>JAZKJV010001257.1:600000-969794 GCA_037367405.1 Ottelia alismoides
GGCGTTTCGAAACGCCACCATGGTTGGTGTTCTACTTGCGGCTCTTGACCCTGAGTATGATGCCGCTCGATCTCAGATTCTCGCTGATGCAGTTATTCCACCAGTTGAAGATGTTTACAGAAGGCTTAGTCGCATTCCAGTTTCCTCCAGCTCTTCTACTCCACCCCCTTCAGCGATGGCAGTCTTGCGTGGGAGCAAGGTTTGAAAAAACTAAAAACGGAACGAGGCGGTTTCCCTGGAATCGAGGCGAGGCGTAGCCTCGAGGCGGTCGAGGCGTAAGCCTCAGTTTACAAGGAGAAAACCTATAAAAACTACAACAGAATATATACTAATGAAATTATATATATATTCTAACTAACATATGATATAAATTACTATAATATATGATGCAATTACAAAGATAGGAACACTGAAAGAAAAGATATACAAGTGTATATGTCTTTTTACTAATTTTCCATCCAATCATAGATTAAATCTTTTGATATTCCCCTAAATTCTAACCATCTAACCTAAGTTGAAGAACCGTCGTATGCTCCCCTTCCTGCCATACCATACCCCAACAAGGCGGGGGTCTCGCTGCCCGGTCAGCGAGCCTGGGGGGGGGGTCTAGGGGGGGAGCAGGTGCGCTCCCCCCCTGCGGGGGTGTGGGGGCAGCGCCCCCGGCGAAATTTTTTATTAAGGATTTTATTTCTATTCGGATATATTGATTTGTTTCAATGGGAGTATTACATAAACTCCCCTTGAATTATATCTTGTTTGACCTTCTTGGTATATTACATAGCTCATTATTTGAAAACTCCTTAAAAATAATTTTACGAGTAATTTTTTCTATGATACTTGTGGATTTGAATATTTAAAGGCATAATTTAAGAGTTTCTTGACATGATTGAATATGTTTAATAGTAAATATGAACATGAAAGCGGCCAAATTTAAGCATTCATCTTATATATTATATCCTAAACAAATACATCTTTATAAACATCTGAAATTGCTAATAGGATAATTGAATTAACATAAAAAAAATAATTTGAAAAAGAAAACGCCTCGGTGAGCGCCTCGCCTTCGCCTCGACCGCCTCGACCGCCTCGACCGCCTCGACCAACTGAGGCGACCGCCTCTTAGGACCCTGTCGAGGCGGTCGTTCAGAGGCGATTTCTGACCGCCTCGCCTCGAGGCGTACGCCTCGTGCGCCTCGAGGCGCGTTTTTTCGAACCATGCGTGGGAGAGGTGGACTGCCATCTGGCCGTGGTCGTGGACGTGGCCGTGGACCCCAGGGAAGGGGTGGTCGCTTCAGTCATACATGCTCCTATTGTCACCGCACTGGACACTCGGAGGAGACATGCTATTCGAAGCATGGATTTCCAGCATCGGCACGTGTTGCAGAGCACTCCCAGTCTCCACTGACCTCTACTGCAGATAGTCGATTTGACGAACTTGTGGCCCGTCTCCGAGATATTATGCCACATGCTTCTGGTGATTTGTTTGGTGGCCCCTCAGATATTTCTGCCACTGCCTCTGCCAGTTCATCCGCAGCCGCAAGCTCCTCTGGTAGATCTACTGCACCTCATGATATATCTGACTGGATTATTGATTCCGGAGCCACACATCATCTCCGCCGAGATAGAGGTAGATTACAGGCCTACAGGGACATTCCTCCCGACCGTTCAGTGCAGATAACAGATGGTACCCATTCGCCCCTTGTTGGACAGGGGGAGGTTTTCCTATCCTCCACTTTACAATTACAGAACGTCCTGCATGCTCCTGAATTCTCAATGAATTTGCTATCTATTAGTCAGATTACGAAGGATTTGAATTGTCGTGCTATATTTGACCCGTCTTCTCTCATTTTTCAGGACATACTCACGGGCAAGGTGATTGGCTGTGGCTCTGAGCAGAATGGTTTATATCGACTGGTTCGGGATTCCTATGCTGGCGTCTCCTCTCATTCTGCTGGACCAGTCTCTCCGTACATTTGGCATGTCCGATTTGGTTACCTTCCACTTCAGAAAATGCGCCATCTTCTGCCTCAGATCTCTCCTAGTTCGTCGTTTCGATGTGAAGCGTGTCAGTTGAGAAAGTATCACAGGTCGAGCTTCCCACGTCGTCTGAGTCGGAGCAGTAGCTCCCCTTTTGAGTTGTTACATATAGATATATGGGGTCCGAGTCGTGTTCCCGATCATCAGGGGCACAGGTTTTATCTTGTGATAGTGGATGATTTCTCTCGTGTGTCATGGGTCTTTCTTTTGAAAAATAAATCTGAAGCAGGAAATGTGATCAAGAACTTGATTAATGAAGTGCACAATGTCTTTTCTGCAAATGTCAAATATGTTCGGACAGATAATGCCCTTGAATTTTGTACACGCTCACTTTCACAATTCCTTTCATCAAAGGGTATTATTCACCAAACCACTTGTGCATATACCTCACAACAAAATGGTGTGGCGGAGAGAAAGCATCGCTATCTCTTAGATATTACTTGTACACTGTTGATTCAGAGTTGTGCCCCTATTTCTTTCTGGGGCGATGCTATTCTTACTGCTTGTTATTTGGTCAACCGAATGCCATCCTCAGTTCTTGGTGATAAGATACCTATGTCCATTATTTTTTCAGACAAGGAGTTATTTTCACTGACTCCACGTGTCTTTGGTACTGTGGCTTTCGTGCATCGTCTATCTCCCGGACTTGACAAACTCTCTCCTAGAGCAGTCAAGTGCGTCTTTGTTGGTTATTCCAGAACTCAGAAGGGCTACCGGTGTTATGATCCTGCAACTAAGAGGTACTTCGTGAGTGCTGATGTCACTTTCTTTGAGTCTGTCATGTATTTCTCTCCTGCAGGTGACAAAATGGTACCATCCACTACCACTGATGATATCTATGTTCCTCCACCACCTACATTGAGTACACCTGAGTCGTCCCCTGGGCCCGTCTCCACGCCAGCACCACCTCCACCACCTCCTCCACCTCCACCCATTCCACGGCCTATCATATCACCATTACCTATGTTCTATACACGTCGGTCAGGTCCTGCTCAGACTACGCAGCAGCCGATCATCACGCTTCAGGTATGTTCAGATGGCATTACTACTGACGGGTCAGGTTCGGTACATGTGCAGGATCCTTCAGTACAGGCAGACACTAGCCCATCCAGTACAACAGATGATGATCTTGATGTTCCGATTGCTATTCGGAAGCAGAGGAGGCAATGTGCCTCGTATCCATTCGCTTCACAGGTTTCTTTTCACCGTCTCACTTGTGATTTTCAGAGATTTACCACAGCCTTGTCTTCCGTGGATATACCACGGACATACCAGGAAGCCTTGCAGAATGAATGCTGGAGATTAGCAATAGAGGAAGAAAGGACGGCCTTATAGTCTCGTGGCACATGGTCTTTGGTCCCTGCACCTTCTGATACATCCGTTGTGAGCTGTAAATGGGTCTTCACTGTCAAATATCATGCAGATGGCACGTTGGATAGATACAAAGCACGCTTGGTTGCCCGTGGGTTTACACAAACCTACAGTGTGGACTACATGGATACTTTCTCTCTAGTGGCGAGACACTCTACACTTCGTATTCTATTATCTGTTGCTGTGGTACGTGATTGGAGCATATCTCAACTAGATGTGAAGAATGCCTTTCTGTACGGTGACCTACAGGAGGAAGTCTACATGCAGCAGCCACCTGGGTTTACTGCTGAGGGGGAGAAGCACATGGTCTGTAGACTTCACAAGGCGATATATGGCCTTAAACAGAGTCCGAGAGCATGGTTCCAGAAGTTGTCTAACCTGATTGAGCAACAGGGAAGGTCAAATGCCGATCACTCATTGTTTGTCCAGAAGTCATCGGCAGGTACAGTAGTCATTATGGTCTATGTGGATGATATTCTTGTTACAGGAGACGATGTTCAGGGCATAAAGAGGGCGAAGGCATTCCTAGGCCGTCAGTTCGTTAAAAGGATCTTGGAACCCTAAGATATTTTTTGGGGTTGGAATTTGCAAGGAATGCACAAGGCTTGGTGATGACACAACGGAAGTATATTACAAACTTCCTGATTGAGACTGGCATGGATGGGTGCAAACCATCAAGTATTCCCATGGACCCCAGCATGAAGTTGTATGATGGTGATACAGATGAAGTAGATAAGAGGAGATATAGAGAAATGGTGGGAAAACTCCTCTACATTACCATTACTCGTCCAGACATTGCATTTGCAGTTAGCATGGTGAGTCAATTTATGGAGCAGCCAAGACAGGTTCACATGGATGCTATACACATGATACTGAGGTATCTGAAGTCTTCTCCAGGGTCAGGGCTGCTATTCAGAAAGGGCACAGACTTATCTGTCTCAGCGTGTGCAGATGCAGATTATGCAGGATGTCCTAAGGACCGAAAATCAACCTCAGGGTTTGCAGTGGTTGTTGGAGGCTCTTTGGTTTCTTGGAAAAGCAAGAAACAAACTGTTGTGGCAAGGTCCAGTGCCGAATCCGAATATAGGGCCATGGCTCAAGCCAGCACGGAAATGATGTGGGTTCGTTCTGTACTAGAAGATCTACATGTAGCTGTGCCCCTACCTATGAAGCTCCAGTGTGACAATCAGGCAGCATTGTTTATTGCCAACAATCTAGCTTTCCATGAAAGGACCAAGCATATTGAAGTTGACTGCCATTACACGAGGGACTTGATCCAGAGAGGATTGATATCTACTGCACATGTGAGCTCGGGAGATCAGACAACAGATGTATTCACCAAACCACTGCTCAGAGGACCGTTTCAGAGATGTTCATCCAAGCTGAGCATGATAGATATCTATGCTCCACCTTGAGGGGGAGTGTAGAGATAGTTCGTAGTTTTATTATCTCTTTATGTAGTTTAACGTTATTTCTTTATCTTCTATAGACCTCTCTGTAATTTACCCTTTAGGTCTCTCCCTATATAAGAGAGCCTAGGGTTTTCTGAATCAATAACGAAGACTCTTTTACCAACACATATAAATCACCTCATCCGGACCCAATGAGGACTTCTCAGAAAATTCCTTTTCCAATATGTTGAAGGAAACTTTCTTAGTCGGTTTTCTAGAACCTGAAGCATTGAGAGGGAGAGGAGAGCGACATGCCTTGAGGGGTTCAGGGGAACACCTCGAGGAATCAATTCTCGACTTCTTCTCACTGGATAACCGACTAGATAAATAGATGAGTATATATACATGATGGGCATCGGTCCCCCCTATACTTAGGCTCTGATCAGCCTAAGTCTAGGACAGGAGTGAGTGTAAGAACCGATGATATCTGAAGAATATACAGAGAAGAGTGAAGAAGAGAATAAGAGACTCGGGTCGCTCTCCCCCCTATACTTAGGATCTGGACATCCTGAGTATAGCCATAAAAGGAAACTATATAAAGCCGGTGTAATATACAAGGAGGTGTGAGAATGTGCAAGGATCATGAAGGTTTGTGACGAACCTTCCTGCGGGAACGAGGAGGAGGGTAATATACATATGTGTCGATGTCTCAATCGTCTTCAGTGAAGGGATCATCCAGTGAGGGTCGACACATGGCTGCTTGCTCAGATATGGTTTAAGAACAGTCGAATGTGCTCACTCATATAAATCACCTCATCTGAACCCGATGAGGACTTCTCAGAAAATTCCTTTTCCAGTATGTTGAAGGAAACTTTCTTAGTCGGATTTCTAGAACCTGAAGCATTGAGAGGGAGAGGAGAGCGACATGCCTTGAGGGGTTCAGGGGAACACCTCGAGGAATCAATTCTCGACTTCTTCTCACTGGATAACCGACTAGAGGAAGGAGCAACCGTGTTTTTGGGTGGGGTCAATTTAGTCCTACTTGTCTGCTTCAAAGCTCCAGGATGTGGTGCGGTGCTGACCATGGGTTCCTCATCAGACAAATCACCATATAGATTGTGATATTCTTGAAGGGTCAGCACACGTCTCGGATAGATGCTCGTGATCTCAGTTGGCTTGGCATGTGTAGTGATGTAAGCAGCGGGAGTTATGGATGTATGGGGAGTCTATGATCCAATGGTCGACTCGACAACCGGTATCTCAGGTGTAATAGAGAGGTGGGACTCATCTACCTCGCGATGGTCACGACTGTCAGCAACTTTGTTGGTTACCTTAGAGTAGAGTATGTCAATGAATGGATGCAGTCAGAGTTCTCCCAATGCTGTAAAATCAATCTCCCGAGTCTCACAATATATAGTCTCCTTAGCCAAGGCTAAGAATGACTTCCGGAGAATAATCAGAGACTGGGTAAACTCTCCTCGATGCTCAATGTCAATGACGGTGAAGGCTACTAGAATAGAGTACCTTGGAAAGTAATGATGACTAAAATGATTCCTCTCGACCGTTTTATAGATCGATCAACCAACTGAACGATCTCTCTCGACTTTTTGAGGCCCGAGTTTGAGCTTCTCAAACACGACAGTCATCATCGATTCTAGCATGGGTGAAGGTAGTATCTTTGATTTCACATTCAACCTAGGAAACCACTTCACTCTATGGCTTTTGATCTTTCTCCCCATTACCAAGGAGGTGGCCATAGACACTAGATATTTCTCAGTCCTTGTCCTCTTATTGCCCCACCTCGTTGGCATCAATTTACTTCTTACAAATCGCTTGAGGTCAGGGAAGTGATATATGACCTTTATTAAGGGAAGATTAAAAATCAATTCCTCATCGAGTGCTTCCCTTAGGGCATGATCCAATTTTTTTAGATCTTTTTCATTTTCTATTTTATGAGTTTAGTTTTATTTTCAATGTTTTTGGTCTTTTTGGGATTTTCGATTTTTTTGTTGTTTTGAATATGTGAAGGAGGAGTGGGAGGATGTACAGACTATAGATTGGAAGGTAAATGACTAGTAGAAGAGGGAGGTAGAATGGACTCCAGCTATACAAAGTATGTGTTTTCTTGTGTCCTCTAGATTATTTTCAACATTGAATCCACTTATTTCATTCTCCACTTCCATACTTGAGCTGGAATAAAATGAAATTAGTCGGTCGATGGCATTTCTATATTTATCATCAATTAATTCACATCTCTTCATAATCCTCAAAATGTTATCCTCCAAAGATTCCCTATAGCAAATCATGGAAGCAGTCAGTGTACTCGGAGGATAGTGTCGCGATCTTGAAGTCTCATACTCAACATACTTAGACTTTGGCATATAATGCTGGATCGAGTATAGACCATCCGAATGGTAGATATTGGTCGGAGCCTCATGTGGTGGAGTCAATAAGTCTAGCTCATGAGTCCAAGACCGTGCATGTGTAGGCTCTCCGAATGTGTGGTATGAAGGCTGGTCAATGTAAGCTTGATTACTAGGGTCAATCAAGTCAGGAAGATCATATGGTGCAAACCTCTCCATTCGGTTTGTTCGATCGATCATGTTATGCCCTAAGGTCAAGTTAGGATGTGTATATGTGAATTGTTGTCCGATCCCAACTTGAGGTGATAATGATGTATATGTGGGCACATAATTCTGCTAATCATTTGTCTCAGCAGTGGCTTGCTCTTTGAATTGTTTCTTGGTTCCAGCAAGCGACCGACTATAAGGTGAGTTAGCACAGGTTGGAAGTGGGTCAGGGGTGTAAGAAGGTGGGGTAGGTGAGAAGTACGAAGTAGGGAAGTCAGTCGGAGTTCTGACTTCGCGGTCTGGATGGGGGTATGAGGAGGAATAAAAAAGGTAAAGATGATCGGATTATGGTCGAAGAGGAGTCACCTACGATGACCAATATCCTGACATCTTGAAGATTAATGGATGAATGCAAGTGGATCGAGGCAGAAAATGTGCAAGTGCACAGAATAACATACACGGACATACACAAAACAAACGCTCACCAACTCCACACGTGAGGGCTGTAAAGGTTCGGTCGAATTATTTTGTCAATTTTAGGTTGTGATAAATGCAAATTTTGAAAGAGTTAAGGAGCTATTAGGTCTCTGTATTTCCCTACAGACTGGCCTGATTCTTACAACTAGTTGCACTCACTTTCAACCAGTATGGGAGTAAGTATGAACCGTAAAAATACGGCTACCCGTTACTTGAGAACGGAGCCATACACAATATCCTCTAAACCACCCACTCTGCTAAGGAAATCCGGACTATTTATTGGCTACTCGTAGATCCTCACTGATAAGTAGCTAATCGTTTTTTGCAGAACCAATAGTCTATATGAAAATCCTGGCATGTCTCTTTCCTAGTATCGCCTCTCTCTCACTTGCAAGTAAATTCAAACAATGACGGGATTTTTCTCCCGCAAATAAGGGTTAATTTTAGTAAAAGTTTTTTGTCCAATTAAATTAGCAGTCCCGATTTTAGGGATTAGTTGTCACTGTAATTAATTCACACAAGCAATCACGTCTACCGTCCAGTCTCAATTCCTTTATCCTAGATTAGAAAAATTGAGAGAGGGAATCAGAAAAAGCCGATGAATTGCGTGGTCCTAGTAGTAAGAATACATACAGTGCCTCCAACTCTCTACATTCAGGATGCAATACAGAATTGAAATTTTACACTATATCAAATGCAAACGAGAAAACCGTTTCTAGACATACAGTTCTATTAGCGAATGATGAACATTTTAATTTAGACTAATAGATCTGCAGTCTATGTATGTCTCGTTAAATGTGATGTGTGGTCCCATATAGTACAAGAACAAGCAATAAAATTGTGGAAGAATACAAAATGAAAAGTTATATTCCATGTAACCCTAGAGCCCTCTTATATAGGAGAAAGGCTCTAAGGAGAAATTACATAAAGAAGAAAAAAACTAGAAATACATAAATAAGGACAAAAGGATAGAATTCTCTCAACACTCCCCCTCAAGCTGGAGCATAAATGTCTATCATGCTTAGCTTGGAACAACGATGAAAAGGACCTCTCGCAAGAGCCGTAGTAAACATGTCTGTAATTTGATCTCCTGAAGCAACATGAGAGGTAGAAATAAGCCCCTTCTGGATCAAGTTACGGATATTAGGGCAATCGACTTCGATGTGCTTTGTTCTCTCATGGAAGGCTGGATTATTGGATATGAATAAAGCTGCTTGATTATCACATTCGAGATGCATTGGGAGAGGTACCTTAATAGAAAGGTCAGTCAGAATGGACTTGACCCACATCATTTCCGTGCTCCCTTGGGCCATAGCCCTATATTCTGATTCAGCGCTGGATCTAGCAACAACAGTCTGTTTCTTACTCTTCTATGAAACGTGCGAGCTACCAATGAATACAGTGAAGCCTAAGGTGGACTTCCTGTCCTTGGGACACCCAGTATAATCTGCATCTGCACATCCAGTAACTGAGAGTGACGTATCTCTTCTGAACAGTAGACCTGAACCTGGAGAAGATTTTAGATATCTCAAGATCAAACAAACTGCATCCATATGAACCTATCTTGGTTGCTCCATGAACTGGCTGACCCTGCTTACATCAAATGATATGTCAGGCCTGGTAATAGTAACATATAGAAACTTCCTTACCAGCTCCCTATACTGTCGCTTATCTATCTCAGAGTCATCATCATAGAGTCTAGCATTGGGATCCATTGGTGTAGTGGCCGACCTCCATCCTGTCATACCCGTCAAAGCCAGAAGATCAATAACATACTTCTTTTGCGTCAAAACCATACCCTGCTGACTGCGTGTAAACTCTAAGCCAAAGAAGTAACGTAGCTTGCGAAGGTCCTTGGTCACAAACTATCGTCCAAGGAAATCCTTCGCTGCCTGAATCCCCTGTTCATTGCTACCAGTAACAACTATATCATCAACATAAACCAGAACAACAACCGTACCTCTTTGAGTTTTCTTAACAAAAAGAGAATGATCTGCAGTAGATCTAACAAATCTATTCTGTTCAATCAACTCTGAGAGTGTCTGAAACCAAGCTCTCGAACTCTGCTTGAGGCCACATATGGCCTCGCGAAGTCCACACGCCATACTAGATTCTCCCTCAACATCAAACCCTGGTGGCTGCTACATGTAAACTTCCTCCTGCATATCCCCATACAAGAAAGCATTTTTGATATCTAACTGGAAAAGCGGCCAATCACGTACCACAACAATTGCAATAAGAATTCACAACGTGGAGTGGCGCGCAACTAGTGAAAAAGTATCCTGATAGTCCACCCCATACGTTTGGGTGAACCCACGAGCAACCAGTCTTGCCTTATATCTGTCAACTGTACCATCAACGCGGTGTTTCACAATGAACACTCACTTGCTTCCAACAACAGACACACCAGGAGGAGCATGCACAACACTCCACGTACCTCTAGACTGTAAAGCTGCCATCTCCTCTTCCATAGCAAGACACCAGTGACTACTCTTCAGTGCCTCCTGATAAGAACGTGGTATCTCCACTACGGATATTCCCACAACAAACCGCTGAAAGTCCTCGGAAAGGCGGTCCAATGACACATGGGAAGCAAGAGGATGCATAGTGCATGCACGCCTATGCTTCCGTAGAGAAATAGGCACATCCAGATTTGCATTGCTCACAGAAGATGGAGCATCGTCGACATCCTGCACCTCAAGCTGTACATGCAAATCACCATTACCATTAAAAATACTCAAATGCTCAGAACATACCTTGGGTGTGCAGGATGATGGACGAGTCACATGAGCAGGAGGTTGACGCTGGTAAACCTGGGGAAAGAATGTAGGTGTAGAGGACTGTTGTGGAGGTGGAGGCGACGATGGTGGAGGTGGTGGTGGTGGTGGAGGTGGTGAATGAGGTGGAGGTGCTGGTGAAGATAAAGTAGAGATCGGAGGTAGAGGCATATAGACCTCTTTCCCATCGTTGGAAGAAATGAGCTTGTCATCTGTAGGAGAAATGCATAATAGACTCAATGAAGGTGACATCAGCACTGACGTAGTACCTTCGTCGAACCGGGTCAAAGCAACGATATCTCTTTTGGTCTTAGAGTAACCAACAAATACACATTTGACAGCTCTAGGAGAGAGCTTGTTAAGATCAGGAGACATCTGGTGAACAAAAGTCACTGAACCAAAGACTCGAGGTGTGAGAGAAAAGATCTGTCTCGGGAAACGCAATCGAGAACGAGATCTTTTCTCCCAGAACCGAAGAGGGCATACGATTAACCAGATAACAAGCAGTTAGAACTGCATCCCCCCAGTACGAATGAGGAGCACGACTCTGAATCAAAAGAGTCCTTGTAACATCCAAAAGGTGGCGATATTTTCTTTCAACCACCCCATTCTATTGTGAAGTATACGCACAAGATTTTTGGTGCACAATACCATGAGACGCAAGAAATCTGGCAAGATGGTTACTACAAAATTCCAGAGCATTGTAGAACGTATATACTTGATTTTTGTTGAAAATGTTCTTTATTTCATTCATGAAGGACTGAATAATAGGACCAGCATCAGACTTGTTTTTGGGAAGAAAGACCCACGACAATCTTGAAAAATCATCAACATCGACAAGATAAAATCTATGCCCCTGATGATTAGGGACACGACTGGGACCCCAAATATCAAAATGAACTAACCCAAACAGACCATGACTACTTCGACCCCGACGACTCTGGAACGCAGACCGATGATGCTTCCCAAGTTGGCAGGCCTCGCACTGAAAGATGAAGCGAGGGGAAATTTGAGGAAGAACATGACACAGCTTTTGCAGAGGAAGATGACCAAAACGAAGATGCCACATATAAGGTGACACAAACCCAATGCGAATGGAAGAAGCACCTACATAAGGGGATTGCACTAGTCTGTAGAGACCTCCTTGCTCACGACCAGAACCAATTACCCTGCCCGTTAGAATGTCCTGAAACACAAGAGCTAACTGATAAAAAATGGCACGACAGTGTAAGTGCTTGGTGATTTGACTAATAGATAATAAATTCATTGAAAACTCATGAGCATAAAGAACATTTGAAGTCTCATTGCAGGAGTTAACTGCACCTCCCCCTGACCAATAATAGGAGAATGTGTTCCATCTGCTATCACAACAGATCGTCCAGGCTGAGTGGGACTAAAAGAACTAAATTGACCTCTATCACCACAGAGATGATGTGATGCACCGAAGTCATAATCCACTCCGACAAATCTTCCCTGTAACAACTAGTAAAGGTATATGCTATACCTGATAAAGATGCAACAACAGAGGCAGCTACCTCTGAAGATCCTGGGGGAGAGCTGGTTGACCCAGAAGTAGGCATGATCTCTTTGAGTCTGGACACCAGTTCGTCAAATCTATGGTAAGTAACTGGAGATGGACTCCCAACCTGTTGCGTCTGTTCTGCAACTCTGGCTGAAATAGGAAACACATGCTTAGAATAACATGTTTCCTTAGAGTGGCTTGTCCTGTGACAGTAGGTATACGGCTGCTGGGGTCTGCCACCCCCTCCTCTGCCACGGTTAGGTCCACCTCTACCACGATACGAAGTAGGGTTCCCCCTACAACGAGATGCAACCATGGCTGAAGATGTCTAACATTGCACATTACTACCAGAGGATATAGAGAGCCTACTCAGTCTGCGATATACCTCCTCCATCAGAGGTATGGTAGCATCAGTAAGAATCTGAGCTCGAGCTGAGTCATATTCAAGATCAAGGGCTGCTAGAAAGACCCCAGACATCACAGAGTCTCTGTATGCCTTGAGTTGCTCTGGCATAGCCGTCAAGGGAATGTAGCCGTGTAGCTTCTCAAACATACCCCTCAAAGAAGTGTAGAGGGTATGGAGAGGGTGACCATTCTTCTTCGATGTGAAAATGTCGTGCTGGAGCTGCAATATCTTCGACTCATTCTTCGTCGGAGAGTATGTAGTGAAGAGAATGTCCCACATAGCTTTTGTAGTAGGCTGACTCAGTATATCATTAGCTATCTCTGTAGACAGTCCCGGATAGCCACACACCCACGTAAGCATTGTCTGCCTCCCATGAGGCATTTATCCCAGTCTTGTCACTTGGCTCCTCCACCTTGAGGATGTGCTTCTTGCCATTACACTACATCAGACTCATGAACTGCATGGCCTACAGTTCATAGTTTGTTCCATCCATCTTGATGACGATGGGTGCTGGACCTTTGAAGGCGCCCATGAATGGAACATCAGCTATGTTGTCAACCATGATGACAACAATCACCAAGACTGAGACGACAACAAATAAGATCTTCGTCTACGCTGACATGTGGGAAGATGGTTGTAGGTGTAGACTCATACCATAACCTCTTCCTTTTTTGAGATTTTCCTTTGGGTGACTAGAGTGTTTTAGATGATTCCGTTACACCCTAGAGACCAAAGGATGGGCCTAACGACAGGAGTAGCAGGCGATGAGTGTAACATCCGGATCCGAATGAACTGAAGCTCCTGTCAAGAAGAGGTTGTTGCAAGCAAGTTTGGATCTCCAAAGTGGACATATTCAAAGGTACAAATCTCTCTTCTCTTTACTTTCATTAAAGTCAATGTTTGAGTCTTTAATTCAGTTTTTTTCCCTTTTTATGCTGCTGTCCAGCAGGTATTTTAGCTATTGTTGCATGTTAAATGAAGCCACAAAAAAATACCCTCCAAACTTAGAGGATCAAAGGTACAATCTTTCTCTCTCCTCTTGCTGCCTTCCATGCATGACTTAGCCTATAAATTTTTTATTACAAAAGTCTTCTAAGTATCTAGGGTTGGGACATAAAAACCTCCTACTTGATATTATCTTATACGAAAGTATTGGTTATATCAAACTCACAAATAAGCCAACTTTTGATGCACCTGGACTCCATACTGGTTACTAGAGAAAACGCTTTGATGTAATCAACTCCATACGTATAAGAGAATTCTTTTACTGAAAGCCCCTCTTTAAGCCAATCTACCTTACCATCAAGTGTATGCTCTATAGGAAATAACCATCGACAAGAAACAAGAGTGACATTCAAAATAAAGGGCATGAGGTTAGAGGAGCATTCTTCTTATCATTCATGACCTGACTTCAGTTAGAGTTTTGTAATATATCAATATAATCTCTTAGAATCAATATAGTTAATAGTACATCAATGGATTGCATTCGAGATCAGATAAGTCATTGCTCATAATAATTAGAGATAGAATGGTGAACGCATGATCTCACCCCTTCACATAGGGAAACCAACTGAGGTAAAGAAGCATCTTCAGCAGTGTTTGATGAAGGGCTAGATTTGGATTGTTCATGAACCTACACGTCAAGAGGAATAGGGAAAAGTATGGATTTTGTCTGTTTAATGTAAACACTTTGGCCTGAAGTGGATGCGGCATCTTCAAGGGAGTATCATGAACTAGTTGAATAAGAAGAGTATGGGCAACATCAGGAAGGTATTTTACTTATGCAATGTAGAGCAACCTATTGTAGCGACATAACCAAGTGAGCAATAAGCAAATGAATTCTTGTTAAACCATAAAATCATGACTAATTAATCAGAAACAGTATGGAAAAATTAAATAGGTTAAATGACAAATCAATTTTCCCTGTCTTTGTTGCAAAATGGAATGTGCTTATTAACCATTGTTATTGTTCATGAATTATGATAATGTTGCACTATTGAAAGTTCACATTCGCACCACATGTAGAAATCGTAGTCACTTTTATCTACACCATTGTAACTTTGTGTAAACTAGGTTGGGGGAGTGATACCTTCTGAACAGATTTTTGGATAGAAGTTCGAAATTAACTGCATATGTCCATTACCTACAATCGTTCGAAATCAAAATCTGCTGAGGATTGTTCAATTAGTGAAACTCTTGCATCACGGAGGAACATTGTAAGCCTTGTAACATATGATCCTGCTGCTACATTTTTTATAAAAGACTATGGATGGCCTTATTATGATCGACTTCTATCTACCTATGAGACATTGCTCGAATAAGAAGGATTAATCATTATAGGCAATCTCCTTGATGCCACTGGTTAATTTCCCGTGTACAAACATTGACCGGATTTAATATCTTACTTATATAGTAGCAAATATGATGATCTTCTGAGAATTGATTGTAGCCTTCATAATGGCTTCCTTTTGGAACAATAATAAAGCAATAACAACAATCCACAAGAGAGTAAAAGCAACTTATAAAAGTATGTGAACATGTGTAGCTATGTAGGTTCACTTGGATGAAAATTTATTCTAAGAACCAGTATAAATGAGACGAATGCCGTGAAATTTGATGTGGGTGCCGGAGAAGATTAATGTCAAGTTTTAATATATCATTCAATTTCCTCTTGTAGAGACAATGTATCCGATTGATAATCCAGTATTGATCAAATGCAAACATGTAAACTAATCTACGTGAATATCTTGAGCATGACATTTAGATAATCCGTCGAACTGAGATGTAGAATTCAACTGTAATGAGTTACATTTTTGATACTTATAAAACAACCCTGTAAATATTACCCCCAATGAATATCTAATGATCTAAAAAAATCTAGAAATGATAAACTATGACCACAAAGGCCGATCATCTTCATAAATTAATTCTTTAATCATGTTCTACTGACTATAAATCACTATTGACTGAATTATTGACAAAAGACCTAGATCTGTACAGTCAATCACAATAGAGTTTGAGAAAGATTGAGGAATCAAGTCAGTGGTGGTGATTCAACAATGACTGATAATTATGAATGCCAGTCATGGTGACCTTTACGCCTGTGTGCGTATAACATCCGTATCCGCACAACTCGAACTCGACCTAATTTGGATCCAATGAACCCAATAAAGTTGTTGGTCAATACTAGACAACCTAAAACGATCAATTGATCGTGAATCAAAAGCCGTTCGGGGCGAAATCAACCAAAAATCGGTCGCTTCGTAATGCGCGCCGTGAAAAAGCCGCGACACAAACTAGGAAACCGCGAAACTAATCGAGACCATCATGAGATCCGATTCGACGATACAAGACCAACGAAATCGATCGTTCGTCAATCGGAGGTCGTTTGATATTTTTAAATCGTAAAATTTAACCTTAAACAAAATCCGTATCCGAAAATTTCGGGTATTCAAAACTCGACCGAAAGTATATGAATACTATACTCATATTGACCGTCATTCTGAGACGGTCGAAACAAGATATTGCACGTCAAAATCCAGCACACGAGGTGCTCGTACGGTCGATTTTTAAGTATAACAAAAGAGACTTTTGAATTAAAATATATATATATATAATAAAATAAAAATCTATCTACAGTAGCAGCTACTGTTGAAAAAAGAAGAAGAAGAAAAGTTCAGCCGTGGGTTTTGTCCCTCTTTCTCAATCCATTTGGCACTTGAGAACTTCCCACATGGCTCCCTTAGTTAATCTATTTGGCAACAAGGCCATCTCATCTCCCTTATAAGTATCACCAAACCCCTTCCATTATGTTTCTCTCTATTCCTCCCCCACATTTCAACGATTGGGAGGAGCCCCAAGCCATCCCTTCTCTTTCCCTTAATATTTAGAGCAGTTGCACCACTGTCACTGGAGTTTCTTTGCAAAGCTACTGCTCTTGGCAGTCAACTATTCCCCTCCTGCTGCATATTTCAGCAACCAGAGTCAATGGAGGCCCCTTCTCCTTTCCTGGATCTACTGCAGCCCCTGCTAAAACCACTCTGCTGGAGCTGATCCTTCCTCAATGAGCTGCTGTCCCAAACATTCTAGCACTGCATGCAAAGATTCTCTCCAAATTGGAGAGATCAATTTGAGTACAACTCCTTCCTCTCTTGCTGCCATGCATGCATCTCATACATGATCTTTTGTATAATTTTCTGCCTTTCTCTTGTAGCTATCCATGAGACACAGATCTGAATTCAACCAGAGTCAATGGAGGCCCCTTCTCCTTTCCTGGATCTACTGCAGCCCCTGCTAAAACCACTCTGCTGGAGCTGATCCTTCCTCAATGAGTTGCTGTCCCAAACTTTCTAGCACTGCATGCAAAGATTCTCTCCAAATTGGAGAGATCAATTTGAGTACAATCCCTCCTCCCACTCTTCTTGCTGCCATGCATGCATCTTAGACTTGAGCTTATGGACAATCCATTCTTTTTCTCTTTGCTGTCATGCAAAGAATTCCATATATTTTGATCCCTTTTCATGCTTTTTTTATTGATAATTATGAATTATAAGTGAACTGTTGTTGGTTATTTTTATGATCCTGTTTGACATGCGATTAAGCATGGTATTACTATTCTTTTCATGAATACATCTGCTATCTAATGTCTGATATCATCAACGATTTGATTCCAGGCTTCCAACAGACAATCTAACATACGTAATATGAAGATCCACATATACATTTTTATCTTCAATGGATTGAGTCCATTGGTTACTCTCCTGATAAGATGGTTTAGTTTTTTTCCCTATCAATTAGGATGCTAAAAAAAACTATATGCTTTTTTCTGTGTGGTTTCGTTTACACATGTGTTGGTGCCTTCATAGACTAAATTCTCTTGTTTGATAGATCTGCATGTTGTCAATATTAATATCCCATCTTTACTGGGTTGGATGAATTGTTTTGTGAAATGAGAAAATGCAGAATCAGATTGGATTCCATCGTTGCTAATTTTATAACGAATCATTGGTTTTCGATATTTAACGTAATTGAGTGCGAAGTGATTTGTTAGAAAGGTGACGCATATACTGATTAAAGGGAGAACCATGAAGAGTTTCACAATATTGAGTTGTCGATTATTGCTTGCTAAGCAAAAGAATGGTGAATTGGATTGGATAGGATTCATAAATAGGATGGGATTGGGGTTTGCCTGGTTATGTAAAATACTGGAAAGAGGTGGTGAACTGTGTCATTGTATTGACATCCATCAGTAGCAGATTTGCCAAGATGGGAAAAAAATGAGCGAGGCTTTAATATCTTTTTAGAGCTGGAGGCTAAAGTAATTGCATCAAATTATATAACTTACACACACATGATCAATAAATTAATAACTATGGAAAATTTGAAAGATGTGACAAATATTTTTATTATAAGCCATCAGTCATATCAAAGACATATTATCATCCCCACTAAGTTTTTTGTAAAGGCTTACAATGCACAGCCGTATATATGAATACTTACCTGCTTGAAATCTCCATAACCATCTCTCATAATCACTGCCCATAGACTATTTTTAAGACAAACCTTTTTATTTTGGAACATTCATTAATATATGCTCGATGACAATAAATCTATGTTGCCAGATTTGGGTATATGGTCTGATTAGAATTAATTTACGTAATGCAGATTAGAATATAAATTATGAATCAATGACCATTGATAATTTTGCTAGAGAAGGGAGAATTTAATGCGCAATTACGATGTTTATTAGGAACCCTTGTTTTTCCTGCATTACTTACCTTTAATATAATTATTAAGTATCCCTATTTCTACAGAGGACTAAATCTCTCTTCAGGCCCCTTATAGATTATTCATAGGTTTGTATAGCATGTTCCCTCAGGGTTGGCAAGTACAAGTTCATAGTTATTAAGATCAAATGGGATCTTGTTGACTTGCATGTAGATATATATATGTTATCTTGTGGTTGTGAAAGTGAATGTCTTATATAGCTTCAACGAAAAAAAAATTCCCCTATTTTTTTGTAACTTATGCGATCTTATGAGAATGAAATGCCGCGAAAGTAGCGTAAACAGGTACCCGGATCCTAAGGGGTTCACAATTTGGTATCAAAGCCAACCAGAGTCAATGGAGGCCCCTTCTCCTTTCCTGGATCTACTGCAGCCCCTGCTAAAACCACTCTGCTAGAGCTGACCCTTCCTCAATGAGCTGTTGTCCCAAACTTTCTAGCACTGCATGCAAAGATTCTCTCCAAATTGGAGAGATCAATTTGAGTACAACTCCTTCTTCCTCTCTTGCTGCCATACATGCATCTCAAACATGATCTTTTGTATAATTTTCTGCCTTTCTCTTGTAGCTATCCATGAGACACAGATCGGAATTCTCTCTCTATATATCTGAAGTTAGTACACTGAAATGAGCTCATAAATTTTGAGAAATTTATTTACATTTCTTATAATCTTTATCCTGTAGATGTAGATATAGATGATCTAGATATAGAATCGCCAAGTTTGTTGGCGAAGTAAACTCAAGCGGTGAAGAAGCCTACAAATGGCTCTTCTGTCTCGCCCTCTAATTGGAAGCACGGTCCAATAGAGGGATATGTCTACTCCCAAACTACGCCACTGAGACGGGTGAGAGAGACTTTCTAGAAAAGTCGCTTTAGAAACCTGCCCGACTAGTACGGGCGAACGAGCTCGTACGAAACACTGAAAACCAAGGATCCCTCGCCTGGGTATCCTAAAAGACAGGGTCAGCGGAACTGGTCTAAAGTCTGGATCCCAACGAGGCGTAAAATATTGCGAGCTCGTATAAAAATCGAAAAGAGACTGGGATCCTAGACCCGCGCACTTGGCGGCCGCTGCCCTAACTGGGCTTCCTTTCCTCCGCCCAGTTGAGGGTCACCGCGCCCTCGCACGGTCAAGTGTAGAGGTCACTATGACCGGCATTATTAAATTATTAGTTATCACTGATTCACCAATACTTATTTGATTCTTCATTCTTTCTCGATCTCTGTCGGGGTTAACTTTACAGATCTAGGTATTGGTCAACAATTTTATTAATAGTGATCAATGGTTACTAGAATACACCTAAAGGATGAGTTCATGAAGATGATCAGTCCCTGCGGTCACATATAATCATTTTTTTTATTTAAAGTTATTTATTGGATCAGTTTAACTTAATATCAAATTATCCAACTCTTTTATTCTTTAACACATGGGATTAAGCCTCTCATTGATTTCACTCTTTAAATTTAATTTAGTTTTGGCAATTCAAGAAGTAGTCACGTTTCTTGCTGAGGAGAATTAACATGATGTGCCATGCCAAAGATACAAAACCTACCAAGATAATATCTACACTATTATACTTATTGTAAAGAAGAAAGCTATATACATCAAAAAGGTGATGAACATTAGCAAATTATACGAGATTCACTTCCTACAGCATTTCAGTTGTGCTAACTCTTCACAAAATTTCCCTATCGTTACTCCATCCATGTGACCAATATATAACATAACTCCTTTGAAGAAACAAGTACGATGGGTCCCAAATTAAAGTCTAAAGTCGAAAGATTTTGCAAGTCGAGATGATATGAAGAAATGGTGTTCTTAAACAGAGCAATAAGTTCTGAAGATAAGGGGCAGAGACAAGGGAACATGACCTCAGTTCCAGAGTGCCCTATAGCATTGCAGAGTATGGTCTCTCGTTTCTCATATATAAAAACTATAGTCATGTTTACCCAACAAGATATCACTTTTTATTTTGTTGTCAAGGTGTTTCAATAAACTGTAATAGTACAACCTCAACTATGTAAGATTCCATCAACTTATTAATCAATTTTGTATATCATTCAAGAATTTGAAGAGAAAATTGTAGCTGTACTAGAGGGAAATCTGTATAAAGAAGTAACGATCAAGACATCATAAACTTATATGTTGGTTTATCTTCACTGTGAGCTATCATCTAACATTCATATAAATTCCCCATCCATGTTATATTTCAGTATATATATATAAACAAGGAATTCATATAAATAGCTCCAAAATCTTGAAGATCACATGACCGACATAATCTTTGCCATTGTACCATGCTCCTGTAAGCATGTCAACTTCTTCACTATAAGCTTATTCAAGGTTTCGGAATTTCTAGTTGAATCAGATTTTTGAAATCACAGAAAAATCTTGATTTATCAAATAGTAACAGATTCAATCAGAATCCCTTGATCCAGCTTTTGATTTGGATTTTGAAATGACAGAAAATTCTTAATTTATCAAATAATAGCAGATTTAAAGTTTATATTTTCTTTCATATGAGCAACATGCAGGGCAAACAGAAAGAGAAGAGATTCATTATAACCCATTGATTAAAAAAATCATCCAAATGGTGTAAAATTGCATGATTGGCAGCAAGGAGGAGGAGGAGAAGTTGTACCATGATCTTCAAATCAAGCAAAGGGGCTCTCAGCAGTTACTCATTGGAGGCTCCAGAGGGTTGATTAGCTGCCACCCAACAACTTTAATGGAGAACAACAACTGCAGTTGCTGCAGTTCCAGGCATCAGATGCATGCAGCAACTTAAACAGGAAGAAGAAGTTGCCTCTTCTTGGAAATGGCAGCAAAGATCTGAGAGAATTTGGGGCCTTCCTTCGTTGGAAGGGTTGGGAAAAAAAGACGTTGGAAGACTAATAACAAAGAGAAGCTGTAATATAAATAAGGAGAAAGGAGTCTCCTTTGATTGACAAGTGGAGAGCAATATAAATCCAAGTGGAGGGAAAAAGAAAAGGGCAAGTGGATGGGAAAAAAATAGGTGGCTGCTAAAAAAATTTCATTTTTATATATAAAATTTTATACAAACAGTAGCCGGTGGTTACTGTTTATTTGAAATAAAAAAAATATTATTATTTTTTTTGATATACTTATAACGAACCGTATGCGAACCTCGGATCTCGGATTTTAACGCAAAATATCTTGAATTGATCGTCTCAAAATGACGGTCAATATGAGTATAATATTGCTATACTTCCGATCGGGTTTGAATACCCGAGATTTTCGGATACGGTTTTTGTTTAGGATTAAATTTTGTAATTTAAAATATCATATGACCTCCGATTGACGAACGGTCGATTCCGTTGGTCTCGTGTCGTTGAATCGGATCTAATGATGGTCTCGGTTCGTTTTGCGGTTTCTGAATTTGCGTCGCGGCTTTTTCACGGCGCGCGTTACGATGCGACCGATTTTCGGTCGATTTCGCCCGAACGACTTTTGATTTACGATCAATTGATCGTTTTAGGTTATCTAATATTGTCAGATAACTTTATTGGGTCAATCGGACCTTAATCGGATCGAGTTCGGGTTTGTTGAAACCCGTATGTTACAGGATCCAATTACCCATCTATACCATGATGCATACTCCAACACTCTCCATCAAGCCGGAGCATGCAATGCTCAGCTTGGACACAGAAAGAAATCTCAAACTCACAATACAAGGCACTATACACAATATCAACTCAATGCATACTCTAATATCGATTGTTGTCAAGGATGTTGATTCTCATGTCGTGCAGGTGGGGAGGAACAACAAGGCTGGAATGTGAGTTGAACTGGGTCTCCTCGTCGGAGAACATGTGCTCTGTACCGCATCTGTCAGAGTCACTGAAACTAAAATGAGTCTCTACCTGGAGAACTCTGGCCCGCAACTGCTCCATCTCTCTGAAGGGTCAAACTGGAAAAAAACCGTGGAACATCCTCGTCGGAGTCCACATTCGCTGGAGAATGGAGTCAGAAAGCCTCCTTGCCGGAGAACTGGGTCTCTCCCATAATGCCTCAGAGAATGGGATCTCTACTCTGAAGTTCCTATGAAACCACATGAAAACCCTAGCCCATAATGGAATAGAGAATGAGATCTCTACTCTGGAATCCCTATGAAACCACATGAAAACCCTAGCCCACAATGACATATAGAATGTGATCTCTATGGAGACCATATGGATCACATGAAAACTCTGATATCAAAAAATAAAGATGGGGACCACACAAACGCTCACAGACAAGTACTCAAACTGAAGACTCAGAACCAATATGAGCGTCAAGTCTGAACATAAAAATCTGTAGAGTCTGAAATTTGGCTGGCCTGGAATCTAGAGAATCTGAAACTGAAATCGAGCCGTAGAACTAGGGTTGGCTATCAAGCCCAACGAGCCGGGCCAGGCCTTGGCTCGGGCTCATGCTCGATAAGCTCAGTTGGGCTCGAGCTCGAGCTCGTTCGAACCCAACCGAAATGGTTCAGGCTCGATGAGCTCGAGCCTCGTATCGAGCCAACTCGGGATAGATAAGGCACGAGCCGAACCCCTTATCGAGCCCGAACCCCTTATCGAGCCTGGTCTGGGCTCGAGCCTAGTCAGTCTCGTTAAGGAAAATAGGCATTTTTAGTGGAAAGTGTTGATGCCTAAGCTCGAACATACAACCTCTTCTCTGAAGATTGTCTTCCTTACCAGTAGGTCACTTTCCGAGTTGTATAGAAAAGTTAAATTATAATCTATATTGTAACATTCTATTTTCTAATAAAAAGAAAAAATACTAGTTAGCTAATAATAACATAGAATAACATAGATAAAGTGTAGGATGTCCAAGTCTACAACATAGTCCACCCAACAATATTGTTACATAAACCACAGACATATAGTTCACCATTCACAATGTTTCAAAACTAATACAAATAAAAATAAACATCATTATAGTTTCACAAATAGAATATATATATATATATATTAATATATATTCCATATCGAGCCCCTTATTGAGTTATCGAGCCGAGCAGGGTCGGCTCGGGCTCGGCTCATTAAGCTAACTAGCCCAAAAATCTGGTTCGGGCTCGACTCAATAGCCTAAAGAGCCGAGCTCACGAGCCCTTATCGAGACAAGCCAGAGCCTGGCTCATCGAGCCGTGACTCAATAGCCAGCCTTACGTAGAACTCTACACAATACTCCCCCTTTCTCCCATACATGTCGAAAACAATGATATCGACAAAGTTGGGAGAAGACATGAAAAGATTGGGAAAATGAATAAATGGTGTAAGCCGATTTAAAAAAATCACGCGTACCTGCGCAACTACCGACCACCTCGCGCGCGCCTTCCGCCCCTTACGCGCACCTGCACAACCGTTGGCTGCCTTGTACGACGTTGTGCGCCATCACGTTCCCCGCCTTCCCCTCTTCTCTCTCTCCCCCTCCCCGTGTCTCTCTCACTCTCTCTCTCTCTAACTACCTCGCAAGACCAACTACCTGCTTCTCCTCTCTCGGTCAAACCTCCACTTCATGCAAACCGCCAGCGACCCCTCTCTCCCCTTTACCACTCTCTCTTTACCCCCATCATCCACAAGACCTGCGGATGCAACCAACCCACGTCCGTGACCACCCCCATCTCCCACGTCCTCTGCAACCATCTTCAAATACCGCTCTTCCGCCTCACGCCGAAAGCCATCTGCCAACTTTGAAAGAATGACCACCAACTTCGAGCGTGCCTCCAGCGACAGTGAGAGGTGATCTCTAGTACGCGATAACGACTGATTCTAAGGAGAGATCCATGAAGAGGTCCGTCTTCATGCTGCAGAGGACCACCTTTTGCTCGAGCTTCATGGCAAACGCCGACTACTGGTGGCGACGATCGGAGTTATTCCTGCAGCAGCTCCAATCCAGGCGAACTCTAGGTGATTTACTTCTCTTTTCTTCTTCTTTCTTCCTTTTCTTCTTCTCTTTCATCTCATTTGTTCGTTTTTCTCCTACCTCGTTCTTTTTCTATCTTCGCCTTCATCTCCACCTTCACCGCCACCATCACTTCACACGTACCATCTCCGTCTTCATCCACTGACCACCGCTCTCTGGCCGTGGATCTCCACCGCTACAACAGCTCCCCTTTCATCGCCTTCACGCATCCTCGACCTCCGCCTGCCACGGTCCACGTCTATGCCATCAGCGGCTGGAGCCGCACCACCTTGGCCAAGTCGAACCTTGCCTTGCCATCTCCGGGCGTGAGTCACCTGGAGAGGCTTCCTCGCCACCGACCTCAGTCCATCTGTGCCTCCGCGCATCCACCTCCAGCAACGGTCAAGCCGTCCCTTGCGCCTCTGCCCTTATCCTCCCCCACGTGAGTAGCACGAGGGACGGGGGTTATTTGCAGAGAACCCCCTGCCTTTCACCAGGTTGCGCGCACACCCCTTACCCAGCTCCCTCACGTGCGCCACACATGAAGTCTGGGAAAATTACATCAGAAGCCCTCCATCTTCTAGAGATTAGCAGAAGGATCCCGCCTACTAGAACATGGGCGTTTGGGGAAAAATTGCGCACAAGGTTCCTGGACTACTCAACAATTAAAGAATCGCATTATTGCGCTATTTTCTTTTGTTTAGTTCATTTTCTATAATTAGAGTTAGACCCTTGTGTTTGGACGTTTATTTAAACAATTATTTCACAATATTATTTTATTCTAAAAATAATATATTGTAGATCAACTCATTTTCAATCTAATACGAATTTATTTACATTTTTTATCAGTAGATTATTTATTATAATTAATTTGGAGGAAACTTGTGTAGTTTACACATTTTATGCTCTTAACTTGGTATTTAATTATTCGTTGATCTCTAAATTCAAAAAAATATATTAGATAAAAATTGTTGTTTTCTACATTGTACCCAAAAATCACATTATTTGCATGCATGGTTTTCTCTGAATAAGTCATTTTGTGATTGGACTAATTGATTTTTAATAGACTGTAAACTCAACATTTTTAGAGTTTATAGATTTTCCTAGATAGATCACCATTAGATACATCTAGGATAATTTTATTTCTTGAAAATAATTAGGTTTACTAATTATTAAAATTAATTAACTAAAGATCACCTAATCTGCATATTTTATTCGTAATTAATTCATATAGCATCCAAAAATTCTAAATAAATTGCAGTAGCTTAATTTCATCATTTTTCACATTCTGGACAAGTTTGAGAATTGTTTGACTTAATTTGATCATATATTTCATTTTAGTCCCCGAACTTTGTAAAAATTGCATATCACTCATTAATTGCATTTAAAAATACAAAAAAACCGCTCTGAAAACCTAAACTCTAGATTGATTATAAATCAACTTAAGGAGACAATGACCTCCCTGAGTTCGACCTTGGGCTTGTCCAAGTAAAAAAATTAACCGTTCACTTTAATTGGATAATTAATCAATTTAAGCGGTTGTTTATTAACCCGAAATTGCCCAACTACAACAAAAATCTAAAATTAATTTTACATAATTAACAAGGGTAATTTCAGACATTCAAAATGGCATCGTTGCCAGGGAGGCACATCTTAGGTTAATTTTTAGAAAATCTAGATTTTAGGTTCTCCACCCCCGAGTAGTCTGACCCCCGATTTTTCTTGTGTATATCTCTCTGTATATTTTTCTGCATTTATTTATTTAATTTATTTATTTTGCTTTATTTTATTTTATTGAGTATATCTCTCTGACCATTATCTTATTTTTATGCGAGAAACCTGACGCGACGGAGCGGCTGCTTAGGTGGTCGAGTATCTTAAGAGTTTCGGAGGCCGGCATTTTCGAAAAAAATGGTCGACTGAAGGATTCGCATAAATTTAAGATCGAGTCCATACGTGAGAGAGTGTAGAGTCCTTGGGATTTTATTTTTCTTCATTTATTTTATATTGTAATTATTACACATTTCCAACGGATTCTGTTTGGGAATCTCGCATGTTATCAGGATTGGACATTGGATCATCCGTGTTCATGTGGTTGATTGACGTAGATTAGGGCCTACACTTGTGACTCTTAGAGCATTTTCTTATATTATTTTTGTTGAGAGAATTATATCCTTTTGTCTTTATTTATATATTCTAGTTTTTCCATCTTCTTTATATAATGTCTCCTTATAGCCTTTCTCCTATATAAGAGTGCTCTAGAGTTACATGGAATACAAATTTTCATTTTGCATTCTTTCACATGGTATCAGAGTGAAGATCCTAGAATGGAGCATGTGCCCTAGCCTCTCCCCACCAAAACCATAATCGATCGACGCCCCCCACCAGCGGCTGCAACCGCCGCCGCTAACGGCTCCTCCGTGCCGCTCAACTCTGTCGCCCCTTGTCGTTAGGTGCCCCTACAGCTCCTTCGTTCCCCTCGCAGGTAGCCGCCAAGGCTACCATCGCCCGGCTACCGCACGAGCTGCAGCCTAGCCACGGGCTACTGTAGCAGTTGTCGCCCATCGCACGGGCTCGCCGCTGCTTATTCCAGCCCCTCTAATTGAGACGCCCGCTCCCGCGGATCTGGGATGCCCGTTTACATATCATTCGTAATATCATGTTCGCTAAAGATCGCATTAGAGCACTGAATATTAGGAAAAAAATTCACATTTACGAATGACATTCACAATTAACTAACAAGCCCCAGAACTACAATATGTCACCAATTATTGAATAAATTTCCATAGCATTTAACATTTAACAAAATAAACTGCATAATGTACATGTATCCCAATTTTAACAGAAGAGAAAGAAAAGCAACAATAATATCCAGAATAAAAATATAACATTCGTACCTGACAATTGTAATTGCGGAAGTTGGTGTTCAACTCTCCCAATACCACGATGCAGGAGTTTTGCCTGCAATCCATGCAATAGGGAGAAAAGAACATCAAACAAATGTTGAGTAAATCTAATTAATTAGAAATAACATGAATATAGTGGCTCCAAAAGAAAGCAAGTATTTAGTGTTTGGTAATTAAATTTAATGAGCTACTTGTATTTGAAACAGTTTTCAAGTTATTTAATATGTAAACCTCCAAACTACTCATCCTACCTTAATTACCCATATTTATTATTTTTATACCTATATTATATGATTCATATTTAAGTCATTGCCTTTTTATTCATAATAATATAAGTATAAACTCGCGTAAAAACTTGTAGACCCGCGCACTAAGCGGTCGATGCCTTAACTGGGCTTCATAATCTCCTGCCCAGCTGAGGGTCATCGCACCCTCGCACTGTGAACCACCGAGGATCCGGGTACCTGTTTACGACACATTTCGCAGAAATTCCATATATTTAACATCGCATTAATAGCATAATTTATGGGGAATTTTTTTCGTTGCAGTCATTAGCATCTGACATTCACATTTATATTCATAACCACAAGTTAATAGAGACAATTGGCACCAAAATCTTATTTCATTAATTTCCATATGATTTTAAAACATGTACAATGTCTGACAGTACATACAACATCCCAAAAATTTGACTGAAGAGAAGAAGCATTTTATAATATCAATTGAACTAAAAACTTTAACAAAAACCACATACCGTCTGGTATATACCTTTTCTCCTGGAACCATGTATGGCTACTGAACAGCAGACTCCTTTCCTGCCATGCGTGCAAGGAAGAAAAGGAGTCACAATTGTGAATACAATCCGTAGTTTTTAAAAATAAATGACAAATAATTTATTATGTGCAAAAGAGAGCAAGTAGAAAGGTGGAACAAGTATAATTTACATCTACTTGCATAAGTAAAAGGTTTTCAACCGTTTGGTATTAAGTTCACCTGTTCACCCCTTTTTCTTATTCATCCCATATATATTTTTATAAAGTTTAGATAACAAACCCTAACATATAATGATTTCCTTTGTTTTAAAGATCATGATTTTGGGCCTTGGAGATCATGTAGAGGATCTTATATATATACAATTGATGGCACGTGTAAATGCTAATTTCTTGTCATTGAGATTATGTTATGGTTTTTGATAATGGACTGATATAATGATGATTGAATTGATCCTTAATTCTATTTACCCTTTTAAGCTAGTGGATAGTCCGTGGTCTTAGTCTGTGTGTAACCTCACACTATGACTCTAAGGTATTAAAAGTACCTTAGGGTTGTGGGGCCTCCGTAGGCATGCGGTGTTGTGTAATGCATCCTAACTAAGTTCCCAACACGTTCCACTAACTTATAGGGATTTCGAATCAGATATAGTCATCTCCAATCAACTTAATTTTAATTGTAATTTCCTCCAAACCTTGACTGTAAGTGTAACTCTCTCTGATGCAACTCTTGATGATTTAGATGTAGATATAGATGATCTGGATGTAGAATCGCCAAGTCTGTTGGAAAAACACTCAAGCGGTGAAGGAAGCCTACAAATAGCTCTTCCGTCTCGCCCTCTAGTTGGAAGGACGGTCCAAATAGAGGGATAGGTCTACTCCAAACTACGCCACTGAGACGGGTGAGAGAGACTTCCCGGAAAAGTCACTGTAGAAAACAGCACGACCGGTAATGGGCAACCGAGCTCGTACGTAAAACTGAAAACCAAGAATCCTCCGTCTGGGTATCCTAAAACAAAGGGTCAGCGAAACTGGTCTAAAGTCGAGATCCCAACGAGGCGTAAAAACACTGCGAGCTCGCGTAAAAAACCGAAAAAGGGACTGGGGATCCTAGACCCGCGCCACATTTGGCGGCCGCTGCCCTAACTGGGCTTCCTATCTTCCGCCCAGTTGAGGGTCACCGCGCCCTCCCACACGATCATGGTAAAGATCACCATGATCGGCACTATTAATTGTCATTACTCATTCACCGTCACATTCTCTTTCCCAATTATTCATTCTTTTCTCAATCCTTTCTGTGATATACTTCACGGATCTAGATCTTTTGGTTAACATTCTTATTGATATCGCTGATTGTGAGGAGAACTACTTCAAGAGTTTTATGGAAAATTCTAAACTCAGAGCCATTGTATGGATTATAGGACATCCATGACAACATTGCCACAAGTAAAGAAGTAGATTGTAGTGATGGCTGAATTCTCTTCTCACATGATGTTACAAAAGACTTCATATCTAGTCCTTATTTTATGTCTTAATTATGATCGAGACTACACATCTACTAGACATGTATGATACAGTCCATGGTATATATTTTTCCGTCAATGTGTTGATTTTGCTTATAAAACTTCTTGATTTATAATTCAATACTCATGGAAGAGGTTGAGACTATCAAAGGTTTATATTCCTTGTGTTGTCATAACTTCAACCTGGAACTAATGACATATATTCTTCACAGCACGGTAAAGTATCTGTACCGGCTTCTCCTCGTATGTCAGATCTGGCTCCACATCAAGATTCTCAAAACTAATGATGTGCTGAGGGTCGTGCACATATTTCCTCAGGTTGGATATATGAAAGACATCGTGACTAGCAGAAAGATGTGGAGGAAGTGCTAATCGATAAGCAACCTTCCCTACTCTAGCCAGAATCTCAAAAGGTCCAACATATCGCGGCGCCAACTTGCCACGAACACTGAATCTCCTGCACTCCCTTCATGGGAGATATAAAGAGAAAATACCCAATCTCCCACCTGTAATTTACAGGGATGTCATTAGTATGATTAAATTGGACATATATATATGTCATAATTGAATGGATGAAGAGGAAAAAATTGGATTACATGGAACTCCAAGTCTCTTCTCCGACGGTCTGCATATATCTTCTAGCGGCTCTGTGCCGTCAGAAGCTTTCGTCTCACAAGATCAACAGCTCTCGCGGTCTCTTCTAGGAGATCCACGGAGTAAAGAGCATGATCACGTACCTCATGCCAAACTGAGAGGTGTGAGGCATCTCCGCCCGTATAGGGATTCGAATGGTGTCATGCCAATACTGGATTGATAGTTATTGTTGTACATGAATTCTACCATAGGCAGATGATTAAGTTGATTGGAGGTGACTATAATCTGATTCGAAATTCCTATAAGTTAGTGGACGTGTTAAAACTTAGTTAGGATGCATTACACAACACCGCATGGCCTATGGGGAGGCCCCTCAATCCTAAGGTACTTTTAATACGTAGAGTCATAGTGTGAGGTTACACACAGACCAAGACCACGACTATCCACTAGCTTAAAAAGGGTAAATAGAATTAAGGATCAATTCAGTCGTCATCATATCTAGTCCTTATTTTATTGTCTTAATTATGATCGAGACTACACATCTACTAGACATGTATGATGACGGTCCATGGTATATATTTTCCGTCAATGTTGTTGATTTTGCTTATAAAACTTCTTGATTTATAATTCAGTACTCATGGGAAGAGTTGAGACTATCGAAGGTTTATATTCTTGTGTTGTCATAACTTCAACCTGGAACTAATGACATATATAATTAACACAATTAAACTTGATGGGGAAATTTCATCTTTAATAAAAAGTTGATATACTTGAAGAGGAAAAATGCTGGTTGTGAAGGGGATCTATATTCCAAACAAACTCTGAATTTCATTTGTTATCTTATTAAATTACTCTACTCATTTTAGATCTACAGAGGCATTCTGGACATCAAAGAAAAGAATAATTTATGCATGGTATGAATATAATACTTTCTTCCAGAAAATTAACAAGACCCTAATGTTTAGAAGTTAAATTCATTTCCTCCCTATATCTATTTGATTGAGTCACTCTACCGTACGTGGTTTCGAAATGTGGTCAGTTCACCCTCCTTGATCAAATCTCAATACAGTTGTAAATTATAAATATACTCAAAGCCCTTATTGAAAACATTACTGTCAGAATTTATTCCTAAGACTAATGATATGAAATACTATTAGTGTTACAGGTAAAGGAAGACACATGCAATTCTTTCCAAGCTATTTTTATATATTAACCCATTCTGTTTATTATATTTTCATGACTTTTTGATCTATTAAAGATTAGAATATTACCTTTTAAAAAAATAGTTCAAGTTATCTAACGTGCATGTTTATTGCCTTGATATTATATATATATATATTTATTTATTATTTATATAACCAGGATGATATAAAATCTTCTAAATATGAAGGTATAAACTATTTGTAAACCTATAGATTGGTCTGCTCAAGAATTCTACCATCAATGCATTTTTTCCTCAGTGTGAATAGAAATATTGGAGTTTCCCTTATTAATTTGGAATATAGGAAGATATCCTGAGTTTAATTGAAACAGGCGTGGCATATTCCACGCCTATTCTCAACAGTTTGATAGCTCTATATCTCCAATATTTGGAATTTCTCAAGATTACACATTAGTTACTAACAACACAATATCACCTGAGATGATATCTTCCTAACAGATCAGTAAAGAAAATACTCATATGGTAATTTCCTAACACAACAGGTAAAGAACTCGAGATTGAGCCAAAATGATCTCATCAAAATTATTACATCTGGCTGTGAATCCTATCTGAAGTTATATCTGATACATTGAAGTTAAGAATTGGAGAAGTTACGATCAAAAGTTGGGATTAGTAGGAAATGACTATTCTCTCTATCTAAGAATTTAAATAAATTAAGAGATCTTTCCAATCTTAACTTTTTCATTATCACTCACCAACGTGATATCTGAAGAAAAATGATATATGTGCTTACACTCATACACTATGAATACTCAACTACTATATAAATATTTGTCACATATGGGAAAATGTTGGATTATGGGATAAACATTTGAGACGCTTACAATTAGCCTGAAAAACCTTTTACTTACGCAAGTAGATGTAAACTTTACTTTCCACCTTTCTACTTGCTTGCTTTTGCACATATTAAATGTGTAGTTATTTTTATAAGTTTTTGGAAGGTACCAGCAATTGCTGACGCCTCTTCTTTCCTAACGTGTTTGGCAGGCAAGCAGCCTGCAGTTTAGTAGCAGCTCAGTAGCTTTACATGCTTCCTGGAGACAGAGTATACACTAGACGGTATGAATTACTTTGTCTCAGTTTTTGTTCAGATAGTGATGTAAATGCTATCTCTTTTGTATCACACTTTGGGATATATGTTGTAAAATGGAAGATCCTTGTACATGTTGTAAATTGATATGAATATTAATGAAAAAGAAATTTTGGTGCCATTTATCTCTTTTACTTTGTGGTTATGTGATGGAAAGAATGTCATAATTGCGCGAAAAATTTTCCCTTTTTTCTGCGTCTTGTGTGATCTCATGTGAATAAAATATTGCGAATTTTGTCGTAAATGGGTACCCGGATCCTGAGGGGTTCACAATTTGGTATCAGAGCAGTGGTACCCCGATACATACATTCGCGGTATTACAATTCCGATCGCATTAAGTTCTCGGATAGCGACAGTCTTCCGACTTGTCGTGAGTCCGAGAAGGGAAAAATGACATTCATATTCAATAAGCACATATGTCACCAATTTCATTAATTTTCATATTATATATCCCAAGTAGAGAAAAGCATTTATGATAAGTATCTGTCTATGATATTGTTATGACTAATAATGGTTCTCATGCAGAGCCATGGCATCTCGCCCGATCAAGAGACGGCTGACCAGTTGGCACGCATACTGACTGCCCTCACCGACCTCCAGCAGCAGCAGGCTGCCATGCGTGGTCAACAGGAGCAGATTTTGGCCCAGCAGACTGAGATTGCCGACATGCAGACAGATATAGAGATGAGTTTGAGGACCTGTCAGATTTCACGTACCCATCCATCCCAGGATGGGATACGACAGGACCAGCACCAGTCTGTTGAGGTGGAGCAGCCTCATCCCGATGATCCACTTGAGGAGGCACAAAGCATGGAGCTGAGGAGGATGCAGACTTAGACAGGGAGCGTGACCCTGTTGACTTTGCTGACGAGGGTGCACACAAGTACTCAGCTATTCACAGGCACCAGTCCATTTTCACATCCTACCACGCGCCAACATACCCTTGTTTGAGGGTACAGGTACACCAGATGTTGCTGAACAGTGGCTGAAGCGGGTGATGAAGGTGCTCAGGATGATTCGCGCGCCATGAGACACGTGGCTATACTTCATGGAGTATTCATTGATAGATTTTGCTGAGAGATTGTGGGATTTGGTAGTGTCTGAGTTAGGCCGAGAGCCTACATGGGATGATCTCAGAGCCCACTTCTTTTCTGCGAAGTGGAAGGATTCTCAGCGCCGACTATTTGCAGAGCTTCGTCAGGGACACATGACCGCCAAAGATTACTTTATTCGATACACAGAGCTGTCACGAGATACACGAGCAGCTGGCGATTTCCAGAGGAGAATCTGGAAAAGTTCATTGGTGGCATGCGAGAGGAGGTGCAGGAGAAGCTTGGCAGGACTACACATCATTTCTATCTCCGAGGCTACCGATGCTGCGGAGAAGTTCGAGGACATCAGGGGGAGACGTTTCGGGAGCTCGTCTGGAGCAGCACCTAGACCGCGACGATCTTTGGACCGATACGTGGACTGTTTCAGCAGCAGAGCAACGACGGTTCCGACCTACAGGTTCGTCCTTCACAGGCAGTGCTCGCTCTTCTCCATCGACTACTCTAGGAGGAGCACTCGCCGGACGTGGCACAGAGTCCGCTCGACCATCTGGGTCGCAGCGAGCAGATAGGATCACCTGCAGGACCAGCACGAGCACAGACACCGCCACTCCACCTACCAGGCCAGTCCGATGCTATCGGATATCACGAGTGGGGGCATTATCGATCACAGTGCCCACAGCCTTCCGGTGAGCCACAGCCACAACCTTCACAGTCGCAGCCTCAGGCACAGCGTTCAGGGGAGTTTCCGTGGTAGGAACTCCAACTTTAGGCGACCGCAGCAGAGACAGACGCAGAGTGTGGCAGGTTCCAGTGCCGCACCAGCCAGGCAGGGGTAGATACACGCAGTTACTGAGGAGCAGGCACGTTCAGCCGCTACCGTGGTGAAAGGTATGGTCTCGGTCTTGGGCCGACCTTTCCATGTCTTATTTGATTCTGGTGCGACACACTCTTTTCTTGTTTCGAGGCTACTTGCTTCTTTAGGTAGAGTCGCAGAGACTCTCTCTTCTCCATATCACATCCGAGGGTCAGGTGGCCAGTTATTCATTATTTCAATGATAGTCAGACACTTGCCCGTACTGATTGGCGGTCATGAGATGATCGCAGATTGTCTACTTCTGCAGCTTGATGAGTTCGACTTGATTTTGGGCATGGATTGGCTATCTACTCATCATGTACTTGTTGATTGCTTTAGGAAGACGGTTTTCTTTAGGATTCCAGATCTACCCGAGTTCACTTTTGAGGGTACTACACATGACTCCACCATGGAGTACATTTTAGTGTTGCGAGCCCAGCGACTTGTTGACCATGGTTGCGATTCATATCTTGCATTTGTTCGGGAGGTATCTGATCAGGAGCCGATGACACAGGACATCCGAGTAGTATCAGAATATCCAGATGTCTTTCCTATTGAGCTACCAGGGCTACCTCCTGAGAGAGAGATCGAGTTCGAGATCACATTGTTACCAGATACACAACCGATCTCTATGGCACCATATCGCATGGCACCAACCGAGTTGAGGGAGCTGAAGGTGCAGCTACAGGAGTTGCTTGACTTGGGATTCGTGAGGCTGAGCATTTCACCTTGGGGTGCTCCGGTTCTATTTGTCAAGAAGAAGGATGGATCCATGAGACTGTGCATCGATTACAGGCAGCTGAACAAGAGAACGGTGAAGAACCGTTATCCTTTGCCAAGTATCGATGATTTGTTTGACCAGCTCCAGGGATCTTCGGTTTTCTCGAAGATCGATCTTCGCTCAGGCTATCATCAGTTGAGGATTCGCGAGTCGGATATTCCGAAGATAGCCTTCAGGACTCGCTATGGACACTACGAGTTTGTGGTGATGCCATTTGGGCTCACCAATGCACCTGCGGCTTTCATGGATATGATGAACAGGATCTTCCGTCCATACTTGGACAAGTTTGTAGTAGTGTTCATAGATGATGTGCTCATTTACTCACGGAATGAATGGGATCATGCGAATGATCTACGGATTGTCTTGGATACATTGCGAGAGCACAAGATATATGCCAAGTTGAGCAAGTGTGACCTTTAGTTATATATAATACTGAGGCGAACACCAACGAGTGTCTCCCCCTTCTTTTGAGTTTCAAAAAAAAAAGTTGAGCAAGTGTGAGTTCTTGTTATCCCAGGTATCATTTCTCGGGCATATCATTTCTGGAGCAGGCATCGCAGTTGATCCTGCGAAGATAGATGCAGTAATGTCTTGGGAGCAACCCAAGACTGTCACACAGATTCGGAGCTTCCTTGGGCTAGCAGGTTATTACAGACGTTTCGTCAGTAGTTTTTCACGCATTGTTCGCCCTCTGACACGATTGATGCAGAAGGGAGTTCCATTCATTTGGGACGATTCATGTGAGCGGGCCTTCCAGACACTGAAGGAGAGGTTGACTACAGCACCTATTCTTGCTCTTCCTTCAGGCACTCAGGACTATGCAGTTTACACAGATGCATCTGGAGAATGTCTAGGAGCAGTGTTGATGTAGAGAGGACAGGTGATTGCTTACGCATCACGACAATTGAGACCGCACGAGCGGAACTACCCTACACATGACTTGGAGTTGGCGGCAGTTGTCTTCGCCTTGAAGATCTGCCGTCACTACCTATATGGGGTGAATTTCGAGATCTTTACAGAACACAAGAGTCTGAAGTACATCTTTGATCAGAAGGAGCTAAACATGAGGCAGCGCAGATGGCTCGAGCTGCTGAAGGATTATGATTGCACGATCAATTACCATCCCGATAAGGGAAATGTGGTGGCTGATGCACTTAGCAGGAGAGCGCATGTAGAGGGTACAGCGAACTGGCTATACACGTGGGATACGCTTGCAGCTTTGAGCGATTGACATCCTCAGGAGAGCGCATCCATTTCTACCGCCATACCTCCATGATACAGCAGTCTTTAGGATCGTATTGTGGATGGACAGAAGACAGATCCTTGGATCCGAGATAGATACATGCGCGCCGTCAAGGACGAGGTTGATGATTTTGTTGTGGAAAGTCTAATTTATGGAAGGCAGGACGGTTGGTTGTACCCAACGACGAGCAGTTACGCAGAGATATTCTTGATGAGGCACACAGTTCACGATTATCTATCCATCCAGGCAGCACGAAGATGTACCGTGACCTGCGTCGACATTTCTGGTGGGATGGAATGAAGCGCAATGTGGCGCTACATGTTTGCAGATGCATGACCTATCAGATGGTCAAGGGCTGAGCACAGGAGACCATCAGGATTACTGCAGTCTCTCCTCATTCCCGAGTGGAAGTGGGAGAGCATTTTTATGGATTTTATCACAGGTCTGCCGAAGACAGCGGGTGGCCATGATTCTGTTTGGGTCGTTGTTGATAGGTTGACCAAGTCAGCCCATTTCATACCTGTCAACACGACTTACAATCCATCCAGGTTGGCCAATTCTATGTGCCAGAACATTATCAGACTGCATGGTATACCACGAGAGGTGGTGTCTAACAAGATTCGAGATTTACATCTCATTATTGGCATCAGTTCATGTCAGCACTACAGACAGAGCTGAAGATGAGTTCTGCATATCATCCACAGACTGACGGTCAGTTTGAGCGCACCATTCAAACACTAGAGGATTTACTTCACGCTTGCACTTTGAGTGGAAAGGGTCTGGAAGGACCATTTGCCTTTGGTGGAATTCACGTACAACAACAGCTATCACTCCAGTATTGGTATGGCACCATTCGAAGCCCTATACGGGCGGAGATGCCTCACAACCTCTCAGTTGGCGTGAGGTAGGTGATCATGCTTTATACTCCGTAGATCTCTGGAGGAGACCGCGAGAGCTGTTGATCTTGTGAGACGGAGGCTTCTGACGGCACAGAGCCGCCAGAAGAGCTATGCAGACCGTCGGAGAAGAGATTTGGAATTTCAGGTATCCAATCTTCTTCTCTTTCTTTTATTACAAATTTAACATAATCTCACATATTAATATTACTCCTGTAAATACAGGTCGGAGACTGGGTATTTTTGCGAGTTTCTCCCATGAAGGGAGTACAGAGATTTAGTGTTCGTGGCAAGCTGGCGCCGCGATATGTGGGTCCATTTGAGATTCTTGCAAGAGTGGGGAATGTGGCCTACCGAGTAGCCCCTTCCTCCACATCTATCAGCTATCCATGATGTCTTCCATGTATCCACCTGAGGAAGTATGTCCACGATCCTCGACATGTCATCAGCTACGAGAATCTAGACGTGGAGCCAGATCTGACTTATGAGGAGAAGCCAGTCCAGATACTTGACCGTGCTGTGAAGAAGCTTCGCAGCAAAGAGATTTCATTGGTCAAGGTTTTGTGGCATCGTCACGGAGTCAAAGAGGTGACATGGGAGACAGAAGCGGACATGCGGGCACGATACCCACAGCTTTTCTGAGGTAATAATCAAAACAAGTTGTTCTACTAGATATATGTTCAAATATATGGCTTGTTTTTCTCTTTGAGGTTTTTATAGGTTCAAAACCCTTTGAGGTTTTTATGATCAAATGAAATCCAAGACACATAATAACCTTAACTCGAGTCTCGAGGACGAGACTCCCTTTGAGGTTTTTATAATTGTAACATCCGGGTTTCAACAAACCCGAACTCGATCCGATTAAGGTCCGATTGACCCAATAAAGTTATATGACAATATTAGATAACCTAAAACGATCAATTGATCGTAAATCAAAAGTCGTTCGGGCAAAATCGACCGAAAATCGGTCGCATCGTAACGCGCGCCTTGAAAAAGCCGCGACGCAAATTCAGAAACCGCAAAACGAACCGAGACCATCATTAGATCCGATTCGACGACACGAGACCAACGGAATCGACCGTTCGTCAATCGGAGGTCATATGATATTTTAAATTACTAAATTTAATCCTAAACAAAAACCGTATCCGAAAATCTCGGGTATTCAAACCCGATCGGAAGTATAGCAATATTATACTCATATTGACCGTCATTTTGAGACGATCAATTCAAGATATTTCGCGTTAAAATCCGAGATCCGAGGTTCGCATACGGTTCGTTATAATTATGTCAAAAAAAATAATAAATTTTTTTATTTCAGATAAACAGTAACCACCGGCTACTGTCTGTTTGTATAAAAATTTTATATATAAAAATGAAATTTTTTTAGCAGCCACCTATTTTTTCCCATCGACTTGCCCTTTTCTTTTTCCCTCCACTTGGATTTATATTGCTCTCCAATTGTCAATCAAAGGAGACTCCTTTCTCCTTATTTATATCACAGCTTCTCTTTGTTATTAGTCTTCCAACGTCTTTTGTTACCAACCCTTCCAACGAAGGAAGGCCCCAAATTCTCTCAGATCTTTGCTGCCATTTCCAAGAAGAGGCAACTTCTTCTTCCTGTTTAAGTTGCTGCATGCATCTGATGCCTGGAACTGCAGCAACTGCAGTTGTTGTTCTCCATTAAAGTTGCTGGGTGGCAGCTAATCAACCCTCTGGAGCCTCCAATGAGTAACTGTTGAGAACCCCTTTGCTTGATTTGAAGATCAAGGTACAACTCCTTCTCCTCCTCCTCCTTGCTGCCAATCATGCAATTTTACACCATTTGGATGATTTTTTTTAATCAATGGGTTATAATGAATCTTTTCTCTTTCTGTTTGCCCTGCATGTTGCTCATATGAAAGAAAATATAAACTTTAAATCTGCTATTATTTGATAAATTAAGAATTTTCTGTGATTTCAAAATCCGAATCAAAAGCTGGATCAAGGGATTCTGATTGAATCTGTTACTATTTGATAAATCAAGATTTTTCTATGATTTCAAAAATCTGATTCAACTAGAAATTCTGAAACCTTGAATAAGCTTATAGTGAAGAAGTTGACATGCTTACAGGAGCATGGTACAATGGCAAAGATTATGTCGGTCATGTGATCTTCAAGATTTTGGAGCTATTTATATGAATCCCTTGTTTATATATATATATATATATATATATATATATATATACAGAAATATAACATGGATTGGGAATTTATATGAATGTTAGATAATAGCTCACAGTGAAGATAAACCAACATATAAGTTTATGATGTCTTGATCGTTACTTCTTTATACAGATTTCCCTCTAGTACAGCTACAATTTTCTCTTCAAATTCTTGAATGATATACAAAATTGATTAATAAGTTGATGGAATCTTACATAGTTGAGGTTGTAATATTACAGTTTATTGAAACACCTTGACAACAAAATAAAAAGTGATATCTTGTTGGGTAAACATGACTATAGTTTTTATATATGAGAAACGAGAGACCATACTCTGCAATGCTATAGGGCACTCTGGAACTGAGGTCATGTTCCCTTGTCTCTGCCCCTTATCTTCAAAACTTATTGCTCTGTTTCAGAACACCATTTCTTCATATCATCTCGACTTGCAAAATCTTTCGACTTTAGACTTTAATTTAGGACCCATTGTACTTGTTTCTTCAAAGGAGTTATGTTATATATTGGTCACATGGATGGAGTAACGATAGGGAAATTTTGTGGAGTTAGCACAACTGAAATGCTGTAGGAAGTGAATCTCGTAGAATTTGCTAATGTTCATCACCTGTTTGATGTCTATAGCTTTCTTCTTTACAATAAGTATAATAGTGTAGATATTATCTTGGTAGGTTTTGTATCTTTGGCATGGCACATCATGTTAATTCTCCACAGCAAGAAACGTGATTACTTCTTGAATTGTCAAAACTAAATTAAATTTAAAGAGTGAAATCAATGAGAGGCTTAATCCCATGAGTTAAAGAATAAAAGAGTTGGATAATTTGATATTAAGTTAAACTGATCCAATAAATAACTTTAAATAAAAAAATGATTACATGTGACCGCAGGGACTGATCATCTTCATGAACTCATCCTTTAGGTGTATTCTAGTAACTATTGATCACTATTAATAAAATCGTTGACCAATACCTAGATCTGTAAAGTTAACCCCGACAGAGATCGAGAAAGAATGAAGAATCAAATAAGTATTGGTGAATTAGTGATAACTAATAATTTAATAATGCTGGTCATAGTGACCTCTACACTTGACCGTGCGAGGGCGCGGTGACCCTCAACTGGGCGGAGGAAAGGAAGCCCAGTTAGGGCAGCGGCCGCCAAGTACGCGAGTCTAGGATCCCAGTCTCTTTTCGGTTTTTACGCGAGCTCGCAGTGTTTTACGCCTCGTTGGGATCCAGACTTTAGACCAGTTCCGCTGACCCTGTCTTTTAGGATACCCAGGCGGGGGATCCTTGGTTTTCAGTTTTTCGTACGAGCTCGTTCGCCCGTACTAGTCGGGCAGGTTTCTAAAGCGACTTTTCTAGAAAGTCTCTCTCACCTGTCTCAGTGGCGTAGTTTGGGAGTAGACATATCCCTCTATTGGACCGTGCTTCCAATTAGAGGGCGAGACGGAAGAGCCATTTGTAGGCTTCTTCACCGCTTGAGTTTACTTCGCCAACAGACTTGGCGATTCTATATCTAGATGCATAAGCCTAGCCTCTTACTTGGGCAACACGTTTTCTCATGATTAAGCCATGTGCCATGCCATGTGTCTTGATACATGGATAAGGGACAACATGTGTCTTGGAGCCTCCCTTACATGTTGACACATGTCACACATGTAAAGGGGGTGGAGGCTTATAAATACCCATGACCCCCCATACTCCTCCTCACTTCATCCCACGCCCGTCTCTCCACCTTAGAGCCGCAAGGCCGCCGAGGTTGCGGGAGGAGCACGAGAGGAGCCACGGTGAAGCCCTGTCGGTGATCGAGAGCGTTTTTAAAAGCCGTAACAAAGTTATGTCCGCATCGAGCCGTAGTACTCAAATCTAGGACAGCTATAGAGGGAGATTTCACAAAAGAAGGCGACCTCGACTCGAGTTAGATATCGATCAGGTGAGGGATTCTCAAGCGCTGTTTTAAAGCACTAGTCTTTAGTTTTTATGCATGGTTTTAAATAGCAAGTATGAAATCGTGTTTTCTAAAGATTTTACGCATGAATTACAAGTACCATACAATTGATATGAAATCAGGGCTTTAGAACTTATTTCAGACGTCGTTTCAGGTGTTTTATCATGATAGCATGTTTTTAAGCATTTCGTTCTTTGTGGAATACGAATTGTAAGTTTCACTACTTAGATTCGAGCTTTTTATATAAGAAATATGTTTTGTGCAGTTATTATGTAATATGTATCGGTTTTCAAGTCCTTAATAGTTTCCAGTTACAAGAATATGCATGTTATGTCAAGAGTGTTTTATGTTCATGATTTAGTTGTTATGAGCTTGAATTAGCAAAAGTATAGTTTATTAGTGACAAGAAAAGATTCAGAATCAGAAGATAAGCACCACAGTAGCTCTTTTATACAAATCATGAACTAGCCATTAGATATGGTGATGTCATTAGATATGACCCTGAAACCGCCATTAGATATGGCAAACCATTAGATATGGTATCAAGAGGACTTTGGGTCCGCATTCTGTATACATATAGGCTTTGGGCCGTATGCAGGTTGTTTTTGGTCTTTGGGACTGTCTGTGCGTATGACTTAGCTTTGTTTCAGCGTTCATGAGTCAATAAATTATCCATAGTGGTGATTAATACAAACAGCTTGATAGTGATGATTATGTTTCAATTTATCAGCTTTTGAAGTGATTTCAGCGTTCAATTTCAAAACTAGCATGTTGTTATATTAATTTCTGTTATAAAGTCTCTTTCAAGCTATTTCACAGTATTCAGCATAAATTTTTGTCATGATGCTCATATTTCAGATTTAGCTATATGTAAAAAGCTTGAGATCCTTTCACTGGGTCTAAGCTTATAAATGGGTTTAGACTCATCCCTTTATATTATAATTATGTACAGATCAGCAGAATCACGACTAGCGGGGGAAAGGACCGCCTATACACTAGGAGGAGGTGGCTTTTGCTTTTCGTTGTTTTTGTATTGTCGGTGTTATTTTGTAAGAAGTTGTAATAGATAGAACTTGTGTAATACACTTCTTGGTGTGTGAAATTGAAATACAAAGATGTTATTTTTGAGATTGCAACATGTTTACTTGAGGAAAAAGAAGAAGAAAGATCTCTGTCGCAGCACGTTCCGGTTAGTGGGACGGGTCGTTACAACTTGTGGTATCAGAGCAAAGGTTTTAGGACCTTGAGCAAGAATTATATTAGGAGTTGACCAATAAGTATTGGAAGATAATTTAGTTATCATAATTTGATTTGGACTTAGAAGAAAGATGATGTTATAAGTCTTGAGGATATCTTGGAGGATTTATGTTGATGAAGGATCTAATTGAGGTTTTATTTAGGAAACACTGGCAGTAGAGCAGCCACATGCGACCACCCAAGGCCCTAGTCTGGAGAATGATAATTACAACAATGTGTTTGACACATTGACCTTAATAACTCAAACACTAGGAGGTATGGCTACCCAGTCTGTTAAAAGACATAAATTAGAGCCCCAGTTGCCATTTGGACATGAACCATTTGTAGGAAAAAAATTATATTAAAGTAGACCTGATTCCTATGGAGATAAGGGAATTTGATGCTATCATAGGAATGGATTGCTTAAGTACATATCTTGCTCTTCTAGTATATTCTAAAACAGAGGAAGAACATAGAGAATACTTGAGAATTGTACTTCAAACTCTGAAGGAACACCGATTATATGCAAAGTTTGATAAATGTGAGTTTTGGTTGAAGAAGTTTGCATTTCTAGGCCATGTCATATCTGGAGAAGGAATAACAGTAGATCCATCAAAGATAGAAGCAGTTCCTAGATGGGAACGACCGATAAATGCATCAGAAATCCGAAGTTTCCTTGGATTAGCTGGGTATTATCGAAGATTTGTGAAAAACTTCTCTAGAATTGCTGCACCATTGACAAGGTTAAGTAGGAAGAATGTGAAGTATAGTTGGGGCGAAGAATGCGAGAAGAGTTTTAAGGAACTCAAGAGTCGTCTCACCTCAGCACCTATACTTAGCCTTCCTTCAGGACAGGGTAACTTTGTAATCTATAGCGATGCCTCAAGACAAGGGCTGGGATGCGTCTTGATGCAGAACGATAAGGTTATTGCTTATGCTTATAGACAGCTAAAACAACATGAGTTAAATTACCCAACTCATGACCTTGAGTTAGCAGCTATCGTATTTGCCTTAAAGATCTGGAGACACTACTTATATGGAGAAACTTGTCGAATCTTTACGGATCATAAGAGTTTGAAATATATTTTCTCTCAGAAAGAGTTGAATTTAAGGCAAAGAAGATAGTTATAGCTAATCAAAGATTATGATTGTTCCATAGAATATCACCCGGGGAAAGCCAATGTCGTAGCTTATGCTCTCAGTCGAAAGTCTAAGGGTCAGTTATCTCACTTAAAAGGAGAATATTATCAGTTGAAAGAGTTACGTACAAAGTTAACCATAAATAGCTCTGGAGCCTTATTAGCATCCTTACAAGTAAGACCCATATTATTTGATAAAATTAAGGAGGCACAATTCCATGATTCTGAAATCATTAAAATGATTAAGAAGATTAAGGAAGGTGATGAAGCCGGATATACAATAGATGGTCAAGGGGTCTTATTCTTTAAAGGAAGATTGTGTGTTCCGAAGAAATCTGATATAAAGACTGAGATTATGGAAGAGGCACATAACTCCATGTATACCATGCACCCAGGAAGTACTAAGATGTATAGAACACTTAAGAGTTACTATTGGTGGTCTGGCATGAGGAGAGAGATTGCAGAGTATGTTTCTAGATGTCCTATATGCCAACAAACAAAACCGGAGCGTTTGAGACTTGCGGGGACATTGCAGCCACTTCCAATACCAGAATGGAAATGTGAACACATCACTATGGATTTTGTTACAGGATTTCCAAGGACTCGTCGATGTCACGATGCAATATGGGTCATAGTAGACAGATTAACTAAGTCTGCACATTTCTTAGCCATTAACATAACATACAGTCTAGACCGCTTAGGAAAGATCTTTGTTAATGAGATAGTTAGCCGTCATGGGGCTCCTGTGTCAATTGTATCTGATAGAGATCCACGATTTACTTCTAAGCTATGGCCAAGCTTACATAAAGCTATGGGAACGAAGTTAGCATTTAGTACAACCTTTCATCCTCAAACAGATGGCAAATCAGAACGGACTCTAGAAGACATGCTTAGAGCTTGTGCACTGAGCTTTAAAGAAAGCTGGGATGAACATCTTTCACTTATAGAGTTTGCATACAATAACAACTATCATGCAAGTATTGGGATGGCACCTTATGAAGCCTTGTATGATAGACCATGTAGAACACCTATCTGTTAGAGTGAGATGGGAGAACGAAAATAGGTTCAACCTGAACTAATACAAAGCACAATAGAAAAAGTTGAGGAAGTCAAGAGATGATTGAAGGCAGCACAAAGCAGACAGAAAATTTATGCAGATAAGCGAAGGAGAGAATTATAATTTCAAGTGGGAGATCATGTATTTCTGAAAGTATCTCCATGGAAAGGCCTAATCAGATTCGGGAAGAAAGGGAAACTAAGCCCAAGATACATTGGCCCTTACGACATTATAGAGAGAATTGGAAGTGTGGCCTATCGTCTTCGACTTCCATCTGAACTAGCAAGGATACATGATGTCTTTCATGTCTTCACACTTCGGAAGTTTATTCCAGATCCAACCCATATGATACAACCTAAAGATATTCAATTGAAGGAAGATCTGTCATACGAGGAGATTCCTGTGGAAATTCTAGATTATAAAGTACAAGAGCTTCGTACAAAGAAGATTCCTTTAGTTAAAGTTTTATGGAGGAGTCACACAATAGAAGAAGCCACATGGGAACGAGAGGAAGAAATGAGAACTCAATATCCCCACTTATTTTCAAGCTATCAAAGGTACTTAAATTTCGAGGACGAAATTTATTGCAAGTAGGGGAGAATTGTAATACGCGTTTTATATACTATGCTTTTGAATGTTATCAAGTGTTATACGCGTTTAGTACTATGTTTTTTATCAAGTGTTATTTCAAGGAAATATTGGATTGATAGTGTTCACACTTTACGGATACCATAGTCAATAGATTCGCCTTGATGCAATGATTTCATTGAAACTTGTTGAGTTTATATCAGAGACCATCTTGTATAAAAATGGACTTCAAAAGGTTCTCTGAATTGTGTAGTACATCAAAACATAGTACCACATCTAGTAAGCTGGAATTTTGGTAGTACCTTATAAGTAGTAGAAGCCACTAATAGCATAGTGCCCATAATTATATAGATTTATACTCATTAGCTATAATCACATCATTAAGACTAATTCAGCATGATTAGTGCTAATTACCCGTCATTAGTGATAGTTAAGTGTCATTAGCAAAAGTAGGACACATGGAGAGGAAATTATGGGACACGTGTCGTTATATAGTCAGGACAAGTGTCAAAAACTCAATAGTGTCATGTGTCATCATCCTAAGACTAACACGTGTCATGGTGTAACCTCTTGCTTGGGCAACAAGTTATCTCGTGTATAAGCCAAACCTCTTGCTTGGGCAACAAGTTATCTCGTGGATAAGCCAAACCTCTTGCTTGGGCAACAAGTTATCTCATGCATAAGCCTAGCCTCTTACTTGGGCAACAAGTTTTCTCATTATTTAGCCATGTGCCATGTCATGTGTCTTCATACATGGATAAGAGACAACATGTGTCTTGGAGCCTCCCTTACATGTTGACACATGTCACACATGTAAAGGGGGTGGGGGCCTATAAATACCCATGACCCCCCGTACTCCTCCTCACTTCATCCCACGCCTATCTCTCCACCTTAGAGCCGCAAGGCCGCCGAGATTGTGGGAGGAGCACGAGAGGAGCCACGGCGAAGCCCTGTCGGTGATCGAGAGCGTTTTTAAAAGCCGTAACGAAGTTCTGTCCGCATCGAGCCGTAGTACTCAAATCTAGGACGGCTATAGAGGGAGATTTCACAAAAGAAGGCGACCTCGACTCGAGTTAGATATCGATCAGGTGACGGATTCTCAAGCGCTATTTTAAAGCACTAGTCTTTAGTTTTTATGCATGGTTTTAAATAGCAAGTATGAAATCGTGTTTTCTAAAGATTTTACGCATGAATTACAAGTACCATACAGTTGATATGAAATCAGGGCTTTAGAACGTATTTCAGACGTCGTTTAGGTGTTTTATCATGATAGCACGTTTTTAAGCATTTCGTTCTTTATGGAATACGAATTGTAAGTTTCACTACTTAGATTCGAGCTTTTAATATAAGAAATATGTTTTGTGTAGTTATTATGTAATATGTATCGGTTTTCAAGTCCTTAATAGTTTCCAGTTACAAGAATATGCATGTTATGTCAAGAGTGTTTTATGTTCATGATTTAGCTGTTATGAGCTTGAATTAGCAAAAGTATGGTTTATTAGTGACAAGAAAAGAATCAGAATCAGAAGATAAGCACCATAGTAGCTCTTTTATACAAATCATGAACTAGCCATTAGATATGGTGATGTCATTAGATATGACCCTGAAACCGCCATTAGATATGGCAAACCATTAGATATGGTATCAAGAGGACTTTGGGTCCGCATTCTGTATACATATAGGCTTTGGGCCGTATGCAGGGTGTTTTTGGTCTTTGGGACCGTCTGCGCGTATGACTTAGCTTTGTTTTAGCGATCATGAGTCAATAAATTAACCATAGTGGTGATTAATACAAACAGCTTGATAGTGATGATTATGTTTCAGTTTATCTGCTTTTGAAGTGATTTCAACGTTCAATTTCAAAACTAGCATGTTGTTATATGTAATTTCTGTTATAAAGTCTCTTTCAAGCTATTTCACAGTATTCAGCATAAATTTTTGTCATGATGCTCATATTTCAGATTTAGCTATATGTAAAAAGCTTGAGATCCTTTCACTGGGTCTAAGCTCATAAATGGGTTTAGACTCATCCCTTTATATTATAATTATGTACAGATCAGCAGAACCATGACTAGCAGGGGAAAGGACCGCTTATACACTAGGAGGAGGTGGCTTTTGCTTTTCGTTGTTTTTGTATTGTCGGTGTTATTTTTTAAGAAGTTGTAATAGATAGAACTTGTGTAATACACTTCTTGGTGTGTGAAATTGAAATACAAAGATGTTATTTTTGAGATTGCCACATGTTTACTTGAGGAAAAAGAAGAAGAAGGATCTCTGTCGCGGCACGTTCCGGTTAGCGGGACGGGTCGTGACACCATAGGAATGTGTTTGCCTAGATCGATGAAGCACTAACAAAAATAGAACTAGATATCATTCTTCGTGTGTCCCATAATAACAATCTACAATGTCCCAATTTCTTGGAATTCGAAAATAGCAGAAAGAACAGTAAAACATTTTTTGTGAGAAATGATGGGATGGACCTCCATTAGAGACCCATCTAAGAATAGAATAGTAGAACATGACTCTACAATCAAGTTGAGAACATAGACACTAGCAGAAAGTAAACTCCAATGAGACCGTGGTCGTAAACTTCTGACAGCACAAGTCGGGCGATAACTATCAAAATAAGTAATAATCGAGTGGGATCCATTAGCCGGCTTGGTTTACCTTGCATTCGCAGGAAGCCTAAGTTTTGTAAAAATAGTACTCACCAATCAAGTGCTTAGAGGCACTGAAGTCAATGATCCACGGAGAAGCTGAAGTGGAAGTGGTATTTTCCACAGAACTTCCAGAGGTAGTAGGAAGACTAACAACATCAAATTTTCGAATTATCGAGTGCCACATTGAAGAAGATGCATTAGTCATCCAAGCCGAGAACAACTGAACAGTCTAGAGAGTATAAATAGTGGCCTCATAGGTTGTATCAGCAGTAAAGTGGCCCTCAGAACCAATGAAATCGTGGTTGACTTTAGGAGGTTGTGAACTTCGCCTAGTACCTTTCAGCCTGGTGGTTGGTCTGCTGGTGATGATCATATGGAGGAATACTGAATTCTCGTATGCGACCTGGGTCACGACCTCTGCCTTGATGTCTTTTTATCCCCTGAAAGACAGTTAGTTCAGAGCTCTGTACAGAGGATGCTGATATTGGCAATGTAGCATCAAGCGACTAAAGACAACCAAAGATGACACATAGAGGGAACTTTGTTAGCATAGAGAAACTGATCATTTGTTGCCTGCTACCGAGGACTCAAAATGATAAGAAATTTGTATGTCTCCACCCAGCATGCTCTAGGACTTACTTGGGCCAACATGCACACATGTTGAAGAATAGCCAACGTCTCATAGAGCTCTGCTATTTGAGTGTAGTATTGAATAAAAGTATTTAAAAAAGGCTAAGTAAATCTGTATATAGCTGTTAGCAAGGCTATATCTGTTTGTATGCTGGGAGTTAGTCTGACCAACTTCCTCCTGCATCTCCCCGGCATTCGTGGCGGCCCCTTTTATGCAAGGGTGGTTGGGAAATGGAAGGGTCTTTTTCTTCTGGTTTCTAACTAGTTTGTTAGAGTGCTGCAGAATTTTTTCCAGGCTGCATTTTACTAAGGATGCCTTGACATTTGTAGCCAATGTTTGGTAGAATAATCCATAGGTTGTGGTTGATGGATGTCTACTTTCTCCTTTTAAAATCAAATGACATGGTTTCTTAGAGAGAGAATAGCAATCAAGGTTTTTGACATAGGTGAGTGGAATATGACTTGCTTCCATTGTCATTTTAGAAAAGGCGTCGATCATTTTCTTCTTGGTCAGCAGGTTTGGAGGTTGGTATAGATCCCTTGGTTAGACCCTTTCTCTTGGTAGGCTAATGAGAGAGATGAAGAATTGGATTTTAAGATCTTATTCAATCGGAGTGAACTTTGCGAGTACTTGTTTAGTCCCACATTTTTTAGTTGCGGAAATTGGATGCATTAGTGGGGCTATATAAAGAGCCCCACCTCTTGTATTTTTTGAGAAGACTCATGTCAAGATCTGATCCAACAAGGTCTTCTTATGAGGAGTAAGGCAGTGAAGTGCATCTCAAACCATATAAATACATCTTTGGATGTGTTTATATCGTTTGAATTTAAAGCAATACAAGTAAGGCAGTGCAGCGCATACAAAAGCCCCACCTCTTGTATTCATCAATTGGTTTATAAAACTAGTGATCCAAAAAAATAGCGATGTTTTCTAAACCTGAGAAAGAAATGATGCAGAGATAATAAAAGAAATTCATCTCAGCGGAAAGATAAAAAGGTACTAAATGCAATATTCTCGAGCTATATGATATAGATTACACATGAGATGCACTGAGTTCCCTAAAGTACAATTCACCTTCTCAGCTTCTAGTGATTTCTCAAATAATATTAGAATATTAATTTCTTTATATTGTTTTCAGCTGTCTTAAGATCTAGAATAAATCCATCATTCTTCCATACAAATTCCGGAAGCATATTTCAGATTATTTTTTATATTGGGCTTCTTGTTGAGTGTTGTATGGTTCCTCGAAATTTTGTAAAGTCATTTTAATGTCAACTCAAATACTGTCTTATCTGATAATGTTCAATATTGATGTCAACTTTTGGTTGATATGACATGATTTCTTATGTATCTTAACTTGATTTAATTTGTGAAATTTGATTTTGATTTCCACAGAGATTACTTGAGGAATATTTCCAGTGGTTACAATCCAGTGTTTCTCAGGAATGCCAGAAGTACATGGAATCTTTTGACAAGAGATGGCCTGGGTCTCTTGGTGATGACAATCAGGCCCTCAAATACACTGATGCAGCTTTAGATAAGCAATCCAATCTCAGCATGCAAGTTATAAACAATTTCAGTGCTGGTGCTGCTTCGAGGCTATTTGAGCAAGAGATCCGTGAAGTGGTCAGTCATACACCCTTCTCTACAAGCATATGTTTGTAAACAAATTAGTTTGTAACAGTGGGATGTGATTAATAGTAGGGTCATAGCACAAACAAGTTACGGTGCGAAGTGAACAATGTTTTTCCTTTTGTAGACAATGAGAGGTGATAGAAGCTCCAATGGTATGTAACCGCTGAGTAAAGCAGTTAGTATGTTCAAAAAAGGTGACATCAGCAGAAACATAGTAGCGATGAATAGTAGGGTCATATCATCTATACCCCTTTCGGGTTCAAGAGTAGCCAAGGAACACACACTTGATTGCACAATAGACCATTTATCAGTAGTATGAAAGTTATGAACAAAGGCAATGCAACTAAAAATTCTCAATGAAATAGGAAAGGCTTCTTCATCAGTATATAAATGTGAAAAAGGAGTTACCCCATTGACAACAGAAGAGGGCATCCTATTGACGAGGTAGTTGGTAGTGAGAATGTTATCCCCTAATAGATCTTCAGAACCTTCACTTGAGTAAGCAAGATACAGGTAATCTCCTGAATGTGGCAAGGTTTCATTTTTGCTACCCCATTTTGTTGTGAGGTGTATGGATAGGAGATCTAGTGAAGTGTTCCAGAGTAACAAAGAAAAATACCAAATCTTGTTGAGTACACTCAAGGGCATTATTAGTCTAGATAGTTTAAATATCAGTAAAGAAAAATGTTTTAATAAACATAAAGAACGAATTGACAATTTTATTAATATTTGGCGGTTCCTTTATTAAATGAACCGAAGAAGATCTGTTATAATCATCCACAAAGACATCAAAATATTTGTGATCGCCTACAGTACCGGATCGAACAAGGTCCCCAAATTTCACAATGGACTAAAGAGAAAGTTGATGATCGACGTGGTTCATGTGGAAAAGAGAACTGGTGATGTTTACCGAGTTGACTAGCTTCACACTCGAACGGGTTTAGTGATGATAGTTTGGGAAACATCTGGGAAAGAGCTATGGTAGATTGATGACTGAGCCACAATGCTATAAGGATGGGACAACAGAAACATAGACAACACTAGCAAAAGTAGAATTAGTAGGTATATCAAGATAGCAGAGGTTGTTCTTATCATGTCCCCCACCACAATCTGCATCGTCCTACCTTAAATTGAGAAGAAGCCTACCTTAAATTTCTTGCATCCCCATCACTCCAGTGTGAAGCATGTCATCTTGGAATGCATCGTAGGAGTTTTTTTCCTAGTCGTGTTAGCAAGTATGTTTTTAATTTAGTGTATTTTGATCTGTGGGGGCCTAATCAGGCTCCAGATCATTCGAGACACAGATTATATCTTGTTATTGTTGACAACTTTACCCGTGTTTCATAGATTTTTCTTGAAATCTAAATCTAAAGTCAATACTGTTATGAAAATTTTCAAAATTTTGTTTGATTTTCATGTCAAGACTGTTCGTATTGATAATACTCTTGATTTTTTCAACCAAAATCTTTGCTCTTTTTTGACTGAGCATGGGATCATCCACCAAATATCGTGCCTATATACCTCCCCAAAAAATGGCGTGGCCGAAAGGAACCATCGCCATATCCTTGATGTGGTTCGCACCTTGTTCAAAGTGTGACCCCTCTCACCTTTTGGGGTGATGTTATTCTTACGGCTACATACCTAATAAACCGTATGGTATCCAATATATTGGAAGAGAAAACACCTTATTCTCTACTTTTCTCCGAAGAACTTATTCCATGTTCCACCTAAAATCTTTGGGTGCACCTTCTTTGTCTACATTCATTCCATCGACCATGACAAAACTCTCTCCCCAGTGTTGTGAAATGTATTTTTGCAGGCTACTCGAGAACTCATAAGGGGTGATGGTGTTATAATTCGTTGCATCGGTGTTACCATGTTAGTACGGATATGACCTTCAAGTCTATACCGCACTATTGCACTTCTGCTTCTCAAGTTATATCACCTGTTGACAAAGAATTTGTAAGTCTTCCCATGCCATCTCCTTAAAGTAATCCTCCATCTCAAAACACTAGTGTCGCTGATAATCCATCATTTCAGTTAGTGTATTAGTTGAGATATTTGTATCTCTCTGTAGTCTTTTCCTATTATTTATTTTCTATGTATCTCCTCTGTAATTTACCCAGGGCTTTTATCCTATATAAGAGAGCCCTAGGGTCTCTATAAATGCATCCTATTATATTTTATCCACATGGTATCAGAGCGAGGGTCCTGGATTGGAGCCTGACATAATCTCTTTCCCCACCCTCCAGCCCTAGCACGTGTGTGCCTCACCAACCTCTCTCTTGGTCAGTGCGCAACCCTCCTCTTTATCTGAATCCTCAGCACGCCACCAGGAGGATTCACCGCAAGAGGTCCCCTTCGTCAAAGGAGGACCCACAAGGGATCCCAACATCGGCAAGAAACCCCGCTAGGGGGTCTTGTGCCGCCAGGTGATCCCACAAGGGGTCCCCTTCGCCGCCAGGAGTCTCGAAAGGGGGTTCTGCGCCACCAGGTGATCCTTCAAGGGGTCCCCTTCGCCGCTAGGAGTCCCACAAGGGGTCCAGCACCTCCACGAGGACCCGCTAGGATTCCCAACACCGCCAAGAGGGACTCGCAAGGAGTCTTGTGCCTCCAACTCCTTCTGGCTTGCAATACTTCTGATTTGAACTGAAATAAGTTTCATTGCTTCGTATTTTCAGGCCCTAGCACACATCCGACGTTGATGAGTGTTGAGATATTTATATCTCTTTATTTATCATCCTGTAATTTTCTATTTCTTTCGGTTATCTATGTAATTTTCCAATAGAGCTTTTCTCCTATATAGGAGAGCTCTAGGGCTACGGTGAATACTACTTTTCATTTTCACATTTCAACATGGTATTAGAGTGACGGTCCTAGACCGGAACCTGTGCCCTAAATCCCATCCCTATCAAAACCCTACGCTCCGCTGCCGCGTGCTCCTCGCTCCACGTGCTGCCGAAACGCCTTAGCCGTGCATCTCCGCGGCTCGCATCCTCGCACACCGCTTCCAGCGGTGCTTCAGTCTCCGTGCGCTCGAGCCCCAACGCTACTCGCATCTCACGCCCCTGTGCATAGCCCTATAGCTGCTCGCATATCGCGCCCCTAGCGGTGTTCGCGCCTTCACGCGCCGCCCTAGCGTTGCTCGCCCCTGCGTGTTGCTCGCTCGTGTGCACTAGCGCAACTCGCGCCCCTGTGCGCCCCCCCAGCGGTGCTTGTGCATTCCCCATCGTGCACTTGTGCATCACCGCATGCTCCTAGTTGGGCTCCATTTTTGGTTTTCTAGGGTGTGACTTAAATATCTAAAATACCCTAGCCTTCCAAAGGAGCCTTTAAAGAATGGAAGTGGTTGTGGTATGAGTCTACACCCACAACCATCTTTCTAGATGTTTGTGTAGACATTCTTTGTCCAGTTTACAACCCTAGTTCTGAGAGATCGTTGTCATCATGTCAGACAACAAAGTAGATATTCCATCCCTGGGTGCCTTCAAAGGTCCAGCACCTATTGTGAAGATGGATGGAACAAATTATGAACTGTGAGCCATGCAGTTCATGAGTCTAATGCAATGTAATGGCAACAAGCATATCCTCACACAGGAGGAGCCTGTCGACAAGGCTGGGGTTAACACCTCATGGGAGGCAAATGACGCATATGCACGTGTATGGCTTTCTGGCACATTATCCATGAAGATAGCCAATGACATTTTGAGTCAGCCCACAACAAAGGTTATGTGGGATATTCTCGCCGCTACATATTCATCGACGAAGAAAGGGTCAAAGATTCTGCAACTTCAACACAACATCTTCACTTCCAAGCAAAATGGTCGACCTCTCCATACCCTTTACACTTCCTTAAGGGGTATGTTTGAGAAGTTACATGGCTACATTTCCTTGACTGCCACACTGGAGTAGCTGAAGGCATATAGGGATTCGGTGATGACTGGAGTTTTCCTAGCGGCACTCGATCTTGAATATGATGCTGCTAGAGCACATATTCTTACAGACGCCTCCATACTTCCTATGGAGGTGGAATGTTGACGGCTGAGCAGACTCTCTATATCTTCCGGTGGTACTTCCGTATCTCAGACCTCTACAACCATGGCAACATCTCGTGGTAAGGCCCAAGGGGAACCTTACGCAGTTTTGTGGTCGAGGAGGATGTGGGAGAGGAGGAAGCGGCAGACCTCCTCGTCAGCCTTGCACTTATTGCCACAGGCCAGGTTATTCAGAGGAAACATGCTATTCTAAGCATGGGTTTCCTGCTTCAGCACGTGTGGCAGAACAGATCCAGTAGGGCAGCAGTCCTTCTTCCGCATATGACCAGAGGTTTGATGAGTTAGTTGATCGACTCAGGGAGATTATGCCTTCTCCTGGATCAACTAGCTCGCCGTCAGGATCTTCGAAGGTAGCAACCTCAGCCTCTACATCCACATCAGGTACAACATATGCTTTTACTAGTTGTTACAGGGCAGACTTGTCAGAGTGGATCATGGATTCAGGAGCATCCCATCATCTCTGTGGTGACAGAGATCAGTTTAGTGCCTATAGCCTAACTCAGTCAGGTAGATCTGTTTTGATAGTTGATGGGACACACTCCCCCATCACTGGTCAGGGGGAGGTGCAATTAACCTCTGAAATAAGGCTTCAAATGTTCTTTATTGCTCCTGAATTCTCCATGAATTTATTGTCTATTGGTCAAATCATCAAGGATTTGCATTGTCGTGCCAATTTGACCTCTCTGCTCTTGTGTTTCAGGACATTCTAATGGGCATGGTGATTGGTACTGGCCGTGAGCAAGGAGGCCTATACAGACTGGTGCAATCTCCATATGTTGGTGTCTCCTCTCATTGTACTGGATATGTCTCTCCGTATATGTGGCATCTCCGTTTTGGTCATCTTCCTCTACAAAAGTTGAGTCATGTTCTTCCTCAGATCTCTCCTCGCTCTACTTTTTAGTGTGAGGCTTGCCAGCTTGGGAAGCATCATAGGTCCACATTCCAGAGTTGTCAGCGTCAAAGTAGTCATAGTCTTTTTGAGTTGATTCATTTGGATATTTGGGGTCACAGTCGTGTTCCTGATCTTCAGGGACACCGTTTTTATCTTGTTGATGTTGATAAGTTTTCTAGATTGTCATGGGTTTTTCTGTTTAAGAACAATTCTGATGCTAGTCCTATCATTCAGTCTTTTATTAATGAAATAAGGAATGTCTTTTCTGCAAATGTCAAGTGTATACGTTCTGATAATGCACCCAAATTCTGCAGTACACAACTTTCTCAAGTTCTTAGATCCTATGGTATTGTGCGTCAGGCATCTTGTGCATATACGTCCCAACATAACGGTGTGGTTGAGAGGAAACATCGCCATCTCTTAGATGTCACCAAGACTCTTCTGATTCAGAGTTGTGCTCCCCACTCGTACTGGGGGGCGATGTTCTCACTGCGTGTTATTTGGTGAATCGTATGCCTTCATCGATTCTGGGGGAAAAGATTCCATTCTCGACTGTGTTTCCGAGGACCTTTTTTCTCTCACACCTCGTGTTTTTGCTTGTGTTTCATTTGTTCATCACATGTCTCCAGGTCTTGACAAGCTCTCTCCTGGAGCAGTCAAGTGTATGTTGGGTATTCCAAGACCCGAAAGAGGTATCGCTGCTTTGACCGTACTCGACGAAGGTATTATGTTAGTGCTGATGTAATCTTTCTTGATTCCATCATATATTTCTCTCCTACAGGTGACAAGCTCATTATGCCAGAGCGTGGAGAAGAGGTTTACATGCCACTGCCTCCTCTCTCTCTCTCACTCCACCACCACCACCATCACCGCCACCTCCTCCACCACCACCATCTCCACCACCTCCTACACCTCCTGCCACACCTACTTTCTTTCCACATGTTTACCAGCACCGGCTTCATGCTCATGAGCCTCCACCGCCATCCAGCACGCTTCCACTGGTGATTTGAGTGTGCATGATGGTTTAGATGATACTCCTTCTGAGTATACAGTGGACCTGAATGTGCCTATTTCTCTATGGCGGAAGCGACGTGCATATACGATGCACTCTCTTTCCTCTCATGTCTCTCTATCGCGACTATTTGGCGAATTTCAAAGGTTTGTTGTTGCCTTACTAGCGGTACAGATACCGAGGTCATATTAGGAGGCATTACAGAGCGGTCCTTAGTGTCTTGCTATGGAGAGGAGATGGCCGCCTTACACTCTCGTGGTACGTGGAGTGTCGTCTCTGTTCCCCCAGGTGCATCTATTGTTTGCAATAAATGGGTGTTTACCATTAAACACCGTGCAGCCGGTTTCGTTGATAGATTCAAGGCTAGGTTGGTTGCTCGTGGATGCACCCAAACTTATGGGGTGGACTATCAAGACACTTTTTCTCCTATTGTACGTCACTCTACACTCCGCATTCTTATTGTCGTTGCTGTGGTGAAGGACTGGCCACTTTTCTAATTAGATGTCAAGAATGCTTTCTTATATGACGACCTACAAGAAGAAGTGTATATGCAGCAGCCACAATTATGTAATAAGGTTTTGTACAAATCTAATTATCTAATTGACTCAACATTAGAATTGGCTTATGTGTTATGCATCTGCATCAACTAGAGTGTTGACACTAGAATGGCTCACCTTATTGGCATGGAATAGATATCCCCAAAGCATGACAGTTCCATCTCTCTCAAGGGTCGAAATTGTCGTAGAAATATTGAAAACTCAGACTTGAACCTCTCCTATACGAAAACTCAAACTGAATCTCTCATCATAAGCAAAGTAGGTTTTCTCCCATAGATACCTTGAGTGGATATCATATTGAGACCGTGATTAATGGAGGATAAAGCTTGAGTCTCTTCCATATGAATATGTGTCTCTCTAAAGAACTTGGAGGATGGTGGAGTCTGAAAACTTTACTCAATACTCTCGTTGTCTCTCATATTTATTCGAAAACATGAGGATAATCAATCAAGTTGGGAGAAGAAACAAATGTGAGCATCCAAAAAGAACTTTTGTAATAAAGAACATCAACTTTTTTTTATTTAGTGTTCTATCTTATTGCTTCTTTTTTCTTGTCTCACATTTTCACAGTTCTCCCCTTTTTTGTTGTTGGGAGAAAAGATCAGTAGCCTCTGCGTAAATTACATAAAGCATACATAAGTAAAAAGAGTTAAGAAACAGTCCAGAAAACAAGAAATAAAGACGGTAACATATATATATATATCTACACTCCCTCTCAAGATGGAGCATAGATGTTTATCATGCTCAGCTTGGACGAAGACTTCTGAAAAGGTCCTCGGAGTAAGGCCTTGATAAGGATGTCTGCAGCCTGGTCCCCTGAGTTGACATGAGATATGGAAATAAAACCCTTATGAATCATATCACGTATATAATGGTAATCAACCTCAATGTGCTTGATACGTTCACGGAATGGTGGGTTATTTGCAATAAACATAGCAGCCTGATTGTCACATTTCAGTGACATGGGAAGAGGGACCTTAATGTGTAGATCTGTAAGAACTGCTCGAACCCACATCATCTTTGTGCTAGCTTGGGCCATAGCCCTATACTCTGACTCAGCACTAGACCTGGCCACAACCGTTTATTTCTTGCTCTTCCATGAAACAAGAGAATCTCCAACATATACTGCATAGCCTGTGTTGGATTTCCTACCCTTGGGGCACCCTGCATAATCTGCATTTGCGTATGCTGAGACGGTGACCGACTTGCCTTTTCCAAATGATAGACCTGCACCTGGAGATGATTTTAGGTACCTTAGTATCATATGTATAGTGTCCATATGTACCTAACGTGGTTGCTCCATGAACTGGCTAACTCTGCTAACTGCAAATGAGATATCTGGTCTGGTGATCATAACATAAAGCAACTTCCCTACATGTTCTCTATACCTTCTCCTATCTACTTCATCAGTGTCATTATCGTACAACTTCATGCTTACATACATAGGTGTAATAGCAGGTCTACACCCAAGCATACTCGTGTCACTAAGCAGATCAGTGACATATTTTGTCTGAGTTATTACTAGTCCTTGCTGATTTCTGGCAAACTCCAGTCCCAGAAAGTATCAGAGAGCACCAAGGTCCTTAATAATGAATTCAAGACCCAAAAAGTCTTTAGTCATCCTTATTCCCTATAGGTCATCTCCTCTAATGGGAATATCATCAACATATACCATACTAGCAGTTGTACCTCTGGTAGTTCTCTGTATGAAAAGAGAATGATCTGCATTGGATCGTTTAAACCCTTGCTTTTCAAATAAATATGAGAGCCTTTGAAACCAAGCTCTCGGACTCTGCTTGAGGCCATATATGGCTTTATGAAGTCTACATACCTTTGTACACTCTCCCTTAGCAGTAAACCCCGCCTGTTGCATATAAACTTCCTCCTGAAGATCGCCATAGAGGAAGGCATTCTTGACATCAAGTTGAAACATAGGCCAATCTCGAAGAACCACAACAGATAAAAGAATCCTCAGGGTAGAATGACGCGCAACGGGGGAAAAGGTGTCCAGATAATCCACCCTATATGTCTGTGTAAAGCCTCTCGCAACTAGCCTAGTTTTGTATCTATCAATGCTGCCATCTACATTTTGTTTCACTGTAAAAATCCATTTGCAGTTCACTAAAGACGCCTCAGAAGGAGTAGTTACTAGGTTCCATGTACCTCTGGACTGTAGAGCCGCCATCTCCTCCTCCATGGCTAAACGCCACCAACTATCTGCAACGCCTCCTGGTAATTCCGTGGGATAGCCACGGTGTTAAAGGTAGCTACAAACTTCCTAAAATCACCTGCCAAACGCTTGAAGGTGACATGAGAAGCAATTTGATACGATGCACAGGAACACTGCTGCTTCCTAATATCAATGGGTAAATCCAGATCAATGTTGTAAAAGTCATCCGACTAGCCCGACTAGTAGGTCCGACTAGTCTAGTCAGTGGGGTGGCCGATTGAGTACCGACTAATTCTGATTAGATCTAGTAGTCAACCAATTTTGCTTGGAGACACCATATTTTTTACTTTCTTAAAATCAAATGTATTCTAATACGCTTAATGTTTTATTTAAATTCAATAGTTCTTTTGATTCATTACGTTAGTAAAAAAATATATAAGTCTGTGTAAATATATAAGAATGTGTATAAAAATGACTTATATATTTAAAAATTCAAAGTCCATTAAAGCCCAACTAAATCTGATTAATCGTCCGACTGACGATTAGTCTTTAGTCAGGGACCCGACCGATCGAGTAACGACTACCGACTTTTACAACCTTGATCCAGATCATCATCATCAGTCCTGTCATCCCGTGATCATGATCCTCCGTAGAGGAAACTTGCTAAGAAGCATTATTAATGCCATCACTTGAAGTAATGCTATCAGAACAAACCTGGGGCATGCTGGATGATGGACCAGGAGCATGTGCAGGGGCAGACTATCAATTGTAATGATGACGTAGTGGAGGAACTGAGATAATAGGTGATGATGGAGGTGGTAAAGGAGACAGTGAGAAAGGTGGTTCGCGTATGGGTAGAGGTGGAATGTAGACCAGATCATCCGAATATGAAGGAGTCAACCTATCACATGTAGATGAAAAATACATGACAGACTTGAAGAAACAGACATCAATGCTGACATAATATCTCCTGTGAAGCGGATCATAACAATGATAACCCTGCTGAGTTCTGGAGTACCCAACAATGACACATTTGACAGCCCTTGGAGAGAGATTGTCAACCCTTGTAGAAAATCGATGGACAAACGCAACTAATCCAAAGACACGAGGGCTAAGAGAGAACAACTCCTTCTCATCAAACACCAGTGAAAAAAGTCTTTCTCCCACAGTACCGAAGATGGCATGCGGTTAATAAGATAACAAGCTATGAGAACTGTTAGAATATAGGAAGCGGAAATGATAAACAGAACATAATAAAAGAAATAATAAACATGAAACACCATGATTTTAACGTGGAGCCCTACTCCTTAAGGAGCGGGGTGAAACCACGGGAGAAGCCCTCAAAGGGGCATATGTTTCATTGCTTTTTCTCATTGGATACAGGATGTCTGGGGCTCCTTATATAGCCTCCACAAAGCCTCCAAGTCCCACCACTAGTATATGTGGGACTAAACATATTGATGGGGTAAATGGATCCTGGAGGTATCCATTTACCCATCTACAACTCGATAGGCGCACGACCAAATATTCCAACACTCCCCCTCAAGCTGGAACATGTAATACTCAGCTTGGACAAACAGAGAGAAACTCAACTTACGCTACAAGACACTACAGATAATATCAACTCAACGCGCACAACTGTCGGCTGCTGTCGAGGACGTTGCTTCTCATGCCGTGTAGGTGAGGAGGACGACCAGGCTGGAGTGTGAGTCTGCTGAATCTCTTCGTCGAAGAGCATGTGCTCTAAACTGCGCCCGTCAGAGTCACTGCAACTGGAAATGAGCCTCCTCGTCAGAGTACTCTGGCCCGCCACAATAATGTGGACAACTGCTCCATCTTTGAAAAGGGTCGAACTGAAAAGGCCGTGGAAGTGCAATCCTCGTTGGAGTCCACGGTTGCTGGAGAATGGAGTCTAAAATAGTCTCCTCGTCAGAGAACTGGTTCTCTCCCATCTGGCACAGAGAATGGTACTCTACTTTGGAGTCTCTATGATACCACATAAAAATACTTGCCAACATGGCATAGGGAATGGTCCTCTACTCTGGAGTCCCTATGACTCACATGAAAACTCTGGCTGAAACAACAAGAAGAATGATAGGGACCACGACAAAAGATGGCAAACATGTGCATATCTGAAAAGAAGACTGCATACTCATGCGCGTCTGAAACTGGAGACTCGAAAACATCTGACATCGAATCTGAACAACTTTAGAATCTGAATATGAATGGCCTGCAATTTGGAGTCTAGAGAATCTGAAAAATCTGACAAACTGGCCTGTAACTCTATACAATACTCCCCTTTTCTCCCATACTAGTCGGAATATGCCATCGACTAAGTTGGGAGAAAACAAGAAAATAAATATAGGCAAAACATGAACTTGCGGCTTTTCAATATTTTTAAATAGCCGCCTTGATTGATTTTTTAAAAAAACCGTTCCATCATCATTTTTTACGACTTTTCACTTTTTTTTTAACGTGCATATGGCTTTTCTTAATTGTACTCTCCTTTCTCGAAAAACATACATTTTTTTGTATAGCACGATCCAACTGTGAGCCCATATCCCTCTCACTCTCTCTATTCCCTTTATTTTTGATACTGTGCCCGCCTCCCCCTTTTTTTCTTCTCGGCCAACTCCCTTCATTTTTTTTCTTTGGCCCTTCTTTCTTTTTAATTCATTTTCCTCTCTCCTTACAACTATCGACCCATATGGCAGAAAGCAAAAAAATATTTTTTTTAACCCCTTCGGCTCTTAGGGTTCCCTATTGGGAACCCTTGACTTCATGCGTCGCCCCGCGACGGAAGATGCAACGCCGTCGTGTGTTGCTTGTGCGTCGAAAAGAGGCGACGATTGGGGCTGCTCCGACAAGAGCTTCAAGTTCCGCCGGAGGGAGTAGCGCCGCCTGCGCTGGGGGGGTTGCGTGTGTTGGCGTGAGAGGATATCTGGGGAGGACGCCACCTGCGCTTGGAGATTGAAGGGGAGTAAACGGGACTGCGCCACGCCCGCCGCCTGGGCCTGATACTATGTTAGAAAATAGGAAGCGGAAATGATAAACAGAGCATAATAACAGAAATAATAAACATGGAATACCATGATTTTAATGTGGAACCCTACTCCCTAAGGAGCGGGATGAAACCACGGGAGAAGCCCTCAAAGGGGCATATGTTTCATTGCCTTTTCTCATTGGATACAGGAGGCCTGGGGCTCCTTATATAGCCTCCCCAGAGCCTTCAAGTCCCACCACTGGTAGATGTGGGACTAAACATATGGATGGGGTAAATGGATCATGGAGGTATCCATTTAGCCATCTACAACTTAATAGGCGCACAACCAAATACTCCAACAAGAACCGCATCACCTCAGAATCAATGAGGAGCACAACTCTATATCAGGAGTGTACGGGTAACATCAAGAAGGTGACAGTGCTTTCTTTCAGCAATACCATTCTGTTGGGATATATAAGCACACGATGTTTGATGGAGAATACCATTTGAAGAAAAGAATTGAGACAACCCATTTGTACAGAATTCACATGCATTATCAGTCCGAACGATCTTCACAGAGGTGAAAAACAGATTATGCACTTGTTTAATAAAATGTATAATGATATCGCCAACTTTAGATTTATTCTTTAACAAGAACACTCAGGACAACCGACTAAATTCATCCACCGCTACCAAATAAAATCTGTCCCTAATGATCGGGAACACGACTAGGGCGCCAAATGTCAACATGGAAAAACTCAAAAGGGGAGTCACTGCTCTGACTCTGACGACTAGGAAAGACGGACCGATGATGCTTTCCTTATTCACATGCTTCACAATTGAATGTCGAGCGAGGTGAAATCCGAGGAAGGACTTGATGCAGCTTCTGAAGAGGAAGATGACCAAAACGCAGATGCCATAGGTAAGGAGCAACCGATCCAATGAAATGAGATGATAAACCATCATACGATGTGTAGACCAGTCGATAGATTCAGCCTTGCTCACGGCTAGTGCCAATCACCATGCCTGTAAGAATGTCCTAAAAAACAATAGACAATGTTGTAAAGGTCACCGGATTGGCCCGACTAATAGGTTCGACTAGTCTAGTCAGTGGGGTGGTCGACCGAATACTAACTAGTTCTAACTTGACCCACTAGGCGATCAATTTTTGCTTGGAGATACCATATTTTTTTTATTTTCTTGCTTTTTTAAAAGCAAACTTATTATAATACGCTTAGAGTTTTATTTAAATTTAATTACTTCTTTTATTTCATTATGATAGTTTAAGAAATATACAAATCTATGCAAATATATAAGAATATATGTATAAAAAGATTTATATATTTAAAAATTCAAAGTTGATTAAAGCCCGACTAAATCCGATTAATCGCTCGATTGCCGATTAGTCCTTAGTCAGTGACCCGGCCGAGTACCGACTACTGACTTCTGCAACCTTGACAATAGATGATGGGTCAAATATACAATTTAAATCCTTAGTAATATGATAGACAATAAATTCATTGAGAAGTCAAGAGCATGCAACACATTCTGCAAATGTATGGAAGGTGTCAAGGTAATCTCCCCATGTCCCGTGATAGGGGAATGGGTACCATTAGCTATGACTATTGTCCGTCTTGGAGGAACTTGCCTATAAGCTGAGAGCTGACCTCTATCGCCACACAAGTGATGTGTGGCTACAGAATCAATAATCCATTCAAGATATCAGAACCATGATAAGAAGCAGATGCATGAACGCTACCTCAGGTGCTCACTCCTGTAGTCGCGGCGAAGTCCGAACTGTTCTCTGAAGCAGGTGTTGAGGAACCAGATGGGGACACAATGTCTCTCAATCGAGACACAAGATCATATCGCTGATCATATGCGGGTGGAGCATATTGTTGATGCTGGGTCTGTTTTGCTACATGTGCTGATGCTGGAAAACCATGCTTGGAGTAGCATGCATCTTCTGTATGACCAAATCTGTGACAATAGGTGCACGGGGGTCCACGACCACGTCCACTTCTACCATGTGATGCCCGTCCACAAAAATGAGATGAACCACCTCGTCCACGTGAGGCTGCCATAGCAGAGGAATTTGGCATTGGAGATGTAACATTTATCCTGCTCAACCTTCGGAACGCCTCTTCCATGGGAGGAATGGTGGCATCATCCAGTATCTGGGAGGAAGCAGCCTCGTACTGTGAGTCAAGAGAGGTCATAAGTACTCCAACCATTGCTACGTTTCTAAATGTCTTCATCTGCTCCGATGTAGCTGTGAGAGGTACGAAGCTATGAAGCTTCTCGAACATTCCGCGTAACATAGTATAGTGTGCATGCAATGGATGCCCATTCTAATTAGTGATAAAGATGTCATGTTGTAGCTGTAAAACCTTTGTCTCATTCTTGGCCTGAGAATATGTGGCAGCAAGAATATCCTACATGGCTTTTGTTGTGGGCTGGTGCAGGACCTCGTTTCCAATATCCAGTATCAAGGTACATGATAACCAAACTTGAGCATAAGCATCATTGGCCTCCCATGAGGCATACAATCATGTCTTCTCCGTCGGCTCTTCATCAATAAGGATGTGCTTCTTGCACATCGACTTCATTAGGATCATGACTTCCATAGCCTACAATTCATAATTCGACCCATCCATCTTAACAATGGGCACGGTGGGGATATCAGTCTTGTTTTCTGACATCTTGTCGATCGTAGAAGACGAGAATCGTATACTTGACCAAGTAAATGTCTACACTGACGTAGAGGGAGTTGGTTGCATGTGTAGACTCAAATCACAACCAACCCCTTTTTGAAGGAGACAGAGTGACTAGAAGGACCCCAAGAAGCGGCTAATGCCGTTAGGTGCTGATGGGGCGGTAAATCTAGGTGCAACGATGGGCTGCAAGGGGTCGCTGGCTGACTGGGAGCGGCGAACCAAGGTGCCTCAAGGGCCCGCAGGGACCTCTAGGGGCCGCTGGGACAGTAAACTAAGATGCGGCTGGGGGCGGCGATCCCTCAAGAAACCGCAAGGGGCCGCTAGGGAGGCAGCGTGGGCCGTTGAGGCGGTAAAAGCTGATGGGGAGGCTGCAGAGGAGGCGACGTAGGCTGTAGGGGCATGTTAGGGGTGCTTGGGCGGCGGCGACCCGGTTGGTGGAGAGCTAGGGTTAGGGTTTTGGGTATGGGAGGTCTGGTCTAGGACCTCCGCTCTGATACTATGTTGGGAGAAAAGATCAATATGTTTATTCCAATAACCCTAGGCTCTCTTATATAGGAGAGTAACCTCTGTGTAAATTGCATAAAGCATACATAAGTAAAGAGAGTTAAGAAACAATCCAGAAAACAAGAGATCAAGGCGGTAACATATATATATGTCTGTGAACCCCTCAGGATCCGGGTACCCGTTAATCACACACTCGCACTATTATTCACATGAAATCGCATGAAGTTACAGAAAAGCAGGGAAAATTTTTCGCGCGGCTAATTATCCACATGACATTCACATCCACAACATAACCACAAAGTAAAAGAGATACAATTGGCACCAAAATTCCTTTTCATTAATATTCATATCCATTTACAACTTGCACAAGCATTGTCCATATTACAACATATATCCCAAGTGATACAAAAGAGATAGCATTTACATTACCAACTAAACAAAAACTGAGACAAAATACTCCATACCGTCTGGTGTATACTCTGTCTCCAGGAAGCATGTATAGCTACTGGACTGCTACTAACTGCAGGTTGTTTGCCTACCAAACACGTTAGGAAAGAAGAGGCGTCAGCCATTGTTGGTACCTCCCAAAAACTTATAAAAATAACTAGACATTTAATATGTGCAAAAGCAAGCAAGTAGAAAGGTGGAAAGTAAAGTTTACATCTACTTGCGTAAGTAAAAAGGTTTTTCAGGCTATTTTTAAGCATCTCAAATGTTTGTCCCATAACCCAGCATTTCCCACATGTGACATATTTATATAGTAGTTGCGTATTCATGAGTGTATGAGTGTGAATGCATATATCATTTTCTTCAGAAATCATGTTGGTGAGTGAAAATGGAAAAGTTAAGATTGTAAAGATCTATTAATTTATTTAATTTCTTGGGTAGCGAGAATAGTCTTTTGATCATGACTCCTCCAATTCTTAACTTCAATGCTTCAGATATAACTCCTGATGTTGTAGATGTAAATATGGATGATCTAGATATAGAATCGCTAAGTCTGTTGGCGAAGTAAACTCAAGCGGTGAAGAAGCCTACAAATGGCTCTTCCGTCTCGCCCTCTAATTGGTAGCGCGGTCCAATAGAGGGATAGGTCTACTCCCAAACTACGCCACTGAGACGGGTGAGAGAGACTCCCTAGAAAAGTCGCTCTAGAAACCTGCCTGACTAGTACGTGCGAACGAGCTCGTACGTAAAAACTGAAAACCAAGGATCCCCCGCCTGGGTATCCTAAAAGACAGGGTCAGCGGAACTGGTCTAAAGTCTGGATCCCAACGAGGCGTAAAAACACTGCGAGCTCGTGTAAAAACCGAAAAGGGACTGGGATCCTAGACCCGCGCACTTGGCGGCCGCTGCCCAAACTGGGCTTCCTTTCCTCCGCCCAGGTGAGAGTCACCGCGCTCTCGCACAATCAGGTGCAAAAGTCACCATGACTGGCACAATTATCAGGTATCAATGATTTATCATCATGTTTATTCCTTCCTTGATTATCTGAATCTTTCTCAGCCCTTCTTATAGATGACTTATAGATCTAAGTATTTGTCACTGTCTTATCTTTAGTGATAAGTAGATAATTATGTCCACGGATTAAGTTAATTGAGGATTGTTATTCATAATGATCTTATAAAATTCTTTGTTGATTTCATAAGGAAAGAGTTATATATTTATAGATGATCTGATGTTTGTTTTGTATTCACGTGGAGAACATCCATTAATGCTTACTTAAAGGTCATTGGAAACATTTACAATATCTTCAATTATATTTACAATCAGTAACATATTAGCTAAGAATGTGACCAACTATATATTGCAAGTCATCTTATGAGGTATAAACTTGATTCACAATTACTTTTCATCTTGTGTTCCAAACCCGTCAAATTGTGAAATAGACTTAATTTGATACTGTGAGTGGTTGCTAGAGATTATCTGGCTAATCTATCGGAACATCTATACTCAGTGAAAGTATATAGCCACCCTCCATAATTTGATCTAATTGCTAGAAGTGATCAATCAACTACTTCTAACCTCAAAAGTGGCTTTCTTCTTATGTCCCCCTTTTTTTTATTAAAGAAGTGTTGAAACTAGAGAACAATGCAATTGATCATATTTTCCTTTAGGGTAAAATGTACAACATCTTATTGCTAAAAGGGTATTCTGAGATTAATAGCAAATGAGTGGAGAACACCCAATAATATATGATATGAAAGTTGATCTGAATCCTAAACTAATCACATCACGACATAGGTGTCATTCAATGAAGACTTGAATGATTGAAGGTAATTGGGATTTAGTGCATGAGAGTTTAAGGAATGGATGTTGTTACCTCTGTTTCACTATAAACAGGAAGATATACCCCATGGTTCACAAACATATAACATGAATAACTAACGTATTACATGGCAATCCACAGGACATGTAAGTTAAATACCTTGTCATGTTAGAACCAAAACCATATATCTCTAACAAGAATTGATAGGAGTAGCGCGGAGATAAGGTTATAGATTTCCTAACCCAGATCCCCTATGGAATTTTTTTTTATAAATATTTATATGTATATATTGACATCATCAATACCCAAGATTATGCGGGGCCTTAATTTGGGATACAAGTAGAATTCTACTAAGATTAATATACTAATTGAACAAAAATCCTTTTGAATATTTCAAGATTATGATCATCATTTACTTCCTGTCCATATTTCCAATTGATCTAATTATTTTCATTCATTTAATGTCAAATTAATAAATCAGAACAGACAGCTACACATGATTAATTCAAATTGGATCATAATTAATATAAATAACTTCCTGTTTTAGATTCCAATTAATCCAATTGAATTTAAATCATTCAGAAACAGTCTAAAAATATATCTGAACAGATGGTTTCTAGGGAATCATCATAGTATCAAAATATTTCATTCAAGGTATGTCTTCATACTATAAAAACCTAATTCATTTGCATGGTACCCACATGAAATCAAAAGTGAAATAGATAGTACACATGTTATCGAAGGTGTGCGTACATATATCGTGATATATATGGCAACAAAAAGAGAAGTTAGGACTGTACAGTGGCACAAGCATAAATTTTCATTCTTGGAGAAACAAAAATCTGGAGCTTGGATTTGTAATAAAATGTGTAAACACCACATAAAAGACAACAAAAGGGGGTAAAATTGCATATGCTTGGCAGCAAGGAGGAGAGGAAGGGATTGTACCTCTATTTCCAAGTATTTGGAGATCACTTGACATGCAATAGTTCCAATTGAGAGAGGAGTAGCAGCTCCAACTTAGTGAGAACAGTGGATGCTCTAGCTGTATGCAGCAGCTACATACTGCCCTTGAAGCAGCACTTGAAGTTTCTTTTGAGGCTAAGCTGCAGTACCGAGATGTGGAGAGAATGGTTGAAACCTGGAGCCAAAGCAACAACTCCAATCTGATGTTCACGGCTGAAATTGGAAGGTAAGAGAGGTTCTCTTTGAACTCTTTGGAAAGGAGGTCGGGATTTTGGAACTTAAAGCTAAAAGGCAAGAGAGGAAAAGAGGAGTAATTAGAATGGGGAATAGGAAGGAGAAATCCCAACGTCGGTTAGTTTATATAGGGAAAGAGGGGAGAGAATTGAGAGGGAGAATAGGGCTTATTCTATTGCCATGTGGAAAGCCATAGCTCCAAGTGCCAAAAGGAGTGAAAAGGAGGGTTGTCTGTCGTGTACAACAACAGCTGGAAAGAAATAATTGTATATATATATATATATATATATATATATATTTTAGCGGTGGAATCTTGCTAACAGAATTCTAATTCTTAATTATATGTATATATTTGATTAGACTGTATACAACAGAAATTTATTTATTATTTTTTTTCAATAACAGGTCTGCTACAGTAGAGTAAAATTTGTTAATTATTATTATTATTTTTCCTTTTTTTATAGTAACAGTAGGTGGAACTTAAAAATTTATTTTTATTTTATTTATTTTTATTTTATTTATTTTTATTTTATTTATTTTTAAAATCTTTATTTGATACACTTAAAAATCTACCGTACGCGCACCTCGGGCCTCGGATTTTTACGCAGAACATCTCGATTTGACCGTCTCTGAATGACGATCAATATGAGTATAATATTGACATACTTCTGATCGGGTTTTGAATACCCGAAATTTTCGAATACGGTCTTTGTTTAAGATTAAATTTTGTGATTTAAAATATCATATGACCTCCGATTGACGAACGGTCAATTCCATTGGTCTCGTGTCGTCGAATCGGATCTAATGATGGTCTCGGTTCGTTTCGCGGTTTTCGAATTTTTGTCGCGGCTTTTTCACGGCGCGCAATACGATGCGATCGATTTTCGATCGATTTCGCCCGAACGACTTTTGATTCACTATCAATTGATCGTTTTAGGTTATCTAATGTCGTCAGATAACTTTATTGGGTTAATCCGACCTTAATCGGATCGAGTTCGGGTTTGTTGAAACCCGGATGTTATAATTATAAAAACCTCAAAGGGAGTCTCGTCCTCGAGACTCGAGTCAAGGTCATTAGTTGTCTTGAATTTTATATGGCCATAAAAACCTCAAAGGATTTTGAACTCATAAAAATCTCAAAGAGAAAACAAGCCATATATTTTAACATATATTTAATTACAAAAGCTTGTTTCGATTATTACCTCAGAAAAGCTGCGGGTATCGTGCCCGCATATCGACTTCGATCTCCCACGTCGCTTCTTCGACGCCGTGACGGTGCCACAAAATCTCGACCAATGGAATCTCTTTGCTGCGAAGCTTCTTCACAACATGATCAAGTATCTGGATTGGCTTCTCTTCATAAGTCAGATCTGGCTCTACATCAAGATTCTCATAACTGATAATGTGTCGAGGATCGTGCACATACTTCCTCAGGTTGGATATATGAAATACATCATAAATAGTAGAAAGATGTGGAGGAAGAGCTACTCGGTAAGAAACCTTCCCCACTCTAGCCAGAATCTCGAACGGTCCAACATATCGTGGTGCCAACTTGCCACGAACACCGAATCTCTGCACTCCCTTCATGGGAGATACTCGCAAAAATACCCAATCTCCAACCTATAATTGATAGGAATGTCATTAATATGAGGTTAAGTTAATTTTGTAATAAAGGAAGAGAAGAAGATTGGATACCTGGATTCCAAATCTCTTCTCAGACGGTCTGCATAACTCTTCTGACGGCTCTGTGCCGTCAGAAGCCTTCGTTTCACAAGATCAACAGCTCTTGTAGTCTCCTCCAAGAGACCTACGGAATATAAAGCATGATCGCCTACCTCACGCCATCTGAGAGGTGTGAGGCATCTCCGCCCGTATAGAGCTTCGAATGGTGCCATGTCGATACTGGAATGATAGCTGTTGTTATACGTGAATTCTACTAATGGCAGATGGTCCTTCCAGGACCCTTTCCACTCCAAAGTGCAAGCGCGAAATAGATCCTCTAGTGTTTGAATGGTGCGCTCACTCCGACTGTCAGTCTGTGGATGATATGCAGAACTCATCCTCAGCTCTGTCTATAGTGCTGACATGAACTGATGCCAATAATGCGATGTAAATCTCGAATCCCTGTCAGACACCACCTCTCGTGGTATACCATGTAATCTGATGATGTTCTGCACATACAGCTTGGCCAATCTGGATGGAGTGTAAGTTGTGTTGACAAGTATGAAATGGGCTGACTTGGTCAATCTATCAACAACGACCCAAATGGAATTATGGCCACTTGGTCTCTTCGGCAATCCTGTGATAAAATCCATAGAAATGCTCTCCCACTTCCACTCGGGAATGGGGAGAGACTGCAGTAATCCTGGTGGCCTCCTGTGCTCAGCTTTGACCATCTGACAGGTCATGCATCTGCTAACATGTAGCGCCACCTCGCGCTTCATCCCATCCCACCAGAAATGTCGACGCAGATCACGGTACATCTTCGTACTGCCTGAATGGATAGATACCCGTGAACTGTGTGCCTCATCGAAAATGTCTCTGCGAAGCTGCTCGTCATTGGTTACAACGACTCGTCCTGTTTTCCATAAAATAGACTCCATTACCACAAAGTCATCAAATTCATCCTTGATGGCGCGCATGTATCTATCTCGGATCCAAGGATCGGTCTTCTGGCCCTCTACAATACGATCCCAAATACTACTGTATCGTGGAGGCACAGCGGTAGAAATGGATGCGCTCTCCTGAGGATTCCAATCGCTCAAAGCTGCAAGCGTATCCCATGTGTATAGCCAGTTCGATGTACCTTCTGCATGCGCTCTCCTGCTAAGTGCATCAGCCACCACATTTCCCTACCAGAATGGTAAGAGATCGTGCAATCATAATCCTTTAGCAGCTCGAGCCATCTGCGCTGCCTCATGTTCAGCTCCTTCTGATCAAAGATGTACTTCAGACTCTTATGGTCTGTAAAGATCTCGAAATTCACCCCATATAGGTAGTGACGCCAGATCTTTAAGGCGGAGACAACTGCCGCCAACTCTAAGTCATGTGTGGGGTAGTTCCGCTCATGCGGTCTCAATTGTCGTGATGCATAAACAATCACCTGTCCTCTTTGCATCAACACTGCTCTTAGACCTTCTCCAGATGCATCTGTGTAGACTGCATAGTCCTGAGTGCCTGAAGGAAGAGCAAGAATAGGCGATGTAGTCAATCTCTCCTTCAGTGTCCCGAAGGCCTGCTCACATGAATCGTCCCAAATGAATGGAACTCCCTTCTGCGTTAATCGTGTCAAAGGGCGAACAATGTGTGAAAATCCGTTGACAAAGCGTCTGTAATAGCCTGCTAGCTCGAGGAAGCTTCGAATCTGAGTAATTGTTTTGGGCTGCTCCCAAGACATAATCTTTGCAGGATCAACTGCAATGCCTGCTCCAGAAATGATATGCCCGAAAAATGAGACCTGGGATAACCAGAACTCACACTTGCTCAACTTGGCATATAGCTTGTGCTCCCGCAATGTATCTAAGACAATCCATAGATCATTTGCATGATCCCATTCATTTCATGAGTAAATGATCACATCATCGATGAACACCACTACAAACTTGTCCAAGTATGGACGAAAGATACGGTTCATCATATCCATGAAAGCCGCAGGTGCATTGGTGAGCCCAAACGGCATCGCCACTAACTCGTAGTGTCCATAGCGTGTCCTGAATGCGGTCTTCGAAATATCATCCTCTCTAATCCTTAGCTGATGGTAACCATAGCGAAGATCGATCTTCGAGAAAACCGAAGATCCCTGGAGCTGGTCAAACAAATCATCGATGCGTAGCAAAGGATAATGGTTCTTCACTGTTCTCTTGTTCAGCTGCATGTAATCGAAGCATAACCTCATGGATCCATCCTTCTTCTTGACAAATAGAACCGGAGCACCCCAAGGTGAAGTGCTCGGCCTCACGAAACCCAAATCAAGTAACTCTTGTAGCTGCACCTTCAGCTCCCTCAACTCGGCTGGTGCCATGTGATATGGTGATATGGAGATCGGCTGTGTATCTGGCTGCAATGTGATCTCGAACTCGATCTCTCTCTCTCAGGAAGTAATCCTGGTAGCTGATCAGGAAACACTTCAGGGTATTCTGAGACTACTCGGATGTCCTGTGTCATCAGCTCCTGATCAGATACCTCCCGCACAAATGCAAGGTATGAATCACAACCCTGATTAACAAGTTGTTGGGCTCGTAACACTGAAATATACTCCATGGTGGAGTCATGTATAGAACCCTCAAAAGTGAACTCGGGTAGATCTGGAATCCTGAAGACAACCGTCTTCCTAAAGCAATCAACCAGTGCATGATGAGTAGATAGCCAATTCATGCCCAAAATCAAGTCGAACTCGTCAAGCGGTAGGAGTAGACAATCTGCGATCATCTCGTGACCGCCAATCAGTATGGTTAATTGCCTGACTATCAAGGAAATGATAAACAACTGGCCATCTGGCCCTCAAATGTGATATGGGGAAGAGAGTGTCTCAGCGACTCTACCTAAAGAAACTAGTAGTCTCAAAACAAGAAAAGAGTGTGTCGCACCAGAATCAAATAGAACATTGAAAGGCCAGTTCAAGACTGAGACCATGCCTTTTACCATAGTAGCTGCTGAACAGGCCATTCGCAGATACTTATCATGTATGCTTTTTCTCTTCTTGGAATATAATATGAAAATTAATGAAATTGGTGACATCTGTGGTTATTTAATTCGAATGTCATATTTCCCTTCTCGGACTCACGACAAGTCGGAAGACTGTCGCTATCCGGAAACTTATGCGATCGAAATTGTAATACTACGAACGTGCGTATCGGGGTACCACTGCTCTGATACCAAACTTGTGAACCCCTCAGGATCCGGGTACCCGTTAATCACACACTCGCACTATTATTCACATGAAATCGCATGAAGTTACAGAAAAGCAGGGAAAATTTTTCGTGCGGCTAATTATCCACATGACATTCACATCCACAACATAACCACAAAGTAAAAGAGATACAATTGGCACCAAAATTCCTTTTCATTAATATTCATATCCATTTACAACTTGCACAAGCATTGTCCATATTACAACATATATCCCAAGTGATACAAAAGAGATAGCATTTACATTACCAACTAAACAAAAACTGAGACAAAATACTTCATACTGTCTGGTGTATACTCTGTCTCCAGGAAGCATGTATAGCTACTGGACTGCTACTAAACTGCAGGCTGTTTGCCTGCCAAACACGTTAGGAAAGAAGAGGCGTCAGCCATTGCTGGTACCTCCCAAAAACTTATAAAAATAACTAGACATTTAATATGTGCAAAAGCAAGCAAGTAGAAAGGTGGAAAGTAAAGTTTACATCTACTTGCGTAAGTAAAAAGGTTTTTCAGGCTATTTTTAAGCATCTCAAATGTTTGTCCCATAACCCAGCATTTCCCACATGTGACATATTTATATTGTAGTTGCGTATTCATGAGTGTATGAGTGTGAATGCATATATCATTTTCTTCAGAAATCATGTTGGTGAGTGAAAATGGAAAAGTTAAGATTGTAAAGATCTATTAATTTATTTAATTTCTTGGCTAGCGAGAATAGTCTTTTGATCATGACTCCTCCAATTCTTAACTTCAATGTTTCAGATATAACTCCTGATGTTGTAGATGTAAATATGGATAATCTAGATATAGAATCGCCAGGTCTGTTGGCGAAGTAAACTCAAGCGGTGAAGAAGCCTACAAATGGCTCTTCCGTCTCGCCCTCTAATTGGAAGCGCGGTCCAATAGAGGGATAGGTCTACTCCCAAACTACGCCACTGAGACGGGTGAGAGAGACTCCCTAGAAAAGTCGCTCTAGAAATCTGCCTGACTAGTACAGGCGAACGAGCTCGTACGTAAAAACTGAAAACCAAGGATCCCCCGCCTGGGTATCCTAAAAGACAGGGTCAACGGAACTGGTCTAAAGTCTGGATCCCAACGAGGCGTAAAAACACTGCGAGCTCGCGTAAAAACCGAAAAGGGACTGGGATCCTAGACCCGCGCACTTGGCGGCCGCTGCCCAAACTGGGCTTCCTTTCCTCCGCCCAGGTGAGAGTCACCGCGCTCTCGCACAATCAGGTGCAAAAGTCACCATGACTGGCACAATTATCAGGTATCAATGATTTATCATCATGTTTATTCCTTCCTTGATTATCTGAATCTTTCTCAGCCCTTCTTATAGATGACTTATAGATCTAAGTATTTGTCACTGTCTTATCTTTAGTGATAAGTAGATAATTATATCCACGGATTAAGTTAATTGAGGATTGTTATTCATAATGATCTTATAAAATTCTTTGTTGATTTCATAAGGAAAGAGTTATATATTTATAGATGATCTGATGTTTGTTTTGTATTCACGTGGAGAACATCCATTAATGCTTACTTAAAGGTCATTGGAAACATTTACAATATCTTCAATTATATTTACAATCAGTAACATATTAGCTAAGAATGTGTGACCAACTATATATTTCAAGTCATCTTATGAGGTATAAACTTGATTCACAATTACTTTTCATCTTGTGTTCCAAACCCGTCAAATTGTGAAATAGACTTAATTTGATACTGTGAGTGGTTGCTAGAGATTATTTGGCTAATCTATCGGAACATCTATACTCAGTGAAAGTATATAGCCACCCTCCATAATTTGATCTAATTGCCAGAAGTGATCAATCAACTACTTCTAACCTCAAAAGTGGCTTTCTTCTTATGTCCCCCTTTTTTTTATTAAAGAAGTGTTGAAACTAGAGAACAATGCAATTGATCATATTTTCCTTTAGGGTAAAATGTACAACATCTTATTGCTAAAAGGGTATTCTGGGATTAATAGCAAATGAGTGGAGAACACCCAATAATATATGATATGAAAGTTGATCTGAATCCTAAACTAATCACATCACGAAATAGGTGTCATTCAATGAAGACTTGAATGATTGAAGGTAATTGGGATTTAGTGCATGAGAGTTTAAGGAATGGATGTTGTTACCTCTGTTTCACTATAAACATGAAGATATACCCCATGGTTCACAAACATATAACATGAATAACTAACGTGTTACATGGCAATCCACAGGACATATAAGTTAAATACCTTGTCGTGCTAGAACCAAAACCATATATCTCTAACAAGAATTGATAGGAGTAGCGCGGAGATAAGGTTATAGATTTCCTAACCCAGATCCCCTATGGAATTTTTTTTTATAAATATTTATATGTATATATTGACATCATCAATACCCAAGATTATGCGGGGCCTTAATTTGGGATACAAGTAGAATTCTACTAAGATTAATATACTAATTGAACAAAAATCCTTTTGAATATTTCAAGATTATGATCATCATTTACTTCCTGTCCCTATTTCCAATTGATCTAATTATTTTCATTCATTTAATGTCAAATTAATAAATCAGAACAGACAGCTACACATGATTAATTCAAATTGGATCATAATTAATATAAATAACTTCCTGTTTTAGATTCCAATTAATCCAATTGAATTTAAATCATTCAGAAACAGTCTAAAAATATATCTGAACAGATGGTTTCTAGGGAATCATCATAGTATCAAAATATTTCATTCAAGGTATGTCTTCATACTATAAAAACCTAATTCATTTGCATGGTACCCACATGAAATCAAAATGAAATAGATAGTACACATATTATCGAAGGTGTGCGTACATATATCACGATATATATGGCAACAAAAAGAGAAGTTAGGACTGTACAGTGGCACAAGCATAAATTTTCAATCTTAGAGAAACAAAAATCTGGAGCTTGGATTTGTAATAAAATGTGTAAACACCACATAAAAGACAACAAAAGGGGGTAAAATTGCATATGCTTGGCAGCAAGGAGGAGAGGAAGGGATTGTACCTCTATTTCCAAGTATTTGGAGATCACTTGACATGCAATAGTTCCAATTGAGAGAGGAGTAGCAGCTCCAACTTAGTGAGAACAGTGGATGCTCTAGCTGTATGCAGCAGCTACATACTGCCCTTGAAGCAGCACTTGAAGTTTCTTTTGAGGCTAAGCTGCAGTACCGAGATGTGGAGAGAATGGTTGAAACCTGGAGCCAAAGCAACAACTCCAATCTGATGTTCACGGCTGAAATTGGAAGGTAAGAGAGGTTCTCTTTGAACTCTTTGGAAAGGAGGTCGGGATTTTGGAACTTAAAGCTAAAAGGCAAGAGAGGAAAAGAGGAGTAATTAGAATGGGGAATAGGAAGGAGAAATCCCAGCGTCGGTTAGTTTATATAGGGAAAGAGGGGAGAGAATTGAGAGGGAGAATAGGGCTTATTCTATTGCCATGTGGAAAGCCATAGCTCCAAGTGCCAAAAGGAGTGAAAAGGAGGGTTGTCTGCCATGTACAACAACAGCTGGAAAGAAATAATTGTATATATATATATATATATATTTTTAGCGGTAGAATCTTGCTAACAGAATTCTAATTCTTAATTATATATATATATATTTGATCAGACTGTATACAACAGAAATTTATTTATTTATTTTTTCAATAACAGGTCTGCTACAGTAGAGTAAAATTTGTTAATTATTATTATTTTTCCTTTTTTTATAGTAGCAGTAGCTGGAACTTAAAAATTTATTTTTATTTTATTTATTTTTAAACTCTTTATTTGATATACTTAAAAATCTACCGTACGCGCACCTCGGGCCTCGGATTTTTACGCAGAACATCTCGATTTGACCGTCTCTGAATGACGATCAATATGAGTATAATATTGACATACTTCTGATCGGGTTTTGAATACCCGAAATTTTCGAATACGGTCTTTGTTTTAGATTAAATTTTGTGATTTAAAATATCATATGACCTCCGATTGACGAACGGTCAATTCTGTTGGTCTCGTGTCGTCGAATCGGATGTAATGATGGTTTCGGTTCGTTTCGCGGTTTTCGAATTTTTGTCGCGGCTTTTTCACGGCGCGCAATACGATGCGATCGATTTTCGATCGATTTCACCCGAAAGACTTTTGATTCACGATCAATTAATCGTTTTAGGTTATCTAATGTCGTCAGATAACTTTATTGGGTTAATCCGACCTTAATCGGATCGAGTTCGGGTTTGTTGAAACACGGATGTTATAAATTATAATGTCTACGTTGGTATTTTATTTTTTTCTTAAATTGGGGGCTTTCTACTATTTTGGCACTACCATTAGAAATAGAATATGAATACATTAGGCTAGAAGCTCTATGGGAGAAGTAATGCCTTCTCTTATTATTATGGTTTGACGCTGAGGTTTCTAGCTGAGGAATCCATTGATTCCGACGGCAGTGCCATTTTCGCTACATTGTTAGCCTGCAAGTCTTCACTTGCTCCATCACACAATGCATCGTCGCCCTCGGTTGCCAGCTCCATCGTTGTATCCAGCTTCCAGGGTTGTGTCAGTCATGCTGCCTCTAAGGCAAGGGTGTGTTGGTGGGTTCCTCGCATTGTTGGCGAGCCCCTGCAGCAAATGCACTGCTATCACAACCATAAAAACACCGCTTAGGAGTAATCTATGCTGCTCTCGACTCATGGCTTCGTCTTTGTTGTGCTATCGTGCCTATATTAATAAACAGATCTCTGCAGTCTTCACCTCCACTACATGGATTGACATCTTCAAGTGCTTTATAGTGTTTGTAACTTTTATGTGACCCAGTGATAACTGCTACCATTTTCTTTTCATTGTTGTGCATCTCGCCACAACACCATTACGCATTTGATGCCACAAATTTTTCCATGTGAGTTCTTGTCCAAGGTCCTTGCCTTCTATGTTTTACAACATTGGCATCATTCAATCATGACCACAGCCACCTAGTTGCACAAACTTTCATGAACTTCTAATAGATTATAATAAAAAATCTAATGAACCTTGAATCAAATCTCTTACTCTGATACTGTTGGAGTATTTGAGTGTGCGCCATATCCATATGTATGGGAGATGGGTAAATGGATCTCTCCAGGATTCATTTACCCCATCCAAGAGTTTAATCCCACATCTACCAGTGGTGGGACTTGGAGGCTCTGTGGAGGCTATATAAGAAGCCCCAGACCTCCTGTATCAGATGAGAAAAAGGAATGCAATATCCGTCCCTTTGAGGGCTTCTCCCTTGGTTTCATCCCGCTCATTACGGAGTAGGGTTCCACGTTAAATCCCGATGTTCTTCCAAGTTTTCATTCTTTTTCCATGTTTCGCTTCCGCTTCATATCTTCTAACATGGTATCAGAGCGGGTTAGATTCTCGTGGTTTTTTTAGTGTTCTTGATTCATTCGAGATTTGGTATATGGAGAAGATTCAATTCATGCTCCAGAAAATTTATATTTGAAGATTATGATATAGGGTTTTGATTCGAAACCCTAATTCCTGGAGATCATCATGCTCTCATTCTCCTTCAAGAGGTTCTCCAGGCGCCTCCAGCAACCTCCTCTCTCGTCGCTCCAGGCGCAGGCATCAACCAAGGCGGCAAGCCCTAGCCGTAACCCATTTGCCCTTGCACCGCTCCAGGAGGTACGGAACCTCCTGTCGGCACCACCCTCGCCTCCGTTCCTCCGATGCTGCCCAGGCGGCGGCGAGCGACTGCCACAAGTAGCTCCAGGCGGCTGTCGAAACCTTCCAGCACGCCTCTCATCTTTTCTCCCTCGCGCAGGCGAGGCCTCCTCCTAGCGGCGGACGAAGAAACGAAGGGCCCCTCCCTTCGGCGGTGTGGGATTGAAGAAAAAGTTGGGAACCTTAAATGTGCGTGACTGTTTATTAAAAAAAATCTCTGCTAAAAAAAGAGGAGCAGGCCCAATATTTAAAAAGAGAGAGAGAAAAATTGGACCGTATTAAAAAAAGGGATGAGAGAGGGAAATTTTTTTAAGGCCCGGAAAAAAAAAATTTGGGGGGGGGGGTCCATTTACGTTTAAAAAATTTATTGAAAAGAGGTGCGTACAAATAGAAAAGCCGTACGCAAAATTGTTAAAAAAAAGATAAGCCGGAAAAAAATGGTGGTGAACGGCTTAGTTGAAAAAAATTGCAAAAAAAATATTTAAAAAATGTGACGGCTTATAAAAAAATTTATTGAAAAGTCGCGAGAAATTTTTTGAGAATGCTCATGTTTTTATTCTTCCTATTTTATTGTCTTCTCCCAACTTGGTCGATGTTATTCCGACCAGTATGGGAGAAAGGGGGAGTATGTGTGGAGTCACATGCCAGTTTGTCAGTTTTTCCATATTCTCCAGATTCCAGATTCTAGGCCATTCAGATTCCAGACTATACAGTGGTACAGACTCGACGTCAGATGTCTTTCGAGTCTGCAGTTCAGACACGCACGAGTGTGCGGTCTTCAGTTTCGTGGTCCCCATCATTCTTCTTGTTGTTGTCAGCCAGAGTTTTCATGTGAGCCATAGGGACTCCATAGTAGAGGATCATTCCCTATGCCATGTTGGCAAGGGTTTTCATGTGGTATCATAGGTACTTCAGAGTAGTGTACCATTCTCTGTGCCAGATGGGAGAGACCCAGTTCTCCGACGAGGAGACTTTTCAGACTCCATTCTCCAGCGACTGTGGACTCCGACGAGGATTACACTTCCACGGCCTTTTTCAGTTAGGTCCTTAGATGGAGCAGTTGTCCACATGTTGTGGCAGGCCAGAGTACTCCGACGAAGAGACTCATTCAGTTGCAGTGACTCTGATAGGCGCAGTTCAGAGCACATGCTCTCCGACGAGGAGATTCAGTAGACTCACACTCCAGCTCGTTCGTCCTCCTCACCTGCACGGTATGAGAAGCAACATTCTCGACAACAGCCGACAGTTGTGCGCGTTGAGTTGATATCGTCCGTAGTGTCCTGTAGCGTGAGTTGAGTTTCTTTCTGTTTGTCCAAGCTGAGCATTGCATGCTCCATCTTGAGGGGGAGTGTTGGAGTATTTGGGTGTGCGCCATATGCATGTGAGATGGGTAAATGGATCTCTCCAGAATCCATTTACCCCATCCAAGAGTTTAGTCCCACATCTACTAGTGGTGGGATTTGGAGGCTCTGTGGAGGCTATATAAGGAGCCCCAGACCTCCTGTATCAGATGAGAAAAAGGAATGCAATGTCCTCCCCTTTGAGGGCTTCTCCCGTGGTTTCATCCCGCTCCTTACGGAGTAGGGTTCCACGTTAAATCCCGTTGTTCTTCCAAATTTTCATTCTTTTTCCATGTTTCGCTTCCGCTTCCTATTTTCTAACAGATATCGGGTGGAAATCTGAAATAATGATGATAAACATAGGCCAACAAGATACCATAACATAAATTTAAGTGGTTTGAGACCATCATGAAGGACCACCCTACTCCTCGAGAGAATACCCTCCAAAGCCAGATATTGTTATTAGCATTTTCAAAGAATACAAGAGGTATGAAGCTCTTTATATCACCCCACAAACACACTCAAGTCCCACCAGGAGAATGTAGGACTGAACGTATGAGAGGTATGTAGTTGGATCTTGAGTAGATTAAAGGGATTTTTACCCCCATGAACCCTAGAATCTTTCTAAATTACCTTCTCGACATTTTAAACATCTTATTACCCCCTCGACCCTGTAAACTTATTAACTCTTACCTCACAAACCATGTGGTTAACTCACATCCATTTGGTTGTTAACACAAATCGGATTTCGTTAACTCAAATCCATTTTAGCATACTCCTCTTCCCCATACAGCACCGACCTCCTCCCTCTACTCTACCAACCTCCCTGGCCTCCGGCCCCTCCTCGACCTGCAGCCCATCCCGGACCTCCACTCTCCCTCTTCTCCACCCACATCCCCGACTTCCACCCACCCCCAACCTCCGCACCCTCCCGGACCTCTGCCCTCCCTCTGCTCCACCCACCTCCCTGACCTTTGTTCGTCCCCGACCTCCGCCCCTCTGCTCCATCCACCTCCCGTACCTCCGGCCCCTCTCGAACTCCGCTCCCTCCTGGACCTCCACCCTCCCTCTGCTCCACCAACCTCCATCCCCCTTTCTCCGCGCAACTCCCTCTGCCCCATCCCTCTGTGCCGCTCGACCTTTGTCGCCTTCATTTGTGCAGCTCCGACATCCCCACCGTCCATTCCTCCCCACGATCGAAATTACAGAGGGTCTATGCCCTATTCGCCTTCGTGTGGGAGAGTTGTCTCACATTTGTGGAGGGTGAGGTCCGAGCATGAGGACCTTCAGGATCGATTTGTGGTTGCTGCTTTTGCAACATGCGGACGAGGCACCAGTGAGGTGTTGCTCTCTGGACTGCTCGGGGCAGAGGTGCAACAACATGACCCACGTGTTCAGCCTTCAGCCACATGCGGACTACATTTGAGGGAAGAAGGGGAAGAGGAGAAGGGAGGAGAGAGATGGAAGAAAATCCATCATTGATTTTGGTGTGGCTTGATTTACTCGACTTAAACCCAACCGAGTTGACTCAAGATGAATCAAATTAACAACAGGGTTCGTGGGGTAAGACGGAGCAAGTTTACGAAGTCAAGGGGGTAATAATATTGTTTAGAAGATCGAGAAGGTAATTTCGAAAGATTATAGGGTTCGTGCGGTATAAATCCCTAGATTAAATTACCCAATTGCTTCAATTATTCACTATTCTTCATATCAAGCAATTTATAATAATTTTTTTCTTTAATTTGCAGGCTCTTGGAACTTATGGTGGGCTCGGAGCTGCGGGTCTTTCTGCCTCCCTTCTTACATCTGTTTTACCAACAACTATGGAAGACCTTCTTGCCCTTGGTCTTTGTTCAGCTGGAGGGTAAGATCTGCTCCTTACCTATGAACCACTATGAAAAGCCTCATTTGACTTAAGTGTAGCTTCTTAAAGATGATGATGGTTTTCACTAACTTTGTCTTTGATATCTAAACTGGTAACAATTTGCAGTTTAGCCAGTCTACTGTTAACTATAACCTGATAGTCTGGGCCTCTTCACCATTTTCCTCTTACAAATTCCCAGTTTGGGTTAGATAGCTGGAAGGTGAAGGCAATTCTAAGTCTGACAACAATGAATCTCTGTGACATGGTTGCAACACTATTAATGCTTTCTTGTTAATTATACACGCTGAAATCTATATTTTAGCAAACATAAAGTATGGACATTGCGGAAAATCATTTTTAGATATCTGCTTTTCAAGAAATAAATGGAGATATCAGAGTAACATGCCTTCTATGAAAACTAAGAATCATGTGACTCATGGCTGCATGATGATCAACCCACTCCAGACCAGAAGAAAGTGATAGATGTTGGAAAGGTCCAATACTTATTCTCAAATGTTCACTCAAGTCTCACTCTTAAGCAATCCAAATACTATCTGGGGAGAATGAATCTCCCATGTCATATAATACACAAATCTCGATACCGCTTTTCTTTGATTATTATCACCTGGAGGTGATTATTGAAATCTCAGTTGTTCCATCTCCTTCAATCCAAAATATATCTGAGATTCTTTTTTGTTCTTATTAAGTTATTTTACTACTTATTTCTTGCAAAACAGTAACAAGGAGGTACGCTATCTTTGAAAGAAGTGCCTTTCAAATAATTTTTTTATTTCCTTTCACGGGGTTTTCATAATTTAATAGGCTTCTTATAGATCATTGCTGCTAAAGCTTATCTAATATTTCTAAGCAGATTATTAGCAATATCTAATTTCCCTTCCCGCCGGAAAAGCGTCATCAAGAAAGTCGAACGCGTTGCTGATGGCTTAGCGCAACAGATTGAAGAAGCTATGGAAGGGGAGCTCTCCAGAACCATAGAGAAACTTGAAGTTTTTGTCGAATCCATTGCCAAGCCTTACAAGGAGGCATCCCAAGGAAAAATTGACAGGTTATCTGAGCTTCAAAAAGAAATGGCAATGACGGAGCAAAAACTTCTAGTTGTTAGGACGAGAATCCAAAACCTTGGTGGTTCGTGATTATCCCACCTGTTGAGTTTCAATTGTTTCATGTAAGGTTGCTTTGTTATATTCTTTTTTGTATAGTGTCCATTGTAGGGACGAAGAGATGTGAAAGATGAACTCAATTGTAGAATGATGTTGTATAATATTGTGATTTGTGAAAATTATTTATGAATTTTGGCGCATCTGGGGAATGAAAATATGGTCTATGCACTAATGGCTTGAAGATAGAGGAAAAATCTTTTAACTTCATGGATGGTATTTGATGAAATGCATTTTTTTGCAATTTATGATCTAAAATAAGACTAGAGCCTAGTTAATCCAACTTGGGCCATTGCACTTGCTAGATGTTAGAGTAGCTCTCATGTTGCTTTGCCCCTTTTGCATAAACATGTTGGTGACAAGTAATCTTTGTTGACTAATGTAAATGACGTTATTTATCTGTATGTTGTTTGTTGACTTCTTGTATTCTTCTTGGGCTAATGGGTCTTCTACAATGATCCGTTAACTTCAGGTCTTTACATGTAATTGACCCCCTACTTTCCATTGTGGTAGTGAGAACAAAACCCTAGCTTCTATAACGGTCAAAGGATTTAAGTGGTCCCAAGGTTTTTCCTCCACCTTAGATGGTTTTCTACATAAATGATTGTTTGTTGTTAGTGTGATTAGAATCTTGTTATTCATGCTAATGGGGGGATTTTCTCTCAAATATGGTTTGATTGGACCACTATCTCGACTTCATTTAGTAATTATCATTATTGTTTGATTCACATCATCACCATCCTTGAAGTTGGGTGTCTTGGTAATAAAGTTGATATTCCTATCACCGCTACCATATGCAATGTTCATCCTTGTTGATAATGTCATCAAAAAGGCTTTGTGTAAACCACAGTTAAGCTACCATCAAGAGATAGTTTCAGGTGGAATCTCATCAAAGCTTCTACCCACGTAACAAAACATAACTAGCTCCACTTCACGCTTCCATTGTAGACAAACCATCTGCATTTTTTTACCTTTTTACGAGGTTGGGGATCATACGATATATGATAAATACAGTTTCAAAAAAAATCGTGGAATAGATTGTGTGAGTTTTGACGTTTGGACCCTTTGTCTATATATGCATTATGTATATAAAACTTCTTTATTTCTATTTTATTTATAACTCAATTAACTTAATTCTTTTTCTAAATTGTTCATAAAAATCATTAGAAAAAAATAAAAATATAACTTAAAAAATAAATGTTAATAAATACAAATAAATCTCAAAATCTAAAAGTCATAAATCTTAACTTCCGAACTTCATAACTTGGTTGTATGAACTCCGATTTGGGTGTACTTACTTTTAAAATTCGTTTTGTAAAATTATCTATCAAATAAGAGTAACTAAAATCAGAGTTAATATGTGAAAAGTAGATTTTGTGACCCTATTGGTATACTTGTACATATGTATCTATTGCATATATTTTTATTTATTTATATTTGTGCAATATTGTATTTCTAAATGTTATATATATATATTATTTATATAAGATGAAAATAAAAATAATAAAATCAAATATCAAAAATAAAATAATATTTTTATTATAGGTATAATGTACCTATATTGTATAAACTTGTATTTATTTGTACCATTAAATTAAATTTTAAAAATAAAATACAAATATATTCATAATTTATTTTGTAAATAAATAAATTAATAAATTATGTAACTATTTGTAAAAAAATAAATTATTAAAATTTCATTTGGTGTACATATAGGTATTTTATACCTATGAATAAAGGTTTTTATTTATTTTACCCCATTTATTTAATTTATTTAATTATTAAAAATCACCATAAAATTATTTATTAAATTATTAACATTATTTATTTTATTATATCTTAATCTAAAATCATTTTCTAATTTATTGTATTTACTTTCTGTTTTGTCTTTTCCCTATTTTGTCTTTTTCTCCTAACTCAAATAATCTACTCAAACAAGCCCATTTCTCCCAATTTTCTAGATCGGGTCTTTGATCTGATTGACTTGATTTTTTTCTCCATAATAAAGTCCTCGGAACTAGGGATGAGCATGGGGTTGGGCCGGCCCAGCCCAGCTCGAAGCCCAGCCCAAAAAGCCCGGCTCGGCCCAAGCCTAAACGAGCATTGGGCTATGCTTGGGCCCAACAGTTAGGCCTAAATTTTTTTGGGCCCGACTCGGCCCAAGGGCCCGTCCCGAAGAGGGTCTGAACCCTTCCCATATCCTACACGTCTGGAACTCTTGCCTATTGCATGCACACTCTATTCACATATCATGTCTTCATACATTGTTTATAAATCAAGAAAATTAGGTTTGTGACATATGAGTTGATGATCATAGTATTTCAGATCAAAATAAATTTTCCTTAATTATTCTATGATTTAGATTATGGTGGTTATTCTTGAATTGTTAATGTTTTCTTTTTCCCATAAGAATATTTCTATTATCAAATCTTTATCCAATATGGGCATTATGCCCATTTTTTTAAGATGCAGTGCTTGGTGCACCTGTTGTTGTTAACTGTGTATGTTTGGTTCACTCTTTCAATTTCTGCAATGAGAGACATTTATTGTCACAGCCCCGATTCTGAGCCGTCGGATCCTCCTATATCCAGATCTGATTGCTCAGTAATAATTTATTCAACAATCACACTAACATTCATAAACAAACTACAAATAAAATACTCAGAAGAGAGTATTTCAACACTTTTCCATTCACCAAATAAAGTTCACATGATACATTGTCCCACTATAACCATTTACATGTACATCAGCTCAAAACGAAATACACAAAAAGTTTACTACACCTTATAGAGAAAAGCTACTGTGACTCGTTGGATGACTATGTTAGCTGGCTGGATTGTTAAAGTCCTTGTGATGGCTCACGGACACCTGTTAGGTTTTCCATAAATCATAGGATAACAATTAACGAGTGCTAAGTAACGAAGAAGAGAAAAATAAACAATTGTGTAATTTTTCAAAACTCGTTATCACAAAATGTTTCTTTCATTCTTATTAGTTTAAGTCATATTCCTTCTATTCCAAATCAGAGATTAGTCCAGGGGAACCCCACCATTCTTGGACTCTGAAGCTGTGGATACTTCAGAATTGTAGATTGCATTGATCTAGTGAGCTTATGCTGCCGCATATCGCCTCAACCAATCCTCCAATACTACCCTGAAAATTTTCCTTTTCTTTTATTAATTATGGTCTCAAGCCCTCAGCCTGGAAAAATAAAAGAGCACATTGTCCTCGGGAACCCGGTTGTTTAAAACCTCAGGATAACCGTTAATCACATAACCTAGCGGCTTTAAATACATGTTGTCGTGACCTAGCTTCTATTGAACCACCCGTGCCTCCACATGGCACGGCCACATCTTCCATCGTTCAACTCAAATATATTGGCTCCCGATACCACGTGTTGCAAATCATTCACTTCGTGCGCACTTATCATAACAGGGCAGCTGTGTACCACCTAGGTAGGGAAACACCAATATAGGTTCCTTCCGACAAACCTACAAGATGCATGTCCGACCTGTAGTTCTACTCCCAGTCATTCTTAACGTGACACACGACCCTTTTCAGGATCCAACTCAAAACACATCAATTCCCATGATGTAATTCCTCTATTAAGTATTAGATTAGCGTAATCATAAATACTGAGTATAGACTTACACATATATTGATTCATACACACACACACACACACACTCAATTTATGCTCTTTTTAACTTCCAAACCCTAACTTTATAAACCACTACACCCATTCAATGCTTAAACCTTATTTTAGTGGGAATCACAAAGTAACTTTTCATGCTTTCTCAAAAATAGCCAAATTAGGGGTTTTTTATAGTGAAAAATGTAAAATCAGGAATTTCAATAGTCTCGTATGAAAACCCAACAGCAAAACGAAGGATTTTGTTACCTAATCGAGATCTCTCTCGTATACAGTACTTTGTCGTGATTATTTTTCAACAGGATGATTTATAGCTCCTAAAACAATCGAATTTCATTTTCATATAAAAAATGCTAAGAACATGCCAAGAAATGCGAAGAACACACGAAGAACACGAAGAATACAAAGAACATATTTTCTCTTGAAATTTCGACAGATCTTCCCCTTATATGGGGTGATATTTCTAGGAAAAATTCGGTAGAGTTTCCCCTTATATTGGGACAAATTTCTATGAAAATTTCGGCAGAGTTTCTCTTTATATCGGGATATATTTTAAAAGAAAAATGGAAAGTGTCTCCTCTATAAAATCATCGTGAGGAAAACAATAACAAAACTGAAAGAATATACTCAAACAATAAGAAATGAAGAATCGGTAGACACCACACATCTTATGTGAGTGAGTGTGTGACGAATCACAGGGTTCACTGACGTGCATAGCCGCCCGCACCTAAATAGGGTATTATACAGATTTCTCCATCAAAATAACTATAAAAATGGAAAAGAAAGAATAAAGCATTAAGTAATGGAGAATCAATAGACATCATGCATCTTAGCTGAGTGAAAGTGTGACGAATCACAGGGTTCACTGACGTGCATAGCCGCCCGCGCCTAAGTAGGGTGTTACAAAGATTTCTCCTCGAACCACAACAGAAAAGAATAGGAAAGAAAGATGAATCGAAAACAAAGCTTGGAAAAAGAATATGAATAAAAAAACTAACTTTCGAAACAAACTAGAGACGACCGTACCTTCCTCCTCCTCGTTCTCCCGGCAGCGCTTCGTTAGTGCTCCTTCCCCGCTTCCCACTCCTCCTCCCGACCTCTCAACCGTAACCCTTGGGGACTGTTTGGTTACTGGGTTGAGCTGGGTTGGATTGGGGTTGGGGTATCCTCCTGTGAATAGTAGCTGTTTGGAGGGTTGGGATGGTTTTCATGATAATTGTGATGTAATGTAACATTGATTATGTGTTATATTAACTTTTTTGATGATTATAGTATATTTTTTATGTTAGTAAGTGTATTTGAACAAAGGTTAAAAACCATTATACCAAAGAAATTGTAGGGTCAGTACAATTATTCCCAACCCAGGAATGCAGGGTTGGAGACAGGAATATGCCAGGGTACCCCAGGGTACCCTGGCAACCAAACAGGCCCTTGGGGTGGTGTTAGTGAAAATCATAGAGAATGAATGGGTGGGGGGTATTTATAGGATCCAGAAAACCGCTAACCATGATTAGTAAACCATGGTTTAACCCTTAACCATTGTTAGCGGTCCGTGGTTTTGGCCAAACTCATACCAAACTTAGGGCTTAAGTTAGAACATTCAGAGGATTCTAAGTTCGCTAATGGCACTTAATTAACGCTAATCGTGATTAACTTTTACTAATCATGATTTAACTTTCATGGCTTACGCTTATCTTTTGCTAACTATTGATTAGTGTTCGCTAATGGTCATTAGCGATTTTCAATCCGCCATTAGTTTCTTTAATCATGCTTAATTAGTTTAATGATGATCATTACGGGTTAACGACGACTTAGTCCTCCTTCTCTTTCTTCCGAAAATCATAAAAATCGAAACGGCGTCCGATTCACACGAAACAAATTCCGTTGGTTTCCTCTTGACGAGCCGGATCTTATGATATAGGATCCGAGAGATGCCAAGTTCAAGACTTTACCATTATAACAATCTTAAAGGAAGTCTCGTCCTCGAGACTAGAAATACAGGCATAACAACCTTAAAGAGGATTGAAACCATAACAACATTAAAGAGAATGAACGTTATTTTATTTATAATGAACATATATAAAATACATAGTGTTATCATTCAAACAAGTACGGGTAACTTTCTTTCATTTCTACCTCAGGTTCCCATGTAGCTTCTTCAAACTCTTGGTTGCGCCATAACACTTTAACTAGAGGACCTCCTTGTTCCTCAACTTCTTGATATCCCTGTCTAGTAGTTGCACAGGTATTTCTAGGTATGTTAAGTCTGGCTCAACATGCAGATCATCATAGCTTATCTTATGCTCAGGATCCTTGATATACTTTCTCAGATTTGATACATGAAAAACATCATGTATTGCCGAAAGGTGTGGAGGAAGCGCAAGTCTATATGCAACTTTTCCAATCTACTTAATGATTTCAAAAGGGATCCATGAACCTGGGTGCCAACTTTCCACGCAAGCCAACCCTCTGAACTCCCTTCATAGGCAATACTTTAAGGAATACAAAGTCACCTATTTCAAAGTCAAGATCTTTCGTCTGGCATCACTATAGCTTTTCTGGCGACTCTGAGCAGCCAATAGTCTTTTCGAGCAAGCTCTACAACTTCCTGTGTCTCTTGGAGTCTATCTGAATCATAAAGGTTCTTTATCCCAACCTCTTGCCAACATAAAGGAGTAGTACACCTACGTCCATATAATGCTTCAAATGGTGTCATGCCAATACTTGCATGGTAACTATTGTTGTAGGTGAATTCTGCAAGAGACAAATGTTTAATCCATAATCCCTTCCATTCTAAGGCACATGCTCGTAGCTTATCCTCTAGTATCTGAATCGTACGTTCTGACTGTCCGTCTATTTGTGGATGATATGTTGTTCTCAAGCATAACTGTATACCTAGGGCTTTCATGAAGTTCTCCCAATAGTGTGAGGTGAATCGTGAATCTCGATCCGAAACTACTTCCTTTGGAATACGATGGAGGCAGATCTCATGTGTAATATATAACTCAGCAAGCTTATCTAGAGTGGAAGATAAGATTATTAGAATAAAGTATGCTACCTTGGTCAGACGATCTATTATAACCCATATACTATCTTTCCCACTGGTCGTTTGAGGTAAGCCAGTAACGAAGTCCATGAAAATGCTTTCCCATTTCCATTCAGGTATAGGGAGGGGTTGCAATAATCCTGGTGGCTTTTGGTGTGAAGCATTTACCTGTTAGCAGGTAAAACATGAATTCATGAACTCAGCAACATCCTTCTTCATTCTCGGCCACCAAAAGTTTGAACGAAGATCATTATACATCTTCAAAATTCCTAGATGAATAGATAATCTTGAGCAGTGCGCTTCGCATTAGATATCTTTCCTCAATTCAGGTATATTTGGTACACAAACTCTGTGATGGTTATACAATATCCCAGCTTGTATATGGAATCCCTCTATCTCATTTTGCTCAAGTTGTTGTCTCAAGTCTTTAAGGACCGGATCATCCTCTTGTCCTTTCCTTATTCAATCCCAGATCTCTGGTTTTTATCGGTGAGGAATAGTTATAGTATCGGGACTACTGTCAAATGGTTTCCATTCACTTAACGTTGACAGTACACTCTAGAAGTGGATAGCACTCACCAACCCATGTGATAAATTCTTCTACTAAGGGCATATGCTACGACGTTCCCCTTACCGAGGTGGTAGGAGATGGTGCAATCATAGTCCTTCAACAGCTCTAGCCACTGTCTCTGTCTCATATTGAGCTCCTTCTGATCAAACAGATATTTCAAACTTTTATGATCAGTGAAGATTTCAAAAGTAATACCATAAAGTAGTGTCTCCATAACTTTAAAACGAAACCTACGGCAGCTAATTCAAGGTCATGTGTCGGGTAATTCTTCTCATGTGTCCTGAGCTGTCGCGATGCATACGCAACTACCTTACCATGTTGCATAAAAACTACCCCAAGTCCTTCTTTAGATGCATCAGTGTACACTGTAAATCCTTCAGTTCCAGAGGGTAGAGTAAGGATAGGTGCAGATGTCAGGCATTCTTTCAGTGTCTGAAAACTATTTTCACATGCATCGCACCATGTGAATGGGACTTCCTTCTGAGTCAACCTAGTCATTGGCAATGCTATTCGTGAAAAGTCCTTCATAAATCTTCTATAATACCCAGCTAAACCTAGAAAAGATCGTATTTCCGTGATAGTCTTCGGGCGTTCCCAACTTATCACCGCACTAACCTTTGCAGGATCAACTGATATACCTGCCTCTGAAATAACATGACCTAAGAAGGATACTTCAGTCAACCAGAAGTCACATTTGCTATATTTAGCATACAGTTTGTTCTTCCTTAGTGTTTCGAGTGCCTGCCTGAGATGGTGTTCATGTTGGTACTTATCCTTGGAGTAAATAAGCACATCATCAATGAATACTACTACAAAGTGGTCTAGGAACTCCCTAAATACTCGATTCATGAGGTCCATGAAGGCTGCTGGGGCATTTGTCAGTCCAAAAGGCATAACTAAAAATTCATAATACCCGTATCAGTTCGAAAAGTTGTCTTGGGAATATTTGTATTTTTAATTTTCAACTAATGGTATCCAGGTTTTAAATGAATCTTAGAATACACAGTCGAACCATGTAACTGGTCAAAGAGATCATCTATTCTTGGTAGAGGATACTTATTCTTTATTTTCTTCTTGTTTAGCTGTCTATAGTCAATGCACAACCGCATCGACCCATCCTTTTTCCTTACAAACAAAGCAGGTGCACCCCATGGTGAAGTACTAGTACGAATGAAGCCATTGTCTAACAGTTCTTGTAACTGTACCTTTAACTCCCATAACTCCATAGGTGCCATCCTATATGGAGGAATAGAGATAGACTGAGTATCATGTGTGAGAGAGATTTCAAATTCAATCTCTCGCTCAGGTGGTAATCCAAATAATTCTTCTAGAAATACATCAGGAAACTTTCATACTATAGGCACATCTTCTATCATTCTATCTGACCCTGATATAGTGGATACATAAGCTTAATAGCCTTGATACCCTTGTTCTAACAGTTGTTGAGCCTTTGGAGTAGAGATGTATTTGACATCATCACTGGATGTCTTTCCAATAAACTGGAACTCTATCGAGTTAGGAATGTGAAAAGTTACTGTCTTCTGGAAACAATCAAGGCATGCATGATGCCTTTCTAGCCAATCCATCCCCAGGATGAGATCAAAGTCATCCATTTCACTAAGTAATAGGGAGACATGTAACTGATGTCCTACTATTAGTACTACACAATCATCCAGGATTTCTCAGATTATAAATAATTGTCCTCATGGTCCCTTGATCAGATAGGACTATTGTACTTTTACTGATACCTTACCCAAAGTGGGTACTAACCGTCAAGCAATAAATGAATGTGAAGTACCAGAATAAAAAAAGGCATGTACTGAAAAGTCATGAATAGTAACGGTACCTCGTACGACCGTGCCTGAATTGTAGGCTTGTTCTTTAGTAATTGCATTGAGCTGGTCATTAGGAATAGGCAAGCTAGAACCCGCAATACTTTGTGGTGGTTGCTATGTAGGAGATGCTCCTTGTGAGCCACGACCTCTTCCCTGTCTTCCTCTGCGTGTTGCTCCATTGCTTGGGGAGGATGTTATACTATTAATTGGAGCTGGTTTAAACCCCGAACCTCTCAACTACAGACACTCTTTCACAATGTGACCTTCTTGATGACAGTGATAACATGCACGTATTCTTGTATGAACTGAAGATCCAACAACATAGGTAATAGTTCCCGGTGCTGAGTTACGATAGTATAGTGGAGGTCTAGAGAAACCCCCACTTCCTAATAATTCTTGACCTATGGTCTATGGTGAGCTTATAGTGGAACCGGTTGGATGATAGCGACGATCTCTACAGTTATAATTTGTCTTGTGTTTGGATGGTCCACCATTAAAATGGAAACTTCTTATTTGGTGGTTTTCATCCCTCTCCATCTCAATACGAGAGGCAATGTCCATTGCTTCATCTATGGTTGTAGCTCTAAAACCCGCAAGCTTTTCTCTCATATCTCCCTGAAGACCGCTAACAAATTTAGTAAGACACTATTGTAACGAAGCTTCTAGAGTTGGGGAGTAACGTAGTAGCTCGGTAAAGTCGATATGATAATCTTGTACGGTCTTAGAACCCTGGTTCAGAGAAGCCAACTCTCTCCTCTTTAATTCTTCCCAATGGGAGGGACAGAAGTGAGCTTGGAACCTCTCTTCAAAGATATCCCATGTAACATGATCTGTTAATTTCTTGAAAATTGATCTCCACCATCGTCATGCATAATCTGCTACGGAGTAATCAGCAAAGTGTACTCAGTTATCACCCGGTGCATGGATTATCCTCAACATCCTACTACCGTCATCAAGCCATAATTTAACCTCGGTAGATGTCTCTACACATTTGAATCGAGGGATCTTACCCTTTCGATAATTGTCAAGTAATTTTGATGTCTAAGAAGGGCATTCTCCATTGCTCCTTCATTTGGGGTCGGAGCAGACTAAGTGGAAGGATGGTACCTCAATTCTTCCTCAGAAAAATGGACAGAACTCCCAACTCTAGCATCCACAGGTTTGGATACCTCAGGTCTTTCATCTTGTGCATTGAGCCTCTCATATGCTTGCTGCCTTTGCCCCATATCTTGGAGCATTGTCATCATAGCCGCTAATTGTCTAGACACGTCTTGGTCTACCATGATCCTGTGATGAATCAAGACCAAAGGTCAGGTCCTATATGTCTTAGCATGATGTACATAAGGGACAATGACTTGTGAATAGTTCTACAGTTAATTATTAGGACCAAAGGATCTTAATATAACCTTAGTTTCTGAATACCGCTCATAGTTGTCAATTACTAAATAAACTACTGGAGTAATCGTGCTCTGATACCAATCTATCACGACCCCGATTCCGGGCCATCGGATCCTCCCATATCCCGATCTGTTTACTCAACAATAATTTATTGAGCAATCACAACTAACATTCAGAACCAAACTGCAAATAAAATACTCAGAAGAAAGTATTTCAACACTTTTCCATTCACTAAATAAAGTTCACATGATACATTGTCCCACTATAACCATTTACATGTACATCAACTCGAAACGAAATACACAAAAAGATTACTACTACCTTACAGAGAAAAGCTACTGCGACTCGTTGGATGACTATGTTAGCTGGCTGTAATATTAAAGTCCTTGTGATGGCTTACCGAGACTGAAGAGTCTCAAAAATCCTATGGTTAATTATTGTGAATTATCGTTCGTTTATAAATGTGTCATTTTGTTGTAGGCGGGCAATCGGAATCGGTCAAGAGATAACCACAATTATTTAATCAATTTTTAATCGTGTGGTTTTATGTTTGTTTTACTTGGGCAAGTCCCAAGGTCGAACTCAAGGAGGCAAAGGAACAACCTAGAAATTTATCTATCAAAGTTCGTGCACGGTTTTCGAGGCAATCTTTTTTTTGTATTTTTAATACATGTTTGGGATGCAAAATGCAACTTTGACCGATTTTAAGGACTAGAAAATGAATATAAATCATATGATGTCCGGAAGATATGAAACTTGGTCAAGATGACAATTATAATGAAATTAATGCACTATAATTTTTTTTTGGAATTTTTGGATGCAAAATAAATATTTTATGAGTTTATGAATACAAACACAATGATTTTCAAAAATTAATTATAATAAATATTAAACCTAAATATTTCCAAGAGATAAAATTATCCAAGATCTATCATGAGGTGATTGATCTCAAAAAAATCCTAAACCTCAAAAATACTAGATTTAATACCTATTAAAAATTAAATATTAAAATATGCAAAATGATTTTTACAGAACAAACCATGCATGTAAATGCAAATCGTTTTAGGCATGTCGTAAAAATAACTAATTCTACAATCCACGAATTTTTGGCGATTTTTAGAGCAATGATTAATTAGTTATGAATTTTCAAGGATAAAATGGGTAAAATATGCAATTTTCCACAAAACAATTAATTGTTAATTAACTACAGATCACAAAAATGTCAAACATTTGCCATAATATAGAGAATTAATTGAAGAAAAAAGTGTTATTTTTTATAAAATAATATGATGCGAAAATGTTGATCAAAATGAGGGGGGAATACAAGGGTCTAACTGCAATTATATTAAATAAAAAAAGAAAATGTAGTGCGGTCTGAACATGAATTACCAGAACCTAGGGGGATATCTGCAAAATTACCAAAGGGACACGTGTGTCGCACGTGCCCTCTGATCGGTGAGTGCTGTTGTGAAAGAGAACTCCAGGGGCTCCTTGCAAATGTTCCTGCTGACCACGTGAGTATCACGTACGGGGGCTTCGTTGTAAGAGTTCCCTCCCTCACATGCCTCGCGCGTGGGGAGGGCCTTGGGCCTCTCGCCCGGTGGTGGCGTGCGGCGGGAAGAGGCAGAGAAGCTCGTGCGAAGGAGGCGTTGTTGTGGCCGCCTCGAGTTGGCGAAGGACGTCGATGGAGTCGTGGTCGAGTGCTTGCTTCTCGGCCGAGGAAATGAGGCGCAACACGCGGATGGGAAGGCCTCTTCAGCGGAGCTGCGATGCGTGTGGGACGAAGTCGATGGCGCAGCAGATGGAGCGTGGAGGCGTGAGCTCGATGTGTCCCTGAGGTTGATGAAGAAAATGTTGCCGCTTGAAGTCGATGGCGAAGGCGTTAGGCTGAGACTGTATTCGATGACGTAGAAACTTCTAACGGGCATAGCTACGACGATGATGGTGTTTGGACGTTGGCGTCGAGGATGAATGTCGTGGCTCGACGGTTGATGGCTAGAGCAAAGCAACTTGCGGAAGTGGCGATGCTGCAGTAGTGAGATGATCCACCGGATCTCACCGTGGGAGGGTGATACATGATGCTGTCACCACCGGCGTATCCCCTCGACTTGTGCAAATGGCAGATGGAGATTGAGGATGGCTGGCGATGTTTTTTTATAGGAAGAGTATGGGGCCGACTATGGCAGGAGATCGCGAATTGGAGGGGACCTGATTTGAGGGGCGGGAGCGTGATTTTAGGGTGAATGGTATACATGGGACGACGAGATCCGAGATTTATGGGCAGAGAGAATCGTGGTGGCGATGAGATTTGGGGGCTCCACCGCCCGATTGGGAAAGGATGGCGGTATGAGGAAGACGTACATGGGCCGTCCGATCGGCCGAGATCGGACGCCCCTGATGAGTCCATGTGGCAGCAAGGGGGTGAGTGGTCGGTCATGTGCAGTGCGTGTGCGTGGGCATGTTTTTTTTTATAAAAATGAAATAATAAAAGGCCCAAAAATGGATGACACGTGGCGGCTCCAGGAGCTGCTACATGTCAGCCCCACAAAATTCAAAAAATTAAATAAATTAATAAATATGTAAAAATAGTAACTGACCTCGAATTGAAAAAGTTTCTTCACAAACTTTGCTCGTCTCGAAGAGATCTACAACTTTCATGAAGACACCAAAACCAAAATCGATCATTTGTGCAAGTGATATTTTGGGGTGTCCCATGTACATAAAATACCTTGATTTTTGAGTTTTATATTTTTTGTCATTTTTAAAACCAGATAAAAATCCAAGAAAAATATGATAAAATTAAAGATAAATATTTACACATTAATCTATTTTTTTTTGGATTTTTATAAAGTAAGAAAAAGAAGAAATAAAATATAACACGAAAAAGACAACTTTTGTACATACAATTAGTGAAGACTCGGACTTAGTTTGTTTCTTTGATTTCAAGCACAGTTTGGATTTGGATTTTTGTGCATTTTAATTAAACAATTATCAAAGAAGACAAATGAAAAAGAAATAAAATAAAATAGATCAATTATGTGCATAAAATAATAGGTCAAAAATCACTAAAATACAAAATGTACAAAAGAGGCCCAAAACCCAACTTTCACATATGAACTCCGATTCACTTGAACTTGGTCTTATTTTGAAGGTAATTGAATGTACATTAGTTCAAAAGTGAGTAGGATCAAATCGGACACTTGATGAGGAAGATAACAAGGTTTTAGATCAGAAATCATAGATCTAGGGTTTGGGTTTTTAGTCCACTTATTTAGGTTAGTGTTTTTTTGTATTTTTCATTTATTCTTGTTAGTGAATGTACACAGTGGAGTGATTTCAGGTCATTTGGAGTTAGCATGAATTAGTTAAAAATCGGGAAAGTTGGGCAAATTACAAGTCATTTTGGTTGGATTTTTTGGCTTCTTATTTTGTGTGAAAATAAGTGATAAAATACCATTCTTATCAAAACATACATGAATGCTAATTATGTAGAATAATTGAAGAAATGTCAACGATTTTTAGGGATTTGAGCTTAATTCATCATTTTTAGAGTGATGAATCAGAGATTCATCATCCCCCTATACTTAAACCATGCTCGTCCCTGAGCATCAAAAGAAATGCCATGAGGTAAAATGAGATTGGGTTCCATAGACCATGAGCTAAAGGTGAAAATGAAACTAGACTCGACCTTTGGATTATTAGTTTGGCGGAACTTCTGTGAGACTTAGAATTTTAAAATCATCAGCCTTCAAGTTCTACACATCATTGTCACAGTTTTGGCTCAGAAGTCATCTTAGATCAATCCTCTTCCCAAAGCATACCCCATGAACATTGAACAATCGACTCACGTGTGTGAAATGTTTTAGCTCTTCCCATCCAGAATGCCAGATTACCATGCAAACCTCCTCTCCAATAACTCGTCATCGGGGAGTCAGGTATTTCCTTCTAAGGTCTGTCGTGTTGTGTTCACAATCGAAGAGAAGTTAGAAGAAGGAGAAAAGAACTGGAGGGTGGCCAGTGTAGTCACCTCTTCTTGTGAAGCCGACCAGTTTAGCCAAGTCTCCACCAAGATCTGCAGGTTTTCTTGTAGCTTGGACATTTTTGGTCAGATATTTATTTGGTTGAAGGCTTCTTTGTATTTGGATTTTTGGTAGCTCTGCTTGGATCATGTTATGACCCTACGGATATAGAATCTTTTTTCGTACATGTTTTGGGGTCTTAGAAAAATTGTGCCCATCCATCCATCCCTTTTCCGAAGCTTTATTTCAACCTGTACTCTGATCTTTAGATTTCCATGCTATAAGAAAAGAAACTCACACAGTCTTCCAACACCCTGTCTGAGTTGAGCTACATGCATAGTGAGAGAGTAAAAATTAATTCCTTATTCCAGAGTTGTACCCAGGATGAAGAGACCAGGTTAGACACTAAGAGTAAAACGCTGCAGTTTGTCATGTGGAACTCAAAGAATTAAATCATAGACCTGAAGTTTCTAAAATTCTATTTCTCGATGAAGTTCCTCTGAAAATTAGGTGGATTAAGGTCAAGTCCAGATCACTCTCGGTTTGTGTTCATCACTCGGTTTAGAACCCAAGGACTTTTCGCAGATGCAAATGAATGTAATGCTGGATGAAGTGCAGGTGTGTGAAATGCAGACACATTTTTTTACTTTTGTGATGATTTTGATTTTTTTTTGATTTTTTTGAAAAGTTTTTTTATGTAAAAATGAATAAGAAGTCATTTTTCAAAATTTTTGATTGGACACAGTCAGTGTTAGTAGCAAAACTTCTTTTCTTTTTTCTTCTTTCTCTTATTATTATTTTTGTTTTTTTTTCAAGTTAGTTACCCACCCCGTAAATACATATAGACTTACGCGAAAGTACGAGCTATAGGTAAAATATATACACAATATATACACACACACCCCTCTATACTTAGCGAGTGTTGTGTCCTCAGAGCACAAGAAGCATAAAGAAGACATAGCTCGGGCTAAGCGTAAGAGAGTGAAAAAGAAAAAGATAGATCGGTCCGCCCTCCTATACTTAGGGTGTGAACAGTCTAAATATAGAAGAAGAACGAAGATGAGATGGTCGGGATAGAGTATGTAGAGATGATCATTGGTTCCCCCTATACTTAGCCTCTGGTCAGCTTAAGTACGGAAAAAAGGTGGAATGAGGTGATCGTGAGAAGGAATTTGATGACAGAAATGGTATATACAGATGGCATCGGTCCCCCTATACTTAGGCCTTGGCCTAAGTAGAGGAAGAAGATGTACAAGGAGACTGATGTGGTTGGGAGGGAAAGTGGGTAGCCGATGATTAAGGCGGTTTTCGGCCGATCTTTTTGTGAGCTTGTGGTGGGAGATCGTACTAATGAGAAGGAGATGAAGCATATGATTCCCAACTATTATCAGTGTTATCCTCGAAGAAATCATGTTGGATAGTAGATGAAGCATATGAATCAGATGAAAGGTAACCATCATCGGAGTTATCCTCAGAGGAATAATATTTGAAAGTAGAGACACTCCAGATATTCTTGTCTTTTAGTTTCTTCAGTTGTTTTCTCAAAATACGTTCCTTCTTGTGATCAAGCGATTTGTCCTCGAATGAATACTCAGAAGCACCGATTCTAGTTAGCTCATAAGAAATTATTCCATTATATTTGATGAGACTAGGAGAATCGGCTTTGGATGAATACTAGTGAGGAACGAGAGTCGTCCAACGGGAATCGAAGTTTGGATCCTTGCAAAGGTAGGGTTTTAAGACTGCCGAACAGACCTCACTCATGTAGACTACCTTTTCCGGACCTGATGAGGAATCATCAGACGATTCCTCTTCCGGAAGGTCAAAGGTGACTTTCCTTTTCGATTAAGGAGTAGTCATTTTGTTTCGTGAAGGTGTTGGTCCTTCGAGTGAGGTGTTGACACCTGAGTCTCCAGATGAATAACCATTAAAATTTTTCTCCTTGGTCGGTGTTCATCGTATGTGTTTTTCTTAGTCTTCTTAATGTTGGTGCACTCCTGAGTTGGAATGATTTGGCCAAGGTAGTCAGAGTAGGTTGACTCAGGGTGAGCCCGTGCATATGTCTCAGAATCATATAAGAATCATTTTTCTATGGTGAGATCCACATGAATTGAAAATAGAGGGGAGAGTCTCTACGTGTTTGTTCTCAATTAACTTGACATTGGAGCATTCCTGTGTTGAGTTAATTTGATCAAGGTAGTCAGAAAAAGTTTCGGCCGACTCAGGGTGCACCACTGCATAAGTCTTAGGATCATATGAGTCGTATATTTGATTTTCCATGGTGAGAGCACCTGTGAATGGAACAGGAGGGAGAGTCTAAACCAATAGTCTCACCAACAACCGCTAACTCAAGTATAGCAATGTGATAGGGATCTTCTACCGCTTGATGGTTACGACTGTCGAGGACTTTGTGGGTTGCCTCGGAAAATCGTGGTTCCACAAGGACTGGGTCAGATCGAAGTGCTTCCAATGTTGTAAAATTGATTACCCGAGTCTCACACACAATAATTGCCTTAGCCAATGCTAAGAATGGCTTTCCGAGAATAATTGGAGACTGGGTGAATTCTCCTTGATGCTCAATATCAATGATCATGAAGTCCACTTTGAGCGGAGCACCTTGAAATGTAATGATGACAGAAATGGTTCCTCTCAGCCGCTTTATCGATCGATCAGCCAGTTGAATGATCTCTCGTATCTTTCTGATTGGTTCGAGTTTGAGCTCGTTAAATACAGAGGTTAGGAGGATATTATTTGATGAGTTGTCATCAATTCGAGCATGGGTAAATATTATGTTTTTGATTCCACAGTCAAATCTGGGCAACCGCTTCACTATGCAGCTCTTGGTTTTTCTCCTCAACATCAAGGAGGAGGCCATTGACAAGATTTGTCTTTCAGTCTTTGTTCTTGTTCTGCCCGACTTTTTCATCATTAATTTATCCATTACAAATCCTTTAAGCTTAGGGAAGTGTTCAATGGCCTGTATAAAGGGAAGTTCAAAAATCAATTTTTTGTCCAGTACCTCCCGTAAAGCAGGATCCAAATTCTTCAGATCATCTTCAGTTGTATTTTTTATGTATTTTTCTACATTTTCGATTTTTTTGATTATTTTTTAATATTTCAATTTTTTGGTATTTTCCATGTGGCGTATTCCCCAGATGATGAGGAGCTTATATATACCGAGTCAGAGTCATCCCTAGGGGAGTAATAAGCAGAGGAGTCACTGTCAGGATCGTCCCTAGGTTTCTGAATATCCTCAAAAATTTTAACATGAGATCCAATCTTTTCCTCGTCTATTTTTATATCCGAGCTACCAGAGAGGGAAATTAATAGGTCGGCAAACCTTATAAATTTATCCTCCATTAAATCAAATCTTTTATTTATCCTCGAAATATCATCCTCCATAGAATTTTCAGGAGCAATCTGTGTGATTTCTCGTTTTTGAATTCGAGATTCAATTATAACATCTTCCATTTTCATGTATGAGTTGAGAGAAGATCTTCTTAGAATATTGAATATATGATCTTTAGTTTCTGAAAATTTCTCCTCTAAGATCATGAAAGGAGTCTGCTCAATAGGATAGAAACCATTTGTTTTATGGTGTGATTCAGGCATGTGGAGTTCATCTGAGTAGAATTCATTGCTTTGATCATGATTGGTCGGACCGTTATACTGTGGAGTCAACATATAGGGTTTATGTGTTTCGATGTCATCCGTCCAGTCCTCTGTATGAGTGTCATGTCTGAAGACGAGGTTGTCATGGTCAATCCAAGATGATGGTTGCTCATTTGTGTTCAAGGGTGGGGAAGGTGGAAGATTTGAAGAAGTGTTAAGTTCGATCATGTGGTTATAATCGCCCATGAATGATGGATTGACATTTACATAATATAAAGGATGGATTGTATAATCAGAATTTAGAGGATTGAGATACGAAGAAGTGGAGACCTCAGTCAGTTATTTGTTTGTATGATATGAATACAAAGGATTGTCATTCATGAAGTAGATCAGATTTGTAGAGAGGGTTGGATCTATTGGTGGGTGAGAGTCTCCTGTGAAAGTTGGATGATGTGTAGTTGGAGGAGGTTTTGAAGCTTTGGGTCTAACCGATACGAATTCATTTTCATAGTATAGCTCTCATGGATACTTGGACAAATGTTCTGCTTTTGAAAGAGCTGACTTGATGGATGGGGATTTGGGTTTGATCGAGATGAATTTATTTTCATGAGACGGAACTGAAGGGTACTTGAACAAAAGTTCCATAATTTTTGAAGGAGGTTTATTGGTTGACATAATGGATATGTTTCAGATCAAGAAAGGAGAGTGATGGCATAAGTGTGTGGCTTTTGATCTTCGAAATCGATTCACGTACACAAATCAAACACAAATCAAACCCCAGGTTCACCAACTCACACAATGAAGGCACAAGAGTTCGGCAATTTATCTTTTCAATTTTAAGTTGGTGACAAATCAATCTTGGAAAAAAATTTAGCAAGCTGTTAGTTGCTGGCAATTTTCTTAATGACTGGTCCGAATTCTTACGACTAGTTGCACCTACTTTCAGCCAGTATGTGTGTAAGTACAGACTGTAAAATAGCTATTCGTGTTACTTTAGGACGGAGCCTTACGCAATGTCCTTTAAACCACCCACTATACTAAGGAAATACGGACCGTTTACCGGCTACTCGTAGATCCTCACTGAGAAGTAGCTAATCGTTTTTATAGAAACAGTAGTCAATATGAAAATCTGGATTTGGGCTCTAACCTTAAGTGTCGTCTCGCACTCACTTAAACAAATAAATGAATCCATTGTCAGGGTTGCTCTCCCATAAATCTTGATTTTATGGGTTATTTAAAATCATCTATATTTAGCATTTCCAATTTTAATTAGGCGATCACTGAAAATTTAAGATAAGTACAAATGCACGTCTACCGTTGATGAATCCGCGATTCATCATCTCAATATATTAATCTTGGAAAAATCCTAAGTAAAATCTAAAATAAATGTCCATAAAATGAATAAATTAATAAAATAACTCTTGTAAATAAAATACACTAATTATTGTATATTATATTATATAAAATAAATTAACAATAAAAGCAACAAAATAAAGGAGCTTTTACTTGTAAATAGCCTAAAACTTCATGTATTTTTAATAATTTCATTTCAATTCCTTTTTGGCTAATTCTTTCTCTGACTTGTTTAAAAAAATGTATATAAAAATACAAAAAAGCAAAATAAATTTCATCTCAACTAAATTCTCCTAGATCCCAAAGACAAAAAGCCGTAAAGTCCAACTTCCCGATCAAATTCCTGCTCCGTATGAACTCCAAATTCACCAAACTCACTTTTAAAGTTTAAGTTAGAAAATTATTTATCCAATAAAAGTAGTTTCATTAAAATCAGAGTTCGTTTGTAAAATATGAGTTTTGGGACCTAGATGTACATTGTATATTATGTAAATATTCATTCTTTCTTCATTTTTTATTTTTCTTAATTACTAAAAAATCCAAAAAAACCATTTATGTGTTACATTTTATTACTAGTATTTTAGTGTATTTTTTTGTTTTAAATATCTTCTATTAAAAATATAAAAAAAATTAAAATTAGAAAAGTAAAAAAACATGTACATGTTGTTTGTCTTCTTTTGTAAATTCTCCACTTTTTCTCTCTTTATTTTATTCTTCCTTTTTAGTAGCCTACTTTTATTGTATTTTATTTAATTCACATTCTCTATAATAACTTCCCTTTTCTTCCATTAACCACCAAGTCTTCTTTCAACCTCCATTCCACTCCACCATTCTTTTAACCTCCAATTCAAACTCCACCTTTCCACCATCTCTCTAACCCCCATTCTTCTTCTCTTTTTATTCTTCTATTCATCCTCATTTTTCCCTACCTGCAATTCTAATAGAAAAAGGAGAGAGCTCATCGAGGTCGATCGGTCATAGTGTTCCACCCCGATACGAAGTGACGACCTCCTTTCAGGCGAGATCCGCGGATCTTCGCTCCACGTCACGAGTTCTCCATCGAGCTCGCATAGCTTCTCATATTTTAATTTCGCCAATCGGTTTAAAGTGACGACAGGAGTCCAGCGTAGCTGCTCCATAAATCCGGCGAAGATTCAGGTAAAGTATCCCCTTTCATTTCTATTATTATTTTATTTTATCTAACATTATTTCTTTTATTTTTTTATATACATCATCATCACACCATCACCTCCATCATCTTCTTCATCATCCCTCTCTACACTATTTTTTATTTCTTTTATTTCCTATTCAGTTCAAAAAATTAAAAAAAACTAATTAAAACAAAATAAAAAATTCAATTTTTTTTAAAAAAGTAGGGCCGCCACGACCCTCCCAGCCTCCTAACCGCCCGCAGCCTGCCGGGACAACCATCTGCAGCCACCGCCGGCTCCACCAGCATGCAGCGACAGCCCATCGTCCCTCGAGCGACTGTCGTCGATGATGAATCCATGATTCATTAACTTTTCTGTCGCATTTTATCTTAAAACCCTTAACAAATACATGTAATTATTCATCAATTTCCATCTTTTAACAAAACCACATTCATGAATAAATATCTAATTTTAAGCATCAAAATCATGTAAATAAATAAAGAACAAAGAAAAAGAACAAAAGCCAGATTGGATATATGTATATATGTACAATATGACTTATAAATATAAATATAACTATAAGGTATATTTATAGACTAACCCTCAAGACCAAGTCAGCATGGATTGGTCGACAAACTAATAAGTAGGGGGACATAAGGAAAGAAAACCAAAAAAATAAATTAAGTCACACTTCATACATCTTTCACTATTTATAAAATAAATACAAAACGTCAAAGAATTTTAATTAATTCATATGTATATATTTTTCACCAAACTCTTTACCTAATTATTCCTAATAATGTATATAAAAATATAAAAATAAGTTAAAAATATTACCTTGTATATATACCAAGAAATCCTACTTATAAATTGTCAAAATCTCAACTTCCGAACATCATAACTTCTTCATACGAACTCTAATTTCACTCTACTCACCTTCAAAGTTCATAAAATAATATTCTCTAATTAATAAAGGTAGTTTCATCGAATTCAGAGTCCGTTTGCAAAAAGTCAGTTTTGGGACCAAATGACAACGAGGTTTCTGGGCTATTTATTTTATGTAACACACATTATTTATAGTTTTCATAATTTTATAATTTTTAATTATTTTCATGATCTTGTATTTTCACCTTAATTTATTTCATAATTTTTAGAGCTTATTTATTATTTTAATAAAATCAAAAACTCTAAATTATAGGTAAAAATGAACTGACTAAATAACACATGTATTTATTAATATATGTAAACTAATTTATTAAAATCTCTCAAAATTCACACAACTCTTATTTATTGTTCTAATAATTAAGAAAATATAAAAATAATTTTTAATTATTTCTTTATTAAATTAAAAATCCAAACCCTATTTATCTATACATATTTATTAATATAATATTTATATTTCAAATAATATTTATTATTTATAAAGTCTTTATTCCATAATTAAAATTATTTAATTATTTACATTTCTTGTATTTATACCTATTTAAAATAACCTTATTTAGTATTTATTATCAAATTTACAATAATTATTACCCATCTGGGCAACCAGGTGCTGACACTTGTGAGCACCTGGTTCATCTTCTTCAAAGAAGGCTGAACTAACTTCTGTTCTGATCAGCCGACTTCAGCCATTTTTCCAGCGAGCCTCCTAACTTCCTCCGACGATCTAATCCATTGAATCAATTCCCCTAACAACCCTCTCATTCGGCCACCCTTAGATTTTACTTGGATCCCACGACACCTGTCTATATAAGCCCTTATAGATCCCACATTCGCAACTAACTGAAGCCCCAGCTCCAGTGGCCGATTCCTGACCTTCTCCACCTCGCTCCACCTCGCATCGGTGGTGACAGCACCTGCAAGCAACCCCGCGTGGAAGAAGAAGCATCGGAGGAAGTTCCAAGGCACTTGGCTGCCTTGCATCGCAGCTCAACGCCGTGTCCCGCTCCGGCAAAGGTCGATCGTCGAGCATCTTCAGAGGTAATACACTTCTGATCTTCCCAGACCTATTCCTCCATCTTCTTTACTTTCTTTCTTGATTCTCTTACCCTAATTAGCGTTGCTAAGTGCGATATTAGGATGCTTAATCATCATTCTTAATCGCCAGATCAAATCCCTCTTCATTTCATTTCAAAATCCATTCAAATCGTGTTGTCCTTTTTCCTAAGTTTTTCACGCAATTCACATTTATTCTGGAAACCACTTATTTGATCTTGCAAAACCTTAATCATTTGGCCGATTCCTTGAGAATCGAGCACGTAATCTTGTTGTTTGCAGAGCCTTCTCTAATCTGGAGCCATTCCCACGCAACTGGAAGCTTCGATCATCAGGAACATCAATTTCAAATAAGACTCATCAACCTCCAGCAATCTCCAGGAGTTGCGAGTCCGCCACCTTCTTCGAGAGTCCTCCGCCGCTCGGAGTCGCCTCCGGCCACCGACCACCGCGGACGAGCTCGAGGGGTGGAGGAGCCACCCCTCTGGCCCCGCCGGAGCTCCTAAGCCTTCACTATTCGTCGGAGGAAATTCGTTGAAGAGGCGATCATCGTCAGAGCCTAAACAAACTCAAGAACAGTTCAATTCTCCAGGCGCACAGGTGTGCGACACGTGTCTCGATCAGACGGCCATGATCAGCGCTCAACATCTAATCTCCACCGTTCAGCCGAAGCGTTAGAAAATTGCATAATAAACCCATCAGGCTTCTAGAATTTAAACCTGATCCACGGTTTCCAGTATTTACATTTAGGTCCCTCCGCAGGGGCCTAAATGTAAAAATTTTTATTTCTTTTATAGAACAGTCCCTGTAAGGACCTTTTTGCAATAATTTTTATAGTTTTTCTTGCGCTTATACCCCTAGGCTGTAAGGGAGTATTTTTGGACCTAGTTTTGACCTCATTTTTCGTTGATTTTTCTAGGGTAGTTACGCAACTACTCCAGCAAGATTTCAAGTACTTTTTTATGTATTTTTCTTGTGTTTTTATCATATTTTAATTCTTCGCAATTCGACTCTGTTTTGCTTTGTTTTCGTGTGTAGTTCGAGCCCGTTACTTGGCTTTTCACATATTATATAGTACCATCTATATTTTATTTATATTCCACCTATTATATAATAAATAAATTGTTTGAAAAATATCCTTTTGAAAAAAATAAATAAAAATTGGAAAAGATTAAAATCAAATAAAAAAATTAAAAACAAAAACTTAATAAAAAGTGTATCTTTCTTTGATTGCCTTCAGAAGAGATAAAAATTAATCATAAAAATATTTTCCCTTAAAAAATCAGAATACCCTATTCTGCTTTGAGTTCGACCCAGGCACACTTACCTGGATAAAAAAATAGTGTAGGTTTTTTCTCTTGAAAAATCGAATTTGTTTTATCGGAGCTAGGATCTTTTTGCGGCTTTCTACATCGACAACTGTATTTTCTCGAAGCCGTAAATCGACTCTAGCCATCGTTATCAGTCACCGCTCGCATCCGCGTGCCACCTGCGACGTACTTGCCCCCCCTCCCCCCCGCGCAGCAGCCGCCGCGCCACCTTCACCTCGTTGTTGCCTCGTCGCGCTGCTTCCTCGCTTTGCCTGCGAGCGACGGTCCTCCGCCCTCCTCCATGCAGGCTGCGACGTCCTGCCCAGTGGCACCGCCCGCTCGCCCTAGCCGCCCACCTGCAAAGAAACGAAGAAGAAGGTCACTATTGTTTATTTTTTATTTTGTAAAAAATACATTTGTATTTCATTATGTTTTTGTAATTGCAAACGATCCATGTTCTTGCTTTGTTTATTTCTGTTTTGCATGAATAACCCTGTATTTGTATTTAAATTTGGACCTCAATATTGCATCATTTCTTTTAATGAAAAATGTATTGATGTTGAACAACTAATTCTCTAGCATTTGGATTTTTATTTATATTTTTCTGGTATTTGAGCAATTATTTAAAAATTTTTAGGTGAAATTCTGCTTATTTTACCCTATTTGTGGTCTTAAATTCATATCTAGCCCACAGTTGCTCCATAAATTCCACAAAAAATAAAAATGATGCCTTGAAATGTGCTTAAATTATTGTCCAAATTTCATCTTAATTGGAGTTATTCCTTGCCTTAAATAAGTTATAGAGTGATTTTGATAAATAATTGTTAATTAGATCCACAGACATTATTTTTGCAAAATTTCAAATCTCCTGGCTTGCATATAAAAATACCTATGTGAGATAATTTGCATTATGATTAAATCGTTAGTTTGGATTTATTAGAAATTAATTACTCACTATCTCTCTGCTTTCACTAAAAAATCCATAAAAATCATATATTCTCATAAAAATCCAAAAAAAATACTGTAGCATCCTTGCATCATGTTTTATTTCCAGTAAATTTTTTATAATTTTTGCATTCTGTTTGTGTGTGAAAATTACGAAAAAAACCCATAAAAAGGTGCATTTTTAAGTATTGCATTTTAATTCCTAAAATTCCAAAAAAATGTGTTTTGTACTGACCTCTGGATTAGGATTCTAGAAAGAATACAATATTGCTAAATTTGCTTAATTTCATATGAAAATTAATTTGGCCTAGTTGTGTGTTTTCTTATAGTCTTAATTCACCACGCATATTGCATTTCGCATTCATTTTGCAAAAGAAATATAAAAAATCCGCATTGGAAATCTAGAACTAAGTTTTCAAATTAATCCGAAGTTGTTCCTTTGCCTCCCTGTGTTCGACCCCGGACTTGCCTGAGATATAAATTAAAGTAGAGACACTCTTCACGGAGATCTTCTCTCGGTTATGATTGATTCGCTAAGTACTCATACTACAAGAACATAAATTAAATCACAGGCCACGCTGCCGCATCCCCCCTCTACTTAAACTTTTCTAGTCCTCGAGCAAATAAAGAATGAATAAGTTGGAATAACCCATGACTGTGCATGTGAATACAAGACTTGATCCTTTCAAGAACTCTCGATTTTAGGATCCTAAAATTCTAAGCTGAACCAAGCTCTAGTCAAAAGGTATCTAATTTCCATAATCACCAGGCTCTCTTTGTATACATATATAGTAGGGATATGACTTTAAGTGTGGACTGCAGTTACAAGAGTAGAGTCGCAACGTCACCCAAGGGTCCAGTCCATGAGACTCTCCTATGAACCAAATCCTCAACACTAGGGAATAAATCATTTCTTGCATCTAATCCACCATCTCTTTTGTTGTTAGACTTAAAAGTGTAGATAAAAGGCCAGTTGATGGAGGGCATAGGATTGTGTCATTTCTTCTCTCCCTCTCATTGGAACAAGGATCTTCTCGAGTGCCTTATTACTCAACGCATATTTTTAGTGTTGATCAATGCGTCCATCAAGAGAAATTGGAGTCGTCTGCACTTGTTTTCCTGGGAGTAATCCGGGGTGTGCTTTTTTTTGAGTACCTATCGTACCTTCTACACCCAAACTTGTAGCATTTACGACGCAGAGCCCTTTTATGGTGCAAGCCCGGCTCCTGGTCCTAATAGCAGTTGTCCAAGTGGACACTTTGAAATGGTTGGGAGTGTTCGCCTTTGGTGGAAGCTCTTTTGATAATTGACTTTGTGGAAAGAGATCTTATTTCAACATTGATATTTCTTTGCTTTAACTTTGGCTAGCTCCACTGCTTTTACAAAGAGTTGGCACACACTGATCAACATTTTTTTTATCACACCCTGGCACTTAGGTAAATGTCAAGAGATAGTACAAGAACCATGTTCTTATACTGGCTAAAGGTGCTGACACTCAGGTTTCATGAAGTCTTCATTGATTTTATCCCATCCTCGAGCATCATTAAATCAGGTCCAAACTCAAATCCCTCATTTCAATTCCTCAAGTGAAATTTCAACTCATCTCATCATAACTGCAGTCGTGTATGTGAGCTGCTGATCATATTCTTAAGGTAGAGACTAAGCATGCAATATAACACACAAATCTTTCAAACTAGGGAAATGTGAATAATTAAGTCAAAGACCCTAATAACTAAAGCTGGTTAACTCAAAATATCAAGACCCCATAAACCAAGTGTTCTTGAACATCACTAGTCTTGTGTGAAAGTGTAAGTATGGACCAAAGCAACTTTTTAGTTAGGTTTTTTATGATTTTGATTTTTTTAAAGAAGTTTTTTAAAAAAAAATGGAAAAGAAGAAGAAAAGTTTTTCTGAAATTTTTTTGCGATTTTTTTAAAAGTTTTTTTGAAAAAAATAAATAAGAAAAGACACTTTTTTTGAAAAAGTTTTTTTTGAAAGTTTTTTTCAAAGATTTTTTTCTGAGTTCTTTTGAATTTTTTTTTACCAATTTTACCCACCCCATAATTATTGTATAATATATACAAAAATATATGAAAGTACGAGCTATGTCTAAAGTATATATGTAATATATACAAACCCCCCTATACTAAGCATGTGCTATGTCCTCATAGCACTAGGTGACAAAAAGCCATAGCTCATACTAAGCATAAGTGGGTGAAAAGAATAGATGAGAAGAAGAATATAAGAGCATGGGAGAATACACAACGGGCATCAACCCCCCTATACTTAGGCTCTGGTCAGCCTAAGTATTGGAGAGAATACAAGATTAGGGGACCGATGAGAGTGGGAAAGAATATACAAAAAAGAAAAATAAAAAGAAGAGATAAAGCAACTCGAGTCACTTACCGCCCTATACTTAGGATCTAGTCATCCTAAGTATAGACACAAAATAAAAATGATATAGAACTGGGGTGAGTGATGAGAATCACGAGAGAGGGAGGAAAAAGAAAGGAAGAAAAATATATACAAGGAGAATTGAGAATATATAAGGATCAATAAGGTTTGTGATGGACCTTCTTGCGAGAGCGAGGGGCTGGGTAGTATACACATGTGTCGCTGTCAGAATTGTCCTTAGAAGAATAATAGTGAGGTGTAGGGAATGTCCAACGAGGGTCGACACACCACTGCTTGCTCAAACATGGCTTCAGAACAGCCGAACTGAGCTCACTCATATAGATCACCTCATCCGGACATGTTGAGGACTCCTCATAAAGGTCCTTCTTTGTTACATCGAAGGTAACTTTCTTAGCCTATTTTCTAGAACCTGAAGCATCAAGAGGAAGAGGAGAGTGATATGTCTAGAGGAGTTCGGGGGAACACGTCGAGGAATCAATACTCTTCTTCTTCTTCTTACCAGATGATCCACTAGAGGAAGGAGCAACCGATTTATCAAGATTGGTTAATTTGGTCCCAGTTGTCTCTTTTGGTGTAGGTCTTTGATTAGTGAAGTGCTGACCACATGTTCGTCATCAGATGAGTCACCATATGCATTATAATACTCCTGCAGGGTCAACACACGTCTATAGTATGGTACGCGGTTCTCAATTGGCTTGATATTTATCGGCACATGCATCGTATCATCTAAAAAATGAAGGAAATCAGAAATGGTTGTGTCCGATTCAGGGGCAGCTTCTGGTTGTGAGTACTCTCTAGAAGCGGTCACGGTGGTGGTGATGCAAGAAGTAGGCGGTGTGGAGGTGTAGGGCGTCTCAGATTCAATGGTTGTCTGGGCAGTCGGTATCTCATGTATAGTAGAGAGACGGGATTCAACTGTCTCTCTAAGGTCACGACTGTCTGTGATTGTACGGGTTACCTTAGGATATAGTGTGTCCTCAAAGATGGGGTGAGGTCGGAGTGCTCCCAATGCTGTGAAATTGATCTCCCGAGTCTCGCAATCTATAGTTGCCTTAGCCAAGGCTAAGAACGGCTTCCTGAGAATGATCGGAGACTGGGTGAACTCTCCTCGATGCTCAATGTCAATGATCATGAAGTCTATCTGTAGTAGAGCACCTTGGAAAGTAATGATGACTGAAATAGTTCCTCTCGACCGTTTAGCGGACCGATCAGCCAACTGAACGATCTCTCTTGTCTTCTTAGCAAATCCGAGTTTGAGGTTGGCAAACACGGAGGTCGGGAGGATATTAATCGGTGAGTCATCATCGATTCTTGCATGGGTGAAGGTGGTATCTTTGATTTCACAATCTAACCTAGGCAACCGCTTCATTCTGTGGTTCTTGGTTTTTCTCCCTATCATCAAAGAGGTGGCCATAGACACTACATGTTTCTCAGTCCTTGTCCTCTTATTTCCCGACCTTTTAGGCATCAATTTACTTCTCACAAATCTTTTAAGGCCGGGAAAGTGTTCAATGACCATTATTAAGGGAACCTCAAATATCAACTCTCTATCAAGTTCTTCCCTAACTGCAGGATCCAATTTTTTAGTTCTTTTCATTTTTCAATTTTTATAGTATTTTCTGGGTTTTCCATTTTTTGGTCTTTTTGATAGGTGGGGGAATAGGAGAATGTATAGACTCAAGTTTGGAGGGAAAGTGGTTAGTAGAAGAGGGAGGTAGAAAGGACTCCAGTTGTACATGACGTGTGGTCAATCCGGTGTCTTCCAGGTTTTCAAGATTCAATCCGCGAAATCCTTGATCCACATTCCTACTTGGACTCTTGATCGATCTACAAATGTCATCCTCCAATAATTTCTCATGACACCTCATGAGAGAAGTGTGCGCAATTGGAGGATATTGCTAAGAACTCAGGCTCTTATACTCAACATACCTTGACTCAGGCGTGTAATACCGGGTTGAGTATGGCCCATTTGTATGGCAGATGTTGGCCGGAGCCTCATAAGGTAGAGTTAGTAGACAAGAGGTCTGTATATCAGTCACATAAATCCAATCCCCTGTATATGTTGGCTCTCTGAATGGGTGATATGAAGGTTGGTCAATGTGGGCTCTATCACTCAGGTCATCAAGCCAGGAAGATCGTACGGTACAAGCCTCTCCATTCGGTTTGTCTGGTCGACCATGTTGTACCCTAAGTTTAAGTCAGGATGTGTATAGATCAATTGTTGTTTGGTCCCAACTCGAGGTGAGAATGATGTCCATGGGGGAAACTGATTCTGCCAGTCATTCATCTCAGCAGTCACTTGCTCTTCGATTTGTTCCTTGATTCTAGCAAGCGGACGAGAATATGGCGAGTCAATCCAGGGTGGATGTGGGTCAGGGTTGTAAGAATGTGGGGTACGTGAGAAGGACGAAGAAGTGGGGAAGTCAGTCGGAGTTCTGACTTCACGGTTGGGGTGTGGGTATGAGGAGGAATAAGAGGGGTGGAGATGATCGGAATAAGGTCGAGGAAGAGTGACATGGATATGGTGACCAATATTCTGACATCTTGGAAGGAAAATGGGAGAATGAAGTGGATCGAGGAAGAAAGCGTGCAAGTGCACCGAATAACACACAAAATAAACAAACATAAGAGAAAACCCTGAGTTCACCTACTCAACACAGTGATGGTCGTAAAAGTCCGGCCGTTTATCTTTTCAGTTTTAGTTAGGTGACAAATCAATGTGAACGTCCAATTACGCAAGGCTTAAAATTAGGTTTTGGGCACTATCCTAGTGATAAACGCTCCCGGACCCTTAGTTAATTCGGTCAGATTAATGTCCAAATCACTTAATATGTCTCGTTGTAGTCGGATATGAGGGGTTAATCAAAAACCACTTATCGATTAATGTGAAGTTAATTTCAAGCGGCAAATTTTTTTACTTGGTGTAAGTACAAGGTCGATCTCAGGGAGGCATCTGTCTCCTTAGGTGAATTTCAGCAATTATTCAAGTGTTGATTTTCGAGGAGTAATTTTTTTTGTCTTTTTACTTTTTATGCAGACTTATGCAGACAAGGCAAGCCAATTTACTGTGTAATTTAATTAATGTATCAAATCAAGTCCAAAAATCATGAAAATTGGCCAGATGGTTAATCAAGATGAAAATGACCTACACTAATTTTTTTGGAATTTTTCGACTCAAAATAAATTTACCGTGAATTAAATAAACAGACCGGATGATTTTCAGAATTTAATTTTTAATAAATATCAAATCACAATTTTTTTCAAGTACTAAAATTATCCTAGGTAGCTCTAATGATCAGGGACCTAGGAAAAATGACAGAACTTAATTTCACTGTGAAATGAATTAATTAAAATTAATTTAAGAAAATCACTAAACAATTTATTTAGGCCTCGATTTGCGTGCAAATGCTACGAAATTTTTATGGTATGTTAAAAATGATGTCCTTAAGCTACTGTGAATTTTTGATAATTTTTGAAGGCACAGATAATTAATTAAAAATCAAAAGGCATCACTGGGCAAAATATGTCAACAATGCACCAATTAATTCATTAATAATTCAAATAAGCCTACAAAAATAAGACACGTGTGCTCATAGACAGAGGACAAAATTTCCAACAACATGCAATTTTTAGAATCTCAAAATGATGAAAAATGCACTCTAGGGACACGTGTAAACACAGGGGTGTAAATGCAATACGAAAAATTAAAATTACAAAAAGCAAATATGCTGACAGGGACTAAAATGCAATTACCGATAATATGGTGGACTCTTGTGCAAATTCTCCACGGTGCACGTGCTCCTCACGTGGGGTCTGCTTCACAGGGACCTCTTTGTAATTTCGGAAAGCTTCAGGGGCGTCTGTGCAAATAACCCAGGCCGCACGTGCTCCTCACGTGGGCGGCCTAGGCTCGGAGGGCGTCGGTGGCTCGGAGCGAGGCTTGGGTTCTCTGGAAGTTCGAACTGCGGCTCGGTGTAGCCTCGGGTCGCCCGAGCCTAGGCTTGGAGGCCGAGGCTAGGACTCGTAGACGTGGCGGCCTGAAGGCCCTCGGATCAAGATGGATCCAAGGGTTGGCGATGAAGACGCGTGGCAACTGGAGAGCCGTCAGATCTGAGGCGCGATCAACGATCGAGGACGGGCGCGGTGAGGGAACACGTGGCGGGACGAGGGCCGTTCGATCGGTTGATCGAACGGCTGCTGCTGCTTCGTCTCGAACGGTCCTCCGCCACCTGCGGAGGAGAAGGCGGAGCTCCGGCGTGGCTGGCCCTACTCCGCCTCGGTCGCTAGGCGTCGATGAAGAGCGTCGTTGGCTCCCGAGTACCTCGGAAGATGCGGGGACGTGCGGCGAAGCTTCCGGTGCGCTCAGTGGCTGCGGAGATGTGCTGAAGCTCGCTGGAGACGAAGCTCGAAGGGAGCTCCGGTGAGGCTTCGGCCAATGAAGAAATGAGAACCTGCAGGGGTTAGACTAGATAGCCGAGGCGTGCAAGTGTTCGTAGAGAAGTGTGGGTGAACGACGAGGCCTAGAGCGTGAAGGAGGTGCATGGTGGATGAGCTCCGGCCAAATGGTGGAGCTGTTGGTCGGAATAGTGTGAAACGCGTCGATGAAGTGTGAAAATGGGTCAGCGAGGACGGGAGCTTCGACGCGAAGCTCGTCGAGGTGATTTGGAGGCGCGAAGGTGGCTGGTGACGGTGAATAAAGTCGGAGAAATTAAAGGAAAAACTAAAGAAAAGATCAGACGATGATGGAAGGGTTTACCTGGGGAATGGAGCTCGGATTTGAGCTCCAGGTCTTTGCTCGAGGGATCGGTAGGGTCCCGAGCTCGGGCAGCTGCTCGTGGGAGGCTGCAGCACGGCGGTGGCGGCCGTGGATCTCGCCGGAGTTGGATCCCTGTCTTTGCTCGACAACACACCAAATTGCTGTCACCAATGGGTAGCTTGGAGCTTGAGGGACCTCTCTGGAGTGGCGGATGGGGGTGAACGTCGCCGGTGGCGACGTATTTATAAGGTGAAGATGGTGGGTTGGCTGGTGGAGTAGCGAAGTTGGTGGTCGTCGTGGGGCGAGTATGGTGGAGGTGGTGGAGCTTGAGGGAGCTGGCGAGGGAGAGGGTTGAGTGGGTAATGTCGTGGAGGTGTCAGCGATGGGCGAGAGTGGCTGACGTGCAGCCGAAAATAGAAAGGGGGCGCCCCTCCCGCAAGGCAAGGGACGTGGGGGAGAGGGGCGCCTGGAGGTAGGAGACGAGGTCTCCACCGTTGGATCTTGAGATCCAACGGTGGGGATCAAGGGGGATCTGGTCGAGTAGGATTTGATCTGGGGCGCGGAGATGACGGGCCGTGATGGAGCCACGTGGCGAGATGAGGGTGGAGCACACGCGAACGGCCTGGATGAGGAGATGGGGTTGATCAGAGGGCCACGATTCGCAGGAAGAAGGGCGGCTGCGATGAGAGGATCAGGGATGCGATCAAGCGGCGTAGATGCCGCCACGTGGCTTGCCCTGGTGAAGGCGCTCATGTGCGGTGCAGATCGAGGCGAGGGAAGATCTGACGGCCATGGATTTAAACGTGCGTGGAAAAGGCTGGACCGTTGGATCTGAAGCGAGATCCAACGGCTGAAGGCGCGGGCGGATGAGGCGATGGGAGGCGGGCCGCGTGGCGCAACCAGAGGGCGCCACGTGGCCTACTGTGAGCGGCTGAAGCTAGAGACACGTGTAGAGAGAAGAGGGAGCCGAATTTGGAAAAACTCAAAACATGAAAGTTGTAGATCTCGATGAGATCTACAAGTTTCATGTTGACCAAAGACGGAGATGAGGTCAAATATGATACATAAATACAAGGATACATAAATATACATATGTAGTATACAAAGTGACCCAAAAAACCCAAGTTTCTCATACGAGCTCCAAATTCAATGAAATTAGTCTCATTTTGAAGGTCTTTTAATATGTAATATTCTAAGAGTGATTAGACCTAATTCAGGCTTTGTATGAGGGCTTTATGTGTATTTTAGTGTACAAGGGCTTTCAGGCTATATTGGCTATTTTACAAGGGTGATTTTTGACATTCTTCCCTATGTTATTAATCAAGGAATATAGATTATAGAGAAGATGTTATTTTGGTGAAGAGGTATTTTACAAGGGATTTTTGGCTTCTTATTTAGATGCAAATGAGCTGCTAAACTACATGAGTTATGAATACATGCATGAATGCTATTTATGCAATATAAGGGGAAATATGCCTCTATTTTCTCTGGAACAAGGCTCTATTTTTGACTTTTGAAGTGATGAATCACAGATTCATCAACCCCCTATACTTAAACCTTGCTCGTCCCCGAGCAACTAAAATGAAATGCAAGAGTGAAATGATTTTGGGTTCCAAACCAAGGTCATGAACAAAAGTTGAAAAATGGAGCCTGACTCGACCTTTGGATTAATTATGCGGCGGAACCTTATCGGGACCTGGACTTAAGACTTAACAGACTTCAAGTTCCACAAGTCTTCTATTCAAGACGCCTCAATAGTCAGGTCAGAACAAATCCTCAAACGCAAATTTCTGAAGACTATGATTCTTACTTGTACTGTGTAAGTGATTTGTAACTCTCCACATCAGAAATGGCTCGGAACCAGCCTCCTCTAACAAGGTAACTCAATAACCCGGTCTAGTAACTCTTTCCTCGAGGGGCGGGGTATTCCCTTCTAAGTTCAAGTGCGACCAACTCAAGAGGAGGGGGTAGAGAAGAGAATGGATGGTAGCCAGTGTAGCTACCTATCCCGGGATGCCTGACCAGTGTAGCCAAGTCATCCAGCTGCATTTCTTTACTAGTTTACATACTCCGACAGGTATTATTTTTTTTCTTGGACCTGTCTGATTTTTTTGGAGTTCTTTCTTGCATTTTTTTTCCGAAAAGAGCAGCATGTCCATCAGGAGTTTTTCCTCTTGAGTCAGTAGACTATCCCTCTTTTGAAGCATTATTGCAACCCACAGCATCCTGTCCTTAGATGTCAACACCACTAGACTAGGTTGAGATGCACTTCCCTCCCTAAAGGAGGACGGATGTTTCCACCCGTGTGCTACTCCAAGCTAAAGGATTCTACCTCCTCACCACCTCATCAATGAAGAGCTACGTGCATAGTGCTTGTCCTAGTTAGGTCACTATCTATAAGAATCATGCGTGTGCACGAGATATTCTACTTAGACTAATCAAGATGACATGTGAACATAGACTTGAGGACTCAAAGAATTAAGTCACTTGACCCGAGAAATCTTAACTCCAGTTCCTGTAAGGTTCCTATGAAATTAGGTGGATTAAGGTCAAATCAAGTCCATCCTCAATATCCACTCATAACTTGGTCCAGAACCCACTAGCTTTTCACTTTGCATATGCAAAGATATGCAGATGAGATGAGATGTCATGCTATGAAAATGCGAGACTCTTTTTATTTTTCTATGCAGAGATGATATGCAAGAGTAAATAAGAAGCCTATTTTTATAGTTTTCTAATTTTTTTTTCGATTTTTACCCACCCGTTATTATTGTAAAATATACAAAAATACGCGAAAGTACGAGCTATGGGTAAAGTATATATGTAATATATACACGCCCCCCTATACTTAGCGTGTGCTATGTCCTTAGAGCACGAAGAGAGAGGAAAAAGACATAGCTCGTGCTAAGCGTAGGAGAGCCAAAAGGAACAGAAAGTATAGAAGTCCTCTCGCCCCCCTATACTTAGGCTCTGGCAGCCTAAGTGTAGCAGAAGATCAGAAATGGGGCGGACGAGGGAAAGATGAGAAATGGATGAGTATACAATGCGGGCATCGGTCCCCCCTATACTTAGGCTCAGGTTAGCCTAAGTATTGGTAGGAAATGAGTATAAGGACCGATGTGATCTGGAGAATGTACAGTGAATCGACTCGGGTGGCCCCTCCCCCTATACTTAGGATCTGGTTATCCTAAGGATAGTCCGAGATAATGGTTCGATGATGTGGGGATGGGTTACTAGAATCTTGGGAGTAAAGGATAGGATATACAGGAAGAATGATGTATACAGATGAATCGGTCTGAATCTTTTGAAGATGCTGCTGATGGCTGGAGTTCACTGCTGCAAGGTCTCATGCGCGGCTTGAGGTGTTTCTGCTGTATCTGTCTCGCGCATGAATACAATCTCCTCCACATGGACTAACTGTTCATTGGATTCAACGAAGTGCTTCAACAGCTGTCCATTCACAAGGAATGTCGGTGCGTCATCTGCGAGATCCGAGATCTCGACACATCCACTATCATGCACCGTTCGGACAACGAATGGTCCCGTCCACTTAGACTTTAATTTGCCTTGGAAAGTCTTCAGCCTGGCATTGAACAACCATACCTTCTGTCCAGGAACAAAGGTCTTTCGTCTGATATATCTATCATGCCAACGCTTCACCTTGTCCTTGTACACCAAACTGTTGTCGTATGCTCAGTTTCTGACTTCCACAAGCTCATTCAGATCCATGTCTCTCTGCTTCTGACCCATGTGTGTGTTCCAGTTGACCTTCTTTATTGCCCATTCTGATTTGTGCACTAACTCTGCGGGCAAATGGCACGGCTTTCCGAATACCATTCGGAATGGGGAGGTGCCTAACGGTGTCTTGTAAGCCGTCCTATACGCCCAGAGGACTTGATCTAAGATCTGAGACCAGTCCTTCCTGTCCGGGCGGACAAGCTTTTGCAATATGGTTTTCACCTCCCTATTTGACACCTCAGCCATACCATTGGTTTGTGGGTGGTAAGGACTTGCGACATGGTGTTCGATGCCGTAGTCCTTCAGGAGTTTTTTCACCTCCCGATTCACAAAGTGGCTACCCCCGTCTGATATCATCATCTTGGGGATCCCGAACCTAGAGATTATGTTCTCTCTGATGAATTTACAGACAGTCCTGCTGTCTGCGGCTCGGGTCGGGATAGCCTCCACCCATCTGGATAAGTAGTCTACCGCAAGAAGGATGTATTCAAACCCGTGGCTGACAGGGAATGGCCCATGAAATCGATGCCCCAGGCGTCAAAGACATCACAAATGATGATCGGCTGCATCGGCATCTCATCCTTGGAACCAACGGTTCCTCCCATTCTCTGGCAAACTGGGCACGACTTCGCGAAGGCGGTGGCATCGCGAAACAGAGTCGGCCAGTAGAAGCCACATTGAAGCACCTTCCATGCGGTCCTCTTCCCGGAGTGGTGTCCTCCTGCCTCTAAGCTATGGCATAAAGAAAGGACACTCTGGTATTCCTCCTGAGGAATACAACGTCTCCATACACAATCCGGTCCTTCAAAGAAAAGGATCGGATCCTCCCAATGGTAGTGTCTAGCATCCGACTTTAGTCGGTCGATTTGGCTCTTGGGCCAATCTTCGGGAACTTTCTTGGAGACAAGATAATTCACGATATTAGCGTACCATGGGAGTGAGTCGATAACAAGAATCGACTCGTCAGGGAAGGAGTCTCGAATCGGGGAAACCTCAGAAGTATTAAGATCTTCGAGACGAGAAAGATGATCGGCCACTACGTTCTTCTTTCCAGGTTTATCACGGATGTCCAAATCAAACTCCTGGATAAGTAAAATCCAACGAAGAAGACGCGCCTTCGCGTCCTTCTTTGCCATCAAGTATCGTACTGCCGTGTGGTCTGTGAACACAGTTACCTTGGATCCGATTAAATGAGATCTGAATTTGTCCAAGGCAAACACTACCGCAAGCATTTCCTTTTCTGTAACCGTGTAGTTACGCTGAGCAGAATCAAGCACTTTGCTTGCGTAGTGTATTGCAAACGGGATGCCATCTCTTCTTTGTCCTAATACAGCCCCAACAGCATAATCTGAGGCGTCCGTCATGATCTCAAAAGGTAGAGACCAATCTGGGGCTTGTAAGATGGGTGCGTCCATGATCATTCCTTGTAACAGCTTAAAGGCCTCAAGACATTTGTGATCTACAATAAATTCCGTGTCTTTGCCTAAAAGCTCAGTTAGCGGTCGGGCAATCTTAGAAAAATCCTTGATAAATCTTCTATAAAATCCGACATGCCCGAGGAACGACCGCAACTGCCTTACGTTGGTTGGTGGCTGGAGTCATCTGATCACGTCCACCTTGGCAGGGTCAACCTCCATTCCTCTCTTGGAGATGACATGCCCCAACACTATGCCCTCCGTCACCATGAAGTGACTTTTCTCCCAGGAGAGCACCAGATTGACCTCACAACATCTTTTGAGGACTCGGTCCAGATTCCTAAGACAGGAATCAAAACAGTCGCCGTGGACCGAGAAGTCATCCATGAAGACTTCTAGGAATTCTCCGACCATTTCGGCGAATACAGCAATCATGCACCTTTGAAAAGTACCTGGAGCATTGCATAGCCCAAAAGGCATGCGCCTGAAAGCATAGGTACCAAAGGGGCATGTGAATGTGGTCTTTTCCTGGTCCTTTGGAGCTATGGCTACTTGATTGTAGCCCGAGAACCCATCAAGGAAGCAGAAGAATTCTTTCCCCGCTAATCTTTCTAGGATCTGATCAATGAACGGTAGGGGGAAATGATCCTTCTTCATCGCGGCATTCAAGCGTCTGTAATCCACACAGACGCGCCACGACGTGGGTACTCTCGTCATGATCTCTTCTCCATCCTCGTTGGTGGTCGTCTGAATTCCCGACTTTTTCGGGACAACATGGATTGGGGCCACCCACTTAGAGTCGGAGATTGGGTAAATGAAACCCGCGTCGCACCATTTTTCTATCTCCTTTTTCACAACCTCTCGTAAATTTGGATTCAACCGGCGTTGGAATTCACGAGAGGGTTTGGCTTCGTTCTCCAAGTAAATATGGTGCGAACACAGAGCAAGATTTATCCCGTGGAGATCGGAAATCTCCAGCCTATTGCCTTGCGGTTCTTCTCCAGGATCTCTAGCAAGCGAGATTCCTGCTCCTCGGTCAATTGCGAACTGATAATGACCGGAAATTTCTTGTCTTGGCCCGCAAGGAAGGCATATTTCAGAGTTGTGGGTAAGGGTTTGAGCTCAGGAATAGTGTGATCGTCTAGAAAGTCTGGCTCAATCTGATCTGGTTCGGTGTTGGAAGTGGCTGGATCATGTTCTGTAGCAGCTGCCACCAGACTTGGCTCTGGAGTCGGATCGTCAAAGGTCTCCATGCAATCGGCAAACGCCTCGTCCGACTCGTCATCCTCATCTTCCGATTGTCCTAAGGATGTAAGGACTGACAGGCCCAACCGGGCCTCTACGTCATCGAAGATGTAGGGCGATGCAGGCTCAGAGCTGTACTCGTTCCTGAGGATCTCGCAGACTGACTCATGCACTGGATCATCTTCAAAGGAGATGTACACATTGGTGCTGGCTGGGTTCTGTCTCTGATGAATACCCATTCATCACTCTTTATTCTTATATTTTAGCTACAAAAACCTATGCAAATGCATGTAGATATGTGTAAATAGGAAAAGTTAGCAAAAGCATGCATGTTTGTAAAAATAGATAATTAGCATGTTTTTGTGCAAAAATAAAAGAATAAAGATGAAAAAGAAAAAGAGGGAAATATTTAGAATAAATATTGAGCAACCTAACCCAAGGGAGGGCTCAGCATGGGCCTGACCGCATAAAAGCCAAGTAGAGGGAGATAGGGGCTCACATATGTATATATTTGTAAATAAATAAGATAATATTTTCCTCATCCAAAAATATGTTGTAAATACTTGTATATATTTTGTACATATTTATAGCCTATTAAAAACAAAATAAAAAGTTAAAAATCAAAATCCTAAAAACAACCTTTCACCATGTACATAAACCCCTATCTTATATTTATTTCCCCTTGTAAATAAATTTCTTTATTTCCAAAACTTTTTGTAAATATTCCTTTTTATGTTTTGTAAATAAAATAAATAAAAAGAATTAAAACAAAAATCAAATAAAAATTACAAAATTAAAAATACAAAAACATCTTGTATATATACCATGTATGTATCATGTATATAACTAACTAATTAACCCATGTATATAAATAATAAAAATAAAATAAAAATAGCCTTTTAGTCCTCATTTTATCCTATAAATAAATAAAATATAAAATAGGAATAAAAATGTATAAAAATAACTAATTAAAAATCAAAATCAAAAATCCTACATTGTGCATATACCTATGTATAGCTATAATATGTAAATACCTTATTTTAATTTCCAAAAATTAATTAAAAATCACAAAAAATAGAAAAAATTAAAACAAACATTTTTCATGTTTTAAGTTTTTGAAAATTCGGCCATTTAAGGCCCCAAAAAAATCAAATAAAATTTCAATAATTGGCGGGCTCTGATTGGTCCACGGGGGATTGTTGACCCCCGGTCAACACCTCCCCCAGGACCACCAGAGCCGCGGATCTGCTTTTGGACCCGATTTCTTGATTTTATCCCCACCAGATCCGACCTCCGAATCCGCTAACCCCGGGCTCTAATCCGAGCCTGATCTTCCCTGATCCACGCCCGGGGTGGGTTCTTGGGATCCGCGCTCCGATCTTCGTGCCCGACTCCCATTTAGCCGGACCCCTAGCACTATATATCCCGAGCTCCGCCGCACTCCACTGTCATCTTTGGCTCCCCATTCTCTCTCCAGTGACCTCCATCGCAACCAGCAAGGTGACAGCTTGCATTTGCCGGTGTCGCAGAGAGGAGGAGGTGCTCGGACCATCGATCCGGCTGCCTCGCGCCGCCGTGCTCCGACGTTCAACCGGAGCTCGAGCCTCGGGCGTTGACGACCCTTGAGGCAAGGACCAGGAGCTAGCTAAGCTCCAGCATAGTCTCCAGCTTCACCCAGGTAACCTTCGTTCCTTCTTGTTTAGTCTAATTTTAAGTTACCCCCAAATCGACTCCTTGCTGTGTTCCTCTGATTCCGACCATCACGCACACTATCTCGATCATCGGAGCACACGACCATCTTCGCCGTTCCCCCACGCACGTTCTTCGCCCACTCGTTCAACCCAGCTCGCCCCGGAGCTGGGAGTCGAGCTCCACCACTTGTCGCTCACCGGAGCTCATTCACCCCGCCGCACCGTTCACCCTCACGACGCTTCTTGGGGTCGAGGCACTTTGCCCTCGACCCGCGAAGCTTTTGGTTTGTTTTGCAAGTCCAACGGGAGGCATCTGAGCCTCTCCTACATTCCAGCCAGGAGCTTCGCGCCGCCAGCCTCGCCGGAGCCCCTCCAGGGCTCGGCCAGGCCATCGAAGTCCACCACCAGCTGCGGAGCTTCACCGCGGACCCGTTCCGATCATCAGGAGCAGCTGAGGAGGAGTACAGCTCACGCACGAGGCCGGCGAAGTTCGCCGGCGTCGTGTTCTTCCACCATCCTCCAGAACCGTCCGATGACGCCTCCGCTCCAGTTTTGATCTCAGCCGTCCATCTTCCGAGGAGCAGCAACCGTTGATCACTCCGAGGAGCTCATCTGGACCGTTCGCAGCAGAGGAGAGAGGTACCTGAGCCCAGAACCGCCCGATCTCCCACGTGTCCTCACCTCCACCGTCGATCGAGCCCCCGAGCTGAAGAAGAGACGCGCCCCCCATCCAGAGCCGACCGATCTTCCACGTGGCGCGCATCTGGCCGTCGACGAATAAAGGGGTAATTTACTTAGGCCCCCCTCTTAGTTTGTCTTTTTCGTCTTAGTCCTGTAAATATTTTTAGAACTTTATTTTCGTAGGGTAAATTGCATTGTGGACCTCGTGTTTGTTTAGATTTGCATGTATACCCCTGTTTGTATGAGACCACGTGCGTCGTCACGTGTAGTTTAGGGTTATTTGCATTTCTTTCCCTGTAGTTCTGGGCTGTTATGTAATGAATAGAAACTTTTTGGTAATTGCTTTTATACCCCTGTGAGCCTGTTATTCACGCATGTGCGGATTTTAGTGGGATATTTGCAACCATACCCTTGGACTTTCTGGTACCAGTTACCAAAAGGTCCAAGAAGTAGGTTTTTATTACAAATAGGCCCCTGAGTGCCCCAGCCACGCGCCACGCGCGTGACTTGCTGGGTATTTTGCACCTGGGCCCCCAGATTCTCGGGTATTTGCACTTACGTCCCTGTGCACAGTGCCCCCTTGTTATTTTTGAATAAAATATCAAATCACCTCCAAATCCAATGAGATTTTGAAACATGGCTCCTGCCATGATGTAGAAATTTTAGGGATTTTTGAGGACATTTTTGATTTCATTTAGTATTTTTAAAAAATTCAAAAACCTATTTTTTTAGCTACTGTCTAGATATAAAAATACCAAAAAAATATAAAAACACCCCCAAAAATTATAAAAAAATTAGATACTGTTGTTTGTTTGTTGTTTGATTTTCTAGCCAATTTTGGCTATTTTTCATCACTTAAAAACCCTAAAAATTGCAAAACCCTCAAAAACTCATAAAAATTATAATAATTAATTTAAAAATCCAAAAACAATAATTAAGGTGCCTAAATTTTCCTTATTCTTTCTAGATTACAGGAAAATTACCTCTAGGGCTTAGTGAGACTCTTAGATATTTTATTTTTGAGTTTCAAGCCTTGCTGGACAGTACCTCTCCTGTTTAGCACTGTTTGATTTTTAGAAAATAATTTACCCATTAGAAAAATCTCAAAAATTCACCAAAAACACTTAAAAACTTAAAAAACATAAAAACATTTTTTCCTTAATTTTTGCATTATTTTTGGTGTGTTAATAAATTGTTGAAGTTGCCTAGATTTTGCTTTCTTTTATTTTCTTTATCTTTTAAAAATCCAAAAAAATATAAAAATTCATAAAAACCTCTAAAAAAACATTTTCTTTTATTTTTATTTCATTTTCACTACTTCGTAGGCCCTAGGCCAATCCGTGCTCCTTGTGTTCGACCCTAGGAGCTATACCAGGTTAATCCTATAGCTAGACCGCTCTTCTTTCGTGCTTGATTATTTTATCTGTTTGAGTGGTTGATTCTTCTTGATATACGTGGTCTGATTGCTTGGGTCACAACGACCTGATTTTTGTACCTCATACCCTAGTGATCAGGCCCGTTATCAGTCTCCATGGCCCAACTACGTCTACATGCTCATAGTCAGTTCCGATAGAAGAGTACTCGGTGCTGGATTCGGAGTCCGGTCTCTGCCATCTTGTCTGCTTCATTTCAAGTTCCTCATCTCCGCCAGGAGTTTGGAACTGAATCTTCCCATTCTTGTAATCGAATAAGGCCCCTGCTGTTCTGAGGAAGGGCCTACCTAAGATGATCTGGGAATCTCTCCAATTACGAGGGGTTTCCATATCCAGGACAGTGAAGTCCACCATGTATTCTTGCCCCTCGACTTTGATCACAATGTTCCTTAACTCTCCTTGGGACCTCTTAGTAGATTTGTCAGCAAACTGCAAAATAGCTCTAGATTTTCTAAGAGGTCCGAGATCAAGCCGCTCATAGAGGGCTGTGGGCATCAAGTTGATCGAGGAACCATTGTCCAGGAGAGTGTGTGCGAACGCGATGTCATCAACATGACTCATCACATAGTGTGCACCCATGTCTCTTCGTTTCCGAGGAAACGAGTTCTTTATTGCACAAGTCGTGGCTACTGATAGAACGTGTTTCTCAACACGGCTTTTGGTTTTCCTGCTAACCCTAGAAGGTGTGCATCTCACCTTAAGGTATTTTTGGAATGCAGGTGTCATTTCCACGAACTTGTCAAAAGGGATCGTGACCTTGATGTGCTTATTGTAAAATTCAGCCATCTCAGGGTCATCTTTTTGGATTTTTTTGATTTTCTTCTTTCCACCCTTGAGAGCTTGGGGGAAAGGGATTATTAACTCAGGTTCTGGAACTGAAATATTCTCATTGATTTCTGGAACTGAGTTTTTGACACGACTCTGACTCGGACTCTGATACAGACTCGGACTTGGACTTTGACCGGAAAGAAAATGCTGGGGCGAGACCGGTGATGCTTCTTCCGCTTCTTCTGGACGATCCTCCTCAGATGGAGGTGCGGGCTCATCGGCGTCGTCTGACTCTGGATGGATGCGGGAATGCTGCTTCGAGGACTCAGATGCCCTCTTCTTCTGCTGGCGGTGGCGGTGGTGATGCTCCTCCTCTTATTCCTCCGAATTCTCCTCAGGTAGAGTTTCGGAGGTTCCTTCTTTTTGCGCCCGTGCCCGATCAGGTATGGTCACGGTCCTTCCACTCCTGAGGGACATATGGTTAACATTATCGTACGAAAGGATCTCATGTTCAGATAAATAATTATCTGAATAGTATACCTGATCTCGGGGTCGGTTCTGGCCCTGATGTACGCTGTTTGGGTTGGCCTGAACCTGTGCGGGAATTGGAGTCCTTGGCACCATTTGTTGGTCCTGAGCACGAGAGACCCGATTGATGTCGGTCCTCATGTCCAGGTAGTCATTCTGCATCTGCTGGACCCTATCAGACAGGGTCTGGATCGCCAAGGTGAGGGACTCCAATTCGGTGGGCTGGGCTGGCTGCTGAGTGGATGCGGTCCTGTACTGGCCCTGCTGGCCGTGCCGATACTGCTGCTGATGGGACGGTGCTGGCCCCTGCTGATAGGTGCGCTGCTGCGGCTGGTACCCCTGTTCTGGCCTGGACTGGTATCGCGGGACGGGTCGGGTCTCTTGGTAGACTGGGGTTGGGCGGTGTGCCTGATCCTTCCCCGTCTCGATTTGTCGGACTAATGGGTCACGGCTATACCAAAGCCAGTTGATCTCGTAAACAGGCGGAGGCTCCTCGTATTCCGTTTCCACTGGTGGGGGTGCATGATGGTTCTGCTGGGTATAAGTCTGATCCCAGCTGCTCTGAGACCCCGGTGCCTGTTCCTGTACAAGATGGACTCGGTGCACAGGTACAGGTGGTGCAGAAGGGGTGGGTAGCTTGATCTTCGCTACCTTTTCAGAGAGTTCCTCCACTTTCTTGGGAAGGCTCGAAAGAGACTCCATCTCCGCGACTCTCTTGTGGATCTGCTCGACCATGGTCAGCTTGTCGGCTATCATCCCCATGCTGGGAATGAGGTCCTCAGTCAGATCTGCAATAGTCCTTCTAGTTGTCTCATTGGATAAGATCGAGGGAGACAACTGATAGGCCCTTGTGGCCTGTGACCTGCCGGTTTCTGCCATCTGCTCTAGGATTTTCCACACGGCGTGCTCGTTCTTGTTCAGATAGCTTCCTCCACAGGCGGCGCTGACTAACCCCTGCATCTCTGGGGTTAGACCGCAGAACAAGGTCTGGACTAAGATCGCCTTAGAAATGCCGTGGCATGGGCATTTCTGTACTAAGTCATTGAACCTGTCCCAAGCCTCATGGAACGGTTCGCAGGGTCCTTGGGCGAAGCTGGCAATCTTCGTTCGCATTTGATTGGTTCTACTGAGAGGGTAGAACTTCTTCAAGAAGAGGTCCTTGAACTGCATCCAGGTAGTACATACCACCCCTAGGTTTTTCAGCCAATGAGCAGCCTTATCTCCTAAGGCAAACAGGGTGGCCTTCAGCCGGATATAATCTTGGCCAACATTGGGATGGCTAAGATTGTTGCATACTAGTTCGAAGTCACGGAGGAAGGTGTAAGGCTCTTCACTGAGGTTTCCGTTAAACTTCGGCAGCAGGCTAAGGAAGTGGGGCTTCAGCTCGAATGCCTGGTCGGGAACTACAGGTGCTAGCCAATTTTGGATCTCGTTCTCCGCCGGGTTGTAGGTATCGACCATTGGTCGGTCGATCCCTTCAGCTACTATTATCTGTCCCATCCGTGCCGTGAGATCAGCATTTTTCTGTTCGGCTTCAGCAAGGCGTCTAAGAATCTGTCGCATCTGGTCCTCATCGGGCGGCATCCTTGGCGGCATTTCTCCCTCTAGTTCTGGGGATTGGAAAATAAGATCGGTGTTAGAGGGTGAATCAAGGAAGGGATTACCGAGGCAATGGTCTTCCTCGGTAATCTCAGAGGAGATAAAAGGGTTGATTTGAGAGTAACCACCCTGAGCATGAGGGAACCAGGACTCAAGAGGGTCATGAGTCCTGGGTGGTCCAAGGTGCGCTCGGACCGAGAAAGACGAGTTACTTGGGGGACTCATAGAGAGATCAGTGAATGGTGCGTCGAGATCTCCCCAATTACTCATCTTGGTGAAGCAAGAAGAAGATAGGATTTTACTCCTACCTGAAGCAAGCACAAGAACAATCCAAGACCCTGGGTTCACACTCAACACAGTGAAGGACTCAAAGTTGAGTCCAATTTATCTTGTAGTTTTTAAGTGTGATATTCAAGCAAATCTAGCAAGGATTACGCAGCCTAGAGGGAAGTCGGCTGAGAGCCGGATGCGTCTTCCCTGTTTATCCTGTCGTCTAAGATACCGCCGCTCCTTCCTTTCTTCGCTCCTATCCCAAGCCGATGGATTCAGTGACCACGCCCCTATCTACCTGCAAGCAGGCGGAGGCTGACAAGGCCGGAACTTCACCCCGGGGGGTTACTGGCAGCTTGTCGCGAAGTACCGCAATTTCGCCCCTATCTACCTGAGACAGGCGGAGGCTACTTGGTACTAGTCAAAGAATCTGAAAATATCCGGCTCGTGATATTTGCTAGGATCAGTCAGAACGTGATATGGAAGACGGGGATTTGGGCTCTACCTTAGGGTGTTCACACACACTCAGGTACCCTCACTCAGCCTGAATACAAGGTCGGGGATTAATCTCCCGCAAACAATTTTCAGATTTTATTCTTTTTTTTTGGTCAATACTGTTAGCAGTCCCGATTTAAAGTTAAGTTATCACTTTAATTAATCCACCACAAAGCACGCCTATCGGACAGTCCCAATTTCCTTTTTAATTTAAGTGAGAAAATCAGAGGGGGAAATCGAGAAAAGTCGATGCAAGTAGAAATCGATGATGCGTATGCTGAGTAGAGAATACTTACAGTGATCCCTTCACTTTTTGATGCAGGATGCAATACAGAATTGAAAACTTTATTCTACATGCAAATGCAAGCAATGAAAAACCGCTCCTAGACAGGCAGTTCTATTAGCGTGAAGAACAGTTTAATTTGACTAAGTCATGTGGTCTAGGTGCGTCTTTTATGTGTGATGTGTGGTCCTATTGATTACGAGCACAAACAAATCCTAGAGTGGCTCGAGGAGCTGCTAGTGCAAGCTAAATTACCATTCACCCACACAGCACACAGGACACAGTTTCCACTATATTTACACGCGCGAGATCCCAAACGGGAACCGCTGGAAATAATGCAAAAGAAAAATAAAATAAATAATAAAAATACAATGCCTCTCTTTCTCTCAACACAATTTAAATGCCAAGTCCTCGAAGCGTCGCCGACTCCTCGCGGTCCTCGCACAAAAATTAAATGGAGGTCAGAGAGTGACACAAAAAATAAAATAATGCGAAAATAAATGAGAGAAATAATTACAAGAAAAACCGGGGGTCAGACTACCCGGGGAATGAAAAGCAAACACTCAAAAATGTGCTACAAATTAACCTAAGCCGTGCCTCCCCGGCAACGGCGCCATTTGATAAACGCTCCCGGACCCTTAGTTAATTCGGTCAGATTAATGTCCAAATCACTTAATATGTCTCGTTGTAGTCGGATACGAGGGGTTAATCAAAAACCACTTATCGATTAATGTGAAGTTAATTTCAAGCGGCAAATTTTTTTACTTGGTGTAAGTCCAAGGTCGATCTCAGGGAGGCATCTGTCTCCTTAGGTGAATTTCAGCAATTATTCAAGTGTTGATTTTCGAGGAGTAATTTTTTTTTGTCTTTTTACTTTTTATGCAGACTTATGCAGACAAGGCAAGCCAATTTAATGTGTAATTTAATTAATGTATCAAATCAAGCCCAAAAATCATGAAAATTGGCCAGATGGTTAATCAAGATGAAAATGACCTACAATAATTTTTTTGGAATTTTTCGACTCAAAATAAATTTACTGTGAATTAAATAAACAGACCGGATGATTTTCAGAATTTAATTTTTAATAAATATCAAATCACAATTTTTTCAAGTACTAAAATTATCCTAGGTAGCTCTAATGATCAGGGACCGAGGAAAAATGACAAAACTTAATTTCACTGTGAAATGAATTAATTAAAATTAATTTAAGAAAATCACTAAACAATTTATTTAGGCCCCGATTTGCGTGCAAATGCTACAAAATTTTTATGGTATGTTAAAAATGATGTCCTTAAGCTACTGTGAATTTTTGATAATTTTTGAAGGCATAGATAATTAATTAAAAATCAAAAGGCATCACTGGGCAAAATATGTCAACAATGCACCAATTAATTCATTAATAATTCAAATAAACCTACAAAAATAAGACACGTGTGCTCATAGACAGAGGACAAAATTTCCAACAACATGTAATTTTTAGAATCTCAAAATGATGAAAAATGCACTCTAGGGACACGTGTAAACACATGGGTGTAAATGCAATACTAAAAATTAAAATTACAAAAAGCAAATATGCTGACAGGGACTAAAATGCAATTACCGATAATATGGTGGACTCTTGTGCAAATTCTCCACGGTGCACGTGCTCCTCACGTGGGGTCTGCTTTACAGGGACCTCTTTGTAATTTCGGAAAGCTTCAGGGGCGTCTGTGCAATTAACCCAGGCCGCACGTGCTCCTCACGTGGGCGGCCTAGGCTCGGAGGGCGTCGGTGGCTCGGAGCGAGGCTTGGGTTCTCTGGAGGATCGGACTGCGGCTCGGTGTAGCCTCGGGTCGCCCGAGCCTAGGCTTGGAGGCCGAGGCTAGGACTCGTAGACGTGGCGGCCTGAAGGCCCTCGGATCAAGATGGATTCAAGGGTTGGCGATGAAGACGCGTGGCAACTGGAGAGCCGTCAGATCTGAGGCGCGATCAACGGTCGAGGACGGGCGCGGTGAGGGAACACGTGGCGGGACGAGGGCCGTTCGATCGGTTGATCGAACGGCTGCTGCTGCTTCGTCTCGAACGGTCCTCCGCCACCTGCGGAGGAGAAGGCGGAGCTCCGGCGTGGCTGGCCCTGCTCCGCCTCGGTCGCTAGGCGTCGATGAAGAGCGTCGTTGGCTCCCGAGTACCACGGAAGATGCGGGGACGTGCGGCGAAGCTTCCAGTGGGCTCAGTGGCTGCGGAGATGTGCTGAAGCTCGCTGGAGACGAAGCTCGAAGGGAGCTCCGGTGAGGCTCCGGCCAATGAAGAAATGAGAACCTGCAGGGGTTAGACTAGATAGCCGAGGCGTGCAAGTGTTCGTAGAGAAGTGTGGGTGAACGACGAGGCCTAGAGCGTGAAATGGGTGCACGGTGGATGAGCTCCGGCCAAATGGTGGAGCTGTTGGTCAGAATAGTGTGAAACGCGTCGATGAAGTGTGAAAATGGGTCAGCGAGGACGGGAGCTTCGACGCGAAGCTCGTCGAGGTGATTTGGAGGCGCGAAGGTGGCTGGTGACGGCGAATAAAGTCGGAGAAATTAAAGGAAAAACTAAAGAAAAGATCAGACGATGATGGAAGGGTTTACCTGGGGAATGGAGCTCGGATTTGAGCTCCAGGTCTTCGCTCGAGGGATTGGTAGGGTCCCGAGCTCGGGCAGCTGCTCGTGGGAGGCTGCAGCACGGCGGTGGCGGCCGTGGATCTCGCCAGAGTTGGATCCCTGTCTTCGCTCGACAACACACCAAATTGCTGTCACCAATGGGTAGCTTGGAGCTTGAGGGACCTCTCTGGAGTGGCGGATGGGGGTGAACGTCGCCGGTGGCGACGTATTTATAAGGTGAAGATGGTGGGTTGGCTGGTGGAGTAGCGAAGTTGGTGGTCGTCGTGGGGCGAGTATGGTGGAGGTGGTGGAGCTTGAGGGAGCTGGCGAGGGAGAGGGTTGAGTGGGTAATGTCGTGGAGGTGTCAGCGATGGGCGAGAGTGGCTGACGTGCAGCCGAAAATAGAAAGGGGGCGCCCCTCCCGCAAGGCAAGGGACGTGGGGGAGAGGGGCGCCTGGAGGTAGGAGACGAGGTCTCCACCGTTGGATCTTGAGATCCAACGGTGGGGATCAAGGGGGATCTGATCGGGTAGGATTTGATCTGGGGCGCGGAGATGACGGGCCGTGATGGAGCCACGTGGCGAGATGAGGGTGGAGCGCACGCGAACGGCCTGGATGAGGAGATAGGGTTGATCAGAGGACCACGATTCGCAGGAAGAAGGGCGGCTGCGATGAGAGGATCGGGGATGCGATCAAGCGGCGTAGATGCCGCCACGTGGCTTGCCCTGGTGAAGGCGCTCATGTGCGGTTCAGATCGAGGCGAGGGAAGATCTGACGGCCATGGATTTAAACGTGCGTGGAAAAGGCTGGACCGTTGGATCTGAAGCGAGATCCAACGGCTGAAGGCGCGGGCGGATGAGGCGATGGGAGGCGGGCCGCGTGGCGCAACCAGAGGGCGCCACGTGGCCTGCTGTGAGTGGATGAAGCTAGAGACACGTGTAGAGAGAAGAGGGAGCCGAATTTGGAAAAACTCAAAACATGAAAGTTGTAGATCTCGATGAGATCTACAAGTTTCATGTTGACCAAAGACGGAGATGAGGTCAAATATGATACATAAATACAAGGATACATAAATATACATATGTAGTATACAAAGTGACCCAAAAAACCCAAGTTTCTCATACGAGCTCCAAATTCAATGAAATTAGTCTCATTTTGAAGGTCTTTTAATATGTAATATTCTAAGAGTGAGTAGACCTAATTCAGGATTTGTATGAGGGCTTTATGTGTATTTTAGTGTACAAGGGCTTTCAGGCTATATTGGCTATTTTACAAGGGTGATTTTTGACATTCTTCCCTATGTTATTAATCAAGGAATATAGATTATAGAGAAGATGTTATTTTGGTGAAGAGGTATTTTACAAGGGATTTTTGGCTTCTTATTTAGATGCAAATGAGCTGCTAAACTACATGAGTTATGAATACATGCATGAATGCTATTTATGCAATATAAGGGGAAATATGCCTCTATTTTCTCGGGAAAAAGGCTCTATTTTTGACTTTTGAAGTGATGAATCACAGATTCATCACCTAGGGATGCGTCCTCACCTCTCAACGATCACAATAACACAAGCATAAAATGAGGGTTTTTCTCTCCCAAAAACAAGTGTTAATTTTAGTTAATTTTTTTGTCAACTCTGATTAGCAGTCTCGATTTTTAGCTTGGTTATCACTTGATTATTCCACCAAACAAGGCACGCCTAACGATCAGTCCCGATTTCCTTTTATCCTAAGTTTCAAAAACCAAGGGGGAGGGAGTTGATAAAAATCAATGCAAATAGATAAATCAATGATGCATGCCTAGTTCAGAAGACTTACAGTGATCCTGCGCTCTACATGTAGGATGCAAGGTAGAATTGAATTTTATACTAAATGAGATGCAAATGAGAAAATTGTTCCTAGACAGGCAGTTCTATTAGTGAGTGATGAACAAGTTAAATTTGACTAATAGCCCTGCGGTCTATGTGTGTCTCGTTAAATGTGATGTGTGGTCCTAAAACTACGAGCACAAGCAATAAATATATTCTAATAAAAATGCACTAAGAGCCACGAGTGCAAGTCCTATTCTACGTCAAGCAACTACACGATCATGAGAGGGTCCAAAGTCCAGTCCGGATACAAGCGCGAGCTCTCAAACAAGAGCTGCTGGAAAGAGTGAATTACCTAAATTATTACAACACAATAATTACAAAAATTCTCTCAAAAATAAATTAATGCTCCTTGATCTTCAGCAGTCGGCACGTGTCACGTCCGTCGACTTCCGATGCACTCCAAGTCCACTGGGCCCTCGCAAGGAAATGAAAATTTATATTATAGAGATCAACAATAAAATATATACAAAAAATGAGCAGAAAAATATTTGAGAGAAAAATGGAATAAATACAAGGAGGCTCGGGGGTCAGACTACCCGAGTAAATGAAAATCTAAATCTAATTTTTCAAGTTAATCCCTAAGTCGTTTGCCTCCCCAGCGACGACGCCATCTGATCGATCGTTGAGCACGTGATTTAATTTATGTTCATTGTAGTATGTGTACTTAGCAAATCAGTCAGAACCAAGAGAAGATCTCCGTGAAGAGTGTCTCGGCTTTCATTTATATCCCGGGAAAGTCCGGGGTCGAACACAGGGAGGCAAAGGAACAACTTCGGGTTAATTTGAAAACTTAGGTCTAGATTTCCAATGCGGATTTTTTTATTTTTTTTTTGCAAAATGAATGTGAAATACAATATGCGGGTGAATTAAGACAATAAGAAAATACACAACTAGGCCAAATTAATTTTAATATGAAATAATCAGATTTAGCCAAATTGTATTTTTCCTGGAATCCTAATCTAGAGGTGAGTACAAAACAATTTTTTTTGGAATTTTAGGAATTAAAATGCAATAATAAAAAATGCACACTTTTTATGGGTTTTTCACAATTTTTCACACAAACAGAATGTAAAAATTATAAAAATTTACTAGAATAAAACATGATGCAAGGATGCTACAGTATTTTTTGGATTTTTCTGAGAATATATGATTTTTATGCATTTTTTAGTGAAAACAGAGATATAGTGAGTAATTAATTTCTAATAAATCCACACTAACAAATTAATCAGATGCAAATTATCTCACATAGGTATTTTTATATGCAATCCAGGAGATTTGAAAATTTGCAAAAATGATGTCTGTGGATCTAATTAAAAAATATTTATCAAAATCACTCTATAATTTATTTAAGGCACAGAATCACTCCAATTAAGATGAAATTTGGAAAGTAATTTAAGCACATTTCAAGGCATCATTTTTATTTTTTGTGGTATTTTATGGAGCAACTGTGAGTGAGATGTGAATTTAATATCACGGATTGGGTAAAATAGGCATAATTTCACTTAAATAATTTTAAATAATTTCTCAAATACCAGAAAAATATAAATAAAAATCCAGATGCTAGAGAATTAGTTGCCTAACATCAATACATTTCTCATTAAAACAAATTATGTAATATTGAGGTCCAAATTTAAATACAAACATATGGTTATTCATGCAAAATAGAAATAAACTTTAAACAGAACAAAACATGAACAGAAATGTTTTGTAATTATAAAAACATAACGAAATACAAATACAATTTTTACAAAATAACAAAACAACAGTAACCTTCTTCTTTGTTTCTTTGCATGTGGGCGGCTAGGGCGATGGGGTGGCACTGCTGGGAGGGGTGCCAGAGCCCGCGCGGAGGAGGGCAGAGGACCGTTGCTCGTGGGTGAAGCGAGGAAGGGGCGCGGAGAGGTAGGCACGAGGTGAAGGCGGCGCAGCGGCTATTGCGCGAGGGGAGCGCATGTGCACCGCAGGAGGTGCGCGGATGCGGCAGCACGGCGTGTAGGCAGCCACTGGTGGTGACGCCGGTCGGCCAAGGGAGGAGGGGCCACCGCTGGCTACTGGGGGAGCCGGCGGTGGCCGTAGGTGGTTGCCGCAGCTGGGTGCGGGTAGTCTGGAGGCTAGGAGGGTCGTGGCGGCCCTGTTTTTTTTGTTTTAATTATTTTTTTTGAATAAAATAAGAAATAAAAGAAATAAAAAACTAGTGGTAGAGAGGGACGATGAAGAAGATGATGAAGGTGATGGTGTGTTGGTGATATATATTATAAACAAGAGAAATAATGTTAGATAAATTAAAATAACAAGGGAAATGAAAGGGGACACTTTACCTGAATATTCGCCTAATTTGTGGAGCAACTACGCTGGACTCCTGTCGTCGCTTCGATCCGATTGGTGAAATAAAATTCGGAGAAGCTATGCGAGCTCGATGGGGAACTCGTGATGCGGAGCGGAGCTCCGCAGATCTCACTTGAAAAGAGGTTGTCGCTTCGTATCGAGGTGGAACGTTGTCACCGATCGACCTAGATGAGATGTCTCCTTTTTCTATTAGAATGGCAGATAGGGAAAAAATGAGTATGAATAGAAGAATAAAAAGAGAAGAAGAATGGGAGTTAGAGAGATGGTGGAAAGGTGGAGTTTGAATGGGAGGTTAAAAGAATGGTGGAGTGGAATGGAGGTTGAAAGAAGACTTAGTGGTTAATGGAAGAAAATGAAAGTTATTCTAGAGAATGTGAATTAAATAAATACAATAAAAGTAGGCTACTAAAAAGGGAGATTTAAATAAAGAGAGAAAAAGTGGAGAATTTACAAAAGAAGACAAACAACATGTATATGTTTTTTTACTTTTCTAATTTTAATTTTTTTTGAGTTTTTAATAAAAGATATTTACAACAGAAAAATACACTAAAATACTAGTAATAAAATACAACACACAAATGATTTTTTTGTATTTTTTAGTAATTAAGAAAAGTAAAAAATGAAGAAAGAATTAATATTTACATAATATACAATGTACATCTAGGTCCCAAAACTAATATTTTACAAACGAACTCCGATTTTAATGAAACCACTTTCATTGGATAGATAGTTTTCTAACTTGAACTTTAAAAGTGAGTTTGGTGAATTTGGAGTTCATACAGAGTGGGAATTTGGCCTAGAAGTTGGACTTTACAGCTTTTTGTTTTTGGGATCTAGGAACATTTATTTGAGGTGAAATTTATTTTGTATTTTTGTATTTTTATATAAATTTTTATAAACAACTCAGAGAAAGAAGTAGAAAAAAGGAATTGAAATGAAATTATTAAAAATACATGAAGTTTTAGGTTATTTACAGGTGAAAAACTCCTTTATTTTGCAGCTTTTTATTGTTAATTTATTTTGTACAATATAGTATACAATAATTAGTGTATTTTATTAACAAGAGTCATTTTGTTAATTTATTGATTTTATGGACATTTATTTTAGATTTTACTCAGAGATTTTACTATGATTAATATATTGAGATGATGAATCGCGGATACATCACCTGTCCAATCCCAATTTTCTTTGAATATTATGTGAAAAATAGGAGGGAGACATTCGGGAAAGCTGACACACGCAAAAAACGATGATGCATGCTTAGTTAGAAGACTTACATTGATTCCTAGTAATCTCCATGTGGGATGCAATACAAGAATTGAAAATTTAATCTATATAAATGCAAGCCGATAAAAACCGCATCTAGCAGATAGTTTTATTAGCCGGGAAGAAATGATATAAACTTTGACTAAATTGAATGATCTAATGTGCGTCTCATTTAAAGTGAAGTGTGTTCCTAGGTTCTACGAGCACAATCAAAAATTAAAAAGCTCTAATAGTCGTATGTGCAAGTCTATCTTAAGCACCTCTCAAGTCGGGCCCCACCCTCACCGGAGAGTGAAACATGCCACGACACACCACAAAAAAAGTTCAAGGTCTTTCTTACACATACGAGAGTCCAAACCAACACCACTAGAAATGAGCAAATAATTACAGAAATTAAAATTACAGAAATATAAATCCTAGACTCTACATTCTCTCACAACTTGACCCGATCTTAATATTTAATGCGGCTTTTCGGAAGTTAATGAAGATGCTTCGGTTTCCAAGAAGTGCTCCACGTATGCCAGATACTTCGTAAGAAAAATAAGAGAGAGTGTGTAAGAAAGTGACACGAAAATAAAACAAGAAAATAAATGCTGACAAAAAATAAAAATAAATGTAGGAAAAAAACTAGAATTTATACAGTGAAGATTCGAAGCTCAGACTACCCGAATAAAGAAAACCGAAAAAAAAATTTAGACAAAAACTAAGCCGTTTGCCTCCCCGGGAACAACGCCATCTAACGAGTCTCGAAAAGCCCTCGGTTAATTATTGAGAATTATCGTTCGTTTAAAAATGTGTTATTTTGTTTTAGGCGGGAAATCGGAATCGGTCAAGAGATAACCACAATTATTTAGTCAATTTTTAATCGCATGGTTTTATGCTTGTTTTATTTGGGCAAGTCCCAAGGTCGAACTCAAGGAAGCAAAGGAACAACCTAGAAATTTGTTTATCAAAGTTCGTGCACAGTTTTCGAGGCGGTCTTTTTTTGTATTTTAATGCAAATTTGGGATTGAAAATACTAACTTTGGCCGATTTTAAGGACTAGAAAATGAATATCAATCAAATGATGTCCGAAAAATATGAAACTTGGCCAAGATGACAATTATGATGAATATTGTATATTAATTTTTTTTGATTTTTTGGATGTAAAATAAATATTTTATGAATTTATGAATGCAAACACAAGGAATTTCAATAATTAATTATAATAAATATTAAATCTAATTATTTTCAAGATTTAAAATTATCCAAGATCTATCACAAGGTGATTGATCTCAGAAAAATCCTAAACCTCAAAAACACTACATTTAATACCTACTAAAAATTAAAGATTGAAATATGCAAAATGATTTTTACAGAACAAACCATGTCGGTTGGATGATTCCTGACCAAAGGTCTGTGGTGAGCTTATAATGCCCCCTCTTCCTGATAATTCCTGACCTAAGGTCTATGGTGAGCTTATAGGGGAACGATTGGATGATAGCGACGATCTCTATGGTTATAATTTGCCTTGCATTTGGATGGTTCACCATTAAAGTGGAAACTTCTTCTTTAGTGGTTTTCATCCCTCTCCATCTCAATACGAGAGGTGATGTCCATTGCTTCATCTATGGTTGTAGCTCTAAAACCCGCAAGCTTTTCTCTCAGATCTTCTTGAAGACCGCTAACAAATTTGGTAAGACACTCTTATGGTGAAGCATCTAGAGCTGGGGAGTAACGTAGTAGCTTGGTAAAGTGGATATGATAATCTCGTACGGTTTTAGAACCCTGGTTCAGAGAATACAACTCTCTCCTCTTTAATTCTTCCCAATGGGAGGGACAAAAGTGATCTCGGAGCCTCTCTTCAAAGATATCTCATGGAATAGGATCTGCTAATTTCTTGGAAATTGCTCTCCACCAGCGTCGTGCATAATCTGCTAGGGAGTAACCAGCAAAGTGCACATAGGTATCAACTGGTGCATGGATTATCCTCAACATCCTACTAACGTCATCGAGCCATAATTCAGCCTCAGCATGTGTCTATTTCCCTTTCGATAATTGTCAAGTAATTTTTGATGTCTAAGAAGGGCCTTCTCCATTGCTCCTTCATCTGGTGTCAGAGCAGACTCAGTAGAAGGATAGTACCTCGATTCTTCCTCAGCCAGAACCCCCAACTCTAGTATCCACAGGTTTGGATGCCTCGGATCTTTCAGTTGAGCCTCTCCTCCAATGCTTGCTGTCTTTGCCCTATGTCTAAGAGCATTGTCATCATAGCCGCTAATTATCTAGATACATCTTGGTCTGCCATGATCATGTGATGAATCAAGGCCAAAGTTTAGATCCTATATGTCTTAGCATGATGTACATAAGGGGTAATGACTCGTGAATGGTACTACGGTCAATTATTAAGATTAAAGGATCTTAATATAACCTTAGTTTCTGAATACCGCTCATAGTTGTTGACTACTAAATAAACTACTAGAGTAACCGTGCTCTGATACCAATCTGTCACGACCCTGATTCTGTGCCGTCGGATCCTCCCATATCTGGATCTGGTTACTCAGCAGTAATTTATTCAGCAATTACAACTAACATTCAGAAACATACTGCAAATAAAATACTCAGAAGAAAGTATGTCAACACTTTTCCATTCAATAAATAAAGTTTCCATGATACATTGTCCCACTATAACCATTTACATGTACATCAGCTCGAAATAAAATAGACAAAAAGATTACTACTACCTTACAGAGAAAAGTTACTGCGACTCGTTGGATGACTATGTTAGCTAGATGGATTATTAAAGTCCTTGTGATGGCCCACCGACACTGACGAGTCTCGAAAAGCCCTCGGTTATTTATCGTGAATTATCGTTCGTTTAAAAATGTATCGTTTTGTTGTAGGCGGGAAATCAGAATCGGTCAAGAGATAACCACAATTATTTAATCAATTTTTAGTCGTGTGGTTTTATGTTTGTTTTACTTGGACAAGTCCCAAGGTCGAACTTAAGGAGTCAAAGGAATAACCCAGAAATTTGTCTATCAAAGTTCACGCACGGTTTCGAGGCGATCTTTTTTTTTTGTATTTTTAATGCAAGTTTAGGATGCAAAATGCAACTTTGGCCAATTTTAATGACTAAAAAATTAATATCAATCAAACGATGTCCGAAAAATAGGAAACGTGGTCAAGATGACAATTATGATGAAGTTAATGCATTATATTTTTTGGAATTTTTGGATGCAAAAAAAATATTTTGTGAATTTATAAATGCAAACACAATGAATTTCAATAATTAATTATAATAAATATTAACCCCACCTATTTTCAAGAGATAAAATTATCCAAGATCTATCACAAGATGATTGATCTCAGAAAAATCCTAAACCATAAAAATACTAGATATAATACCTTTTAAAAATTAAAGATTGAAATGTGCAAATTGATTTTTATAGAACAAACCATGCAAGCAAATGCAAGTCTTTTTGGGCATGATGTAATAAACAACTAATTCTACAATCCATGATTTTTTGGTGATTTTTAGAGCAATGATTAATTAGTTATGAATTTCTAAGCACAGAATGGACAAAATATGCAATTTTCCACAAAACAATTAATTGTTAATTAACTACAGATCACAAAAATGTGAAACATATGCCATAATATAGAGAATTACTTAAAGACAAAGTGATATTTTTTATAAAATAATATGATGTGAAAATGTTGATCAAAGTGAGGGGGAATACATGGGTCTAAATGCAAATATTAATTAAAAAATACAGAAAATGCAGTGCTGACTGAACAAGAATTACCAGAACCCAGGGGGGATATCTGCAAAATTATCTGAGGGGCACGTGCGTCGCAGGTGCCCTCTGGTTGGCGGGTACTGCTGTGAATAAAGAGAACTCTAGGGGCTCCTTGTAAATATTTCTGCTGACCACGTTAATATCACATGCGGGGGCTTCGATGTAAGAGTTCCTTCCCGTCACGTGCCTCGCTCGTGGGGAGGGCCTCGGGCCTCCCGGCCAGTGGTGGCATACGACGGGAAGAGGCGGAGAAGCTCATGCAGAGGAGGCGCTGTTGTGGCCACCTCGATTTGGCGAAGGGCGTCGATGGAGTCGTGATCGAGTGTTGGCTTCTCGGTGGAGGAAACGAGGCGCAGCATGAGGATGGGAAGGGGCCTCTTCGACGGAGCTGCGATGCGTGTGGGACGAAGTCGATGGTGCAGCAGATGGAGCACAGAGGCGTGAGCTCGATGTGTCCCTGAGGTTGATGAAGAAAACATTGTCGCTCGAAGTCGACGGTGAAGGAATTAGGGTGAGGCTATAGTCGATGACGGAAAAACTTCTGGCGGGCGGAGCTGCGAAGACGATGGTGTTTGGATGTTGGCGTCGAGGATGAACGTCGTGGCTCGACGGTTGAAGGTCGGAGCAAAACAACTCACACGGAAGTGGCGATGCTGTAAAGGTTAGGTAACCCACTGGATCTCACCGCGAAAGGGTGATACATGATGCTGTCACCATGGCGTCTCCACTCGACTTGTGCAACCAGTGGATGGAGCTTGAGGAAGGTCAGCAATGGTTTTTATAGGATGAGGATGGGGTCGACTATGGCAGGAGATCGCGAATTGGAGGGGACATGATTTGAGGGGCGATGGTGCAATTTTAGGGTGATTGGGATACGCAGGATGACGAGGTTTGAGATTCGCGGGCGAAGGGAATTGCGACAGCGGCAAGATTTGGGGGCACCCCGCCCGATTGGGAAAGGATGGTAGTATGAGGACGACGTACATGGGTCGTCCGATCGGCCGAGATCGGATGCCCCTGATGCGTCCATGTGGCAGCAAGGGGGCGAGTGGTCGGTCACGTCCAGTGCGCGTGCGTGGTCGGTAGTTGTGCTGCACGTGTGTGTTTTTTTATAAAAACGAAATAATAAGAGGCCCGAAAATGGGTGACACATGGCGGCTCCAGGAGCGGCCACGTGTCAGCCCCACAAAATTTGAAAAATTAAATACATTAATAAATACGTAAAAAATAGTAAATGACCTCGGATCGAAAACATTTCTTAACGAAATTGCTCGTCTCGATGAGTCTACAACTTTCATGAAGACATCATAATCAAAATCAATCATTTGTGCAAAGTGATATTTTTGGGGTATCCCATGTACATAGAATACCTTGATTTTTAGGTTTTATAATTTTTTGTCATTTTTAAACCAGATAAAAATCCGGAAAAAATATGATAAAATCAAAGATAAATATTTACACATTAATCTAATTATTTTGGGTTTTTATTAAGTAAGAAAAAGAAGAAATAAAATATAACATAAAAAAGACAACTTTTGTACCGATAGTTAGTGAAGACTCGGACTTAGTTCATTTATTCGATTTCAAGCTCAGCTTGGACTTGAATTTTTATGCATTTTAATAAAACTTTTATCAAAGAAGACAAATGAAAAAGAAATAAAATAAAATGGATCAATTATGTACATAAAATAATAGGTCAAAAATCGCTAAAATACAAAATGTACAAAAGAGGCCCAAAACCCAACTTTCACATATGAAATCCGATTCATTTGAACTTGGTCTTGTTTTGAAGGTAATTGAATGTACATTAGTTCAAAAGTAATTAATATCAAATCGGACACTGGATGAGGAAGATAACAAGGTTTTAGTCCGAAAATCCTAAAACTAGGGTTTGGGTTTTTGGTCCACTTATTTAGGTTAGTATTTTTTGTATTTTTCATTTATTCTTGTTAGTGATATGTACACAGTGGAGTGATTTCAGGTCATTTGGAGATAGCATGAATTAGTTAAAAATTGGAAAAGTTAGGCTATTTACATGTCATTTTAGTTGAAATTTTTGGCTTCTTATTTTGTGCAAAAATAAGTGATAAATTGTCATTCTTATCAAAACATGCATGAATGCTAATTATGCAGAATAACTGAAGAAATGTCAATGATTTTTAGGTATTTGAGCTTAATTCATCATTTTTAGAGTGATGAATCTAAGATTCATCAGACACCTTTTGGATTTTTCATAAATCATAGGCTAACAATTGGCGAGTGCTAAGTGACGAAGAAGAGAAAAGTAAACAATTGTGTAATTTTTCAAAACCCGTTATCACAAAAGATTTCTTCCATTCTCATTAATTTAAGTCATATTCCTTCTATTCTAAATCAGGGATTAGTCCAGGGGAACTCCACCATTCTTGGACTCCAAAGCTGTGGATACTTCGGGATTGGAGATTGCGTTGATCTGGTGAGATTATGCTGTCGCACGTCGCCTCAACCAATCCTCCAATACTACCCTGAAAATTTTCTTTTTCTTTTATTAATCAAGGTCTCAGGCCCTCAGCCTGGAAAAACAAAAGAGCACACCGTCCTCGAGAACCTGGTTGCTTAAAATCTCAGGTTAACCGTTAATCACATAACCTAGCTGCTTTAAATACATGTTGTCATGACCCAGTCACTATTGAACCACCCGTGCCTCCACATGGCATGACCACATCTTCAGTTCTTCAACCTGAATATATTGTCTCTCGGTACCACGTGTTGCAAATCATTCATTTTGTGCGCACTTACCATAACAGGGCAACCGTGTACCACCTAGGTAGGGAAACACCAATACGGGTTCCTTCTGGCAACCCTATAGGTAGCATGTCTGACCTGTAGTTCTACTCCCAGTCATCCTTAACGTGACATACGACCCTTTTCAGGATCCAACTAGAAACACATCAATTCCCATGATGTAATTCCTCCGTTAAGCCTTAGATAAGCGTAACCATAAATACTGAGTATAGACTTACACATATATTAATTCATATATTTATATACTTAATTTATGCTCTTTTTAACTTCCAAACCCTAATTAACTTTCCAAACCACTGTATCCATTCGATGCTTAAACCTTATTTTAGTGGGAATCACAAAGCAACTTTTCATACTTTCTCAAAAATAGCAAAATTAGGGTTTTTTATAGTGAAGAAAATAAAATCAAGAATTTCAATAATCTCGTATGAAAACCCAACAGCAAAAGGAAGGATTTCGTCACCTAATCGAGCTCTTTCTCTCATATGCAGTGCTTTATCGTGATTCTTTTTCAACATGATGATTTATAGCTCCTGAAATGATCGAATTTTTCATTTTCATATCAAAAATGCTAAGAACGTGCCAAGAACGCGAAGAACGAACGAACAACGTGAATAAGACACGAAGAACATGAAGAACACGAAGAACATATTTTCTCTTGAAATTTCGGTAGAGCTTCCCTTGTACGAGGTGATATTTCTAGGAAATTTTCGGCAAAGTTTCCCCTTATATTGGGACAAATTTCTATGAAAATTTCAGCAGAGTTTCCCCTTATATCAGTACATATTTTAAAAGAAAAATGGAAAGTGTTTCCTCTATAAAATCATCAAGAGGAAAAGAATAACGAAACTGAAAGAATATACTTAAACAACAAGAGATGAAGAATCGGTATACACCACGCGTCTTAGGTGAGTGAATGTGTGACGAATCACAGAGTTCACTGACGTGCATAACCACCCGCACCTAAGTAGAGTATTACACAGATTTCTCCATAAAAATAACTATAAAAATGGAAAAGAAAGAATAGAACAATAAGCAATGGAGAATCGATAGACACTACACGTCTTAGGTACACAGATTTCTCCTCGAACCACAACAGAAAAAGAATAGGAAAGAAAGATGAATGGAAAACAAAGCTTGAAAAAAGAATATAAATTGAAAACCTAACTAACGATGCAAACTAGAGATGACTGTACCTTCCTCCTCCTCGTTCTCCCGGCAATGCTTCTCTAGCGCTCCTTCCCCGCTTCCCACTCCTCCTCCTGGCCTCTCAACCCTAGCCCCTGGGGTGGTGGTAGTGGAAATCATAGAGAATGAATGGGTAGGGGGGTATTTATAAGCTCCAAAAAACCGATAACCATGGATTAGTAAATCATAGTTTAGCCCTTAATCGCAGTTAGTGGCCCATGGTCTTGGCTAAAACTTATCCCAAACATAGGGATTAAGTTAGAACATTGCCGAGGATTCTGGATTCGCTAATGTCGCTTAATTAACTCTAATCGTGATTAACTTTCACTAATCATGATTTAACTGTTGCAGCTTACACTTATCTTTTACTAACTATTGATTAGTATTCGCTAATGGTCATTAGCGGTTTTCAATCCGTCATTAGTTTCTTTAATCATGCTTAATTAGTCTTAATTATAGTCATTACGGTTTGATGACGACTTAATCCTACTTACTTCTCTTTCTTCCGAAAATCATAACAAATCGAAACAAAGTTGATTCACACGAAATAAATTCCGTTGGTTTCCTCTTGACGAGCTGGATCTTATGATATAGGATCCGAAGTTCAAGGCTTTACATTTATGGTATCTAACATTGAGTGCACTTGTATAAAATGAGAAATCATATTTGTAGAAATGAGTTTTAGTTGTTTGACAATTATTATGGCATATGTTTTAAATAATTTTGGCTCGTCTAACTTGAATTGAGATTGACTTTAAACAAAAACTCAAAGTTAATAATCTATAATGGGTGGAGATGGGCCGGCCTGAGCTTGGGCCAAACCAAAGAAAATTTTGCGGACCTAGACCCGGCCCAAGGCTCGAAGTATTTAGATGGGCTTGGACTTGGGCCCTTCAGGGCCCGGCCCAACCTGACCCATGCTCATCCCTACTCAGAACCCTCATTTTTTTCCTGATAAAATTTCAAAAATTTTCGCCTCTTTTGCGAGCCGAAATTTCATTTGAATTTCGACGTTTCTCATCCTTTAAATAGGGGTCCAGCTTTTTCCTCTTTCCATCTTTGGTCATTTTCTCTATCTCCAGTGAGCTCCGACCTTTGTGAGAGTGACATAAATCAAACCTCTGCGAGTCACCATTGCGTCGAGGCAAAGACCTAAGGATCCGCGATCCTCAGCCCAAGCAAATTCCACCCCATTTCAGTAATCTTAGGATTGTTTGATGTTTTCATCTTGATTTTTGTTTCGATTTTTGTTTGATTGCAATTAATTTCCGGTTCTCTTCGATTGCATCCCATTCCTATCTGTCATCCACCTTCGTATCCTTCCATTTCTCTTCTATCATGATCTGTCACCTCCAGCCACGCACAATGGCCAGAGATTTGGAGCAAAATCTTCACCTTCGCCAGCTCCTTCATTCGTCTAATTCTTGTTTATTTATGGGCCGAGACTTAAGCTCGAGCTAGATTTGATTATTTACATACACCACCTCCAGATCATGTATTCATGTCTGATCATCAAAGATTTGGAGCTTCGTTGTCAACACCACCTCGAGTTAGTTTTGCAGCATCTGTAAATCACGTATGATCGTGGATCTCTGAAATACAATCGAATAACAGCTTGATCATCATCAATCGGAAAGCACAATTGAGTTCACCATCAGCTCAAGATTGAGCATCTAAGACAAGGAAATTTGGAGGATAACCGGCATCGCTGGAGATTGAGAACCCCTGAAGACTACCGTCTCTAATTGAAGGTTTCCTTTCGTAGTTCCTAGAGCACAACTGACGCATGATCATCCAATGAAAACCACCGCCCATGTGTTCAGAATTGAGGTGGTTGGATGTCACACCCACGAGCAGATCATCAACCACCCCCAGTCCGCTACCGTCGTTAAAAGCATCGCCACATCTGAAAAGAGCAACGCCACCATCGAATCAACGACGTCTGCTTTGAAACTCCGCTTATTGCACATCTTCGTGCCTCGAAGACTTCTGTCGCTGCACCTGTAATAGAAAGGGGAAGAACACTGGATGTAGTCTAGATCATATAGTATCCCTCGGATCATATCTGATCCGAGGGTCCTCATTCAGCCACGTGTCGCAATAGTAGAGCCCACCACCCACTGCTTCAGAGAAGTCACGTGTGCCTCGTGCACACGTGATAATTTGGGTAAATTACTATGTCTGCCTCCTTATCTTTATAATATCCCAAACCGATCCACTTCCAGCTTGATACACGTGCATGAGTTACCTTGCTACATTTCTCTATTATTCATTGCTTAAAACTTTTCAGAAATTACATTGCAGTCCTCGTATTCTAGAAGTTATTTTTTTATCTATATTGCATGAAATAAATATAATTAGTGCTCTAAAAAATCCACAAAAAATTGTACTATCTCTTGCTTATTTTTTATTTTTAACAATTTTTGTTTTGTAAATTATTTTCATTTGCTATTTTTAATAATTCAAAAACTCATCAAAAACACACTGACTGCGTTATAAAAATCATAAAAATTTGAAAAAATCTCTGAAAATTCTAAAAATTTATTGTAGCCATATTTTGACTTGTTTTAACTCCTATATAATGTCGTTTGAAAATTCTTCTTAAAAACCAAAAAATTGCATATTACCAGACCTGGCCATGAATCGGGCCGGGCCGGGCCATGGGCCGGGCCGACCGGGCCGAGGTTTTAAAACCCCTTGTCCAAGGCCCGGCCCGGCCCGGTCCATGGGCCATACTTCTAGGCCCAAGCCCGGCCCAGGTCTGGGCCGGGCCGGGCCGGGCCGGCCCATGGGCCGAATGTAAAATATTTTTTAATTAGTTTTTTAATTAAATTTATGTAGATAATTAAGTTTTTTTAGCATCATCTAATCTTTCTAAATCCAAGTAACCATAATATGTGGTACTTTGCAAGTATAAAATAAGATGTAATATTGATAATGTAAAACAAAAACTTGAAGTATATTATATTAAATGTATCTAAAATATAATTTTTAAACATATATTTTTATATATGCGGGCCGGGCCGGGCCGGGTTTTTTGACACATGTCCACGGCCCGCCCAATTGATGGTCGGGCCAAAGAGCGGGCCGGGCCGGGCCGGCCCATTTCGAAAATCGCTTGCCCAAGCCCGGCCCATGAACGGGCTGGGCGGGCTGGGCGGGCGGGCCCCCGGCCCAATGGCCAGGTCTACATATTACGGAAAACCTAAAAATTTCATATAAAATCATTAAGAATAAAAAAAAGTGTTTCTGGACTTGAAGCCAAATAAAAATACTTTTTTTTGAAAATTAATTTCCCTTTATTTTTGAGTTGATTTTATATATCAAAAATCCAAAACCATGTGCTTGATTTTCTATTCGCTTTTTGTCCTGTTTTTAATTATTTTGAAAATTCTAAAAAATCTAAAATCTTCGAAAAATTATAAAAATAATAAAAGATTATCAAAAACATAAAAATATTTTTATTTTATTTTTCTGGATATTTTTTTTATATTTGAAAAATACAAAAAAGAGTGCTTGCTTTATTCCTTTTACATTTTTTATTCACTTTGTTTAAAATTTAAAAATATTTAAAAATTAAAAATATAAAAATTTACAAATTTAAAAATCATTAAAAATTTGAAAATCAGAAAAAAAGAAATATAAAAATTAAAAACCCATAAAAATTAAAAAGATTAAAATCCACAAAAACCAAAAGTAGTTTGCTTTGAGTTTCCTTTTTCTTTTCTTTGATTTTTCTTTGGATTGAATCACCCTCGTTTAATAACTGTTGTCTCCTTGTGTTCAACACTAGGAGATATACCATGTAAATAATTAAATAGTAAAATCCATTTCCTTTATTTCTTTTAGTTGGATTCAATAATTGTTTGATTGATTCAGGTTTCGTTTTGGGTTACAAAGACACATTCACCACATATTCATTCCATTTCCCATTAAATAATTAAACCCAAGTGAAAAACTCAGTCATCAAAATGGCGTCGTCGTCGTTTAGGAACGACGAGGATTATTAGGTCTTCTTTGCCTTCTGCTCTTGATGTTGTATATATTTTGTTTTCTTTATTTTTATCATTTATTTTATGTCATTTTCTCCTTTTATTTGTTATTTTTTCATAACTGTTTCTGACATATTTTCTATTTCCTTTTTTACGAAGGCTCGAGGAGCGAGGGTAGAGTTCATAGGAGCATCGATGCACCCTAGCGAAGCGAAGGCCAGCTCGTTTCTTCATCGAGCGTCAAGAGAGCATTGGAGGAGAAGTAGAAGATTTGGAAGAGCAGCTTTTACAGCAATTTTTCTTTTTCTTTTTAACATTTTTATTGCCATTTTATTTTTGTAAATAATTGTAATACTTTTCCTTGGCACTTGCCCTTTTTCTATTTTTCTAGAGACTTTGGACACAACTTTTTCAGGGTCTGTTTCACCAAGTGCCGGTGCACTTTGGGGACCTCACCGTATTTTGGTTTTTGTCACTTTTATTTTTATTTGTTTCACATGGATTTTTTGTGCTTGAGCCCCTATGTTTAGGTTTCTATTTGATTGAGCCATGTAGCATTAGTTCCACAACCCTAGTAGAACATTTGTTCCTATAGACATCATTGGACTTAGACAATAATTATATGCTTCACGATAATAGAACTTTCTATTTAGGATGGTTCTCGCATTCCAATTTTTTAGATTAGTTTAATTTTATGCACGGATCATATTGCATGTAGACTGCTAGAGCAAGGTACGCCTTTTATCTTGTGCATGCATTCATTGATTTCATCGCGCAACAGCTTTTCCATATTCCTCCTCATGTTTTCTGGACTTAGGAATAAAAATGAAATCAAAAAAACGTTAGATGTTTCATTGAAAATATCCAAAAAAAGAAGAGAAACCAAAAATTAAAAATTTGAACTGCTAATTGAACTTGACCCATAAAATCAAACATAATTGATTCACTTCAATGATTTGGGGAGAGCAGCCGCCTCCTTGTTTGTAGGTACTTTCCAGACTAAGTGGGTGAGGACATAGTCGCTAAGGACTAGAGCCACAATCCCCGGACTTGTGCCCTATGCTCCTAAATTACTCATTGTTATACGGTTGAGATGCAAGCACTTGCCTTCGATCCTTAGCAAAAGTAGTCTTATCTAAGTTTGGTGTGTTCTGCTGGCTTAGACATGAACTATCCTAGAAGACTGCACATGTGAATCTGAGTAAGTAACTGCATTATCACCTAACTCTAAAATTGAAAATATTAACAAACAATCTTTGACGTTCATCACCGAGTTGAGTAGGTGAATCTGGGGTTTTCTTTGCATTTCTATGTGATTGGTATGAGTTGGTTACGCTCATTTTCTCTTGATTATTAGCAGTCACATTCTGTCTTGTCTTCAATCTATTTTGTTCTTTTTTTATCCCTCCCTCCCACCATTATCTGTCTTCTTCTCTCTTCATTCTTGAGTCGTGATGATGGATCGATGTACTCTTCAGTTGGATCTTGCGGCTCTGTTTTTCATCCCATCATCGTCATTCACCATATCTTGAGGTTGGAACTCAAACCAACCTCTCGTCCCCTTCTTCATCTTCTCTTTCTCTTTCTGCATCCCCACCCTCTTTGTTCCCTCCTATTCCACTTTCGAGTCTTACTGGGCATGTTGAGTTAGGATTTGAGGCTCGTGGATATTATACTGATCAGATACGAGATACGGGCGACTTATATGCTGGGATGACAATGCATCTCATTGGCGATCACATTGAGCAGTTGCGAGCTTCAGACAATTATTATGCTGGGATGATGGATGAGAAGCCAGATCATTAGCAAAGTCCGTTCATTATAGATTTAGAGTTCATTCAGCTATTGCTGAAGTTTTCAGGGGGAAGTGCACGAGGAGACATATTTACATCTTTCTAAGTTTGAGGAGTTTTATGCGACCTACGCATATTTAGATATCACTTCTGAGGAGTTCCAAATGATGACCTTCCCTTTCTCACATCAGAATAGAGCTTTGAGATGACACAGAGAGTTAGGGAGGAAGATAGCTACATGGGACAACCCTCGGTCATTGTTCTTGCAAAGATTTTACCCCCATCGTAGAGCATATTTGATACGGTCTATTATCACATATTTTACCTTAGACTTCCAGGATCAAGCACATGATTCATGGCTGAGGTTTCTTGACCTCGTGAGGAGATTTCCATATCATGGATTCTCAAAGACTGACCTTGTACATATCTTCTATAGGGAGATGCCCATCGAGCAATAGAGACTGGTCGATGCCTCGTGTGGTGGTTCACACCACCATCTCGATGTTGATTTACTTTGGGCTATCTTTGGAGAGCTTTTGTACATCTCATCTTCACGAGATTCTTTACTCGGGACAACACATGAGGGAGATGCTGAACCAGTTAGGTGTACTACACCTCATGAGGATTTAGCCATCACACACTAGACGACAGACATGGATACCGATGCAGCACAAATGATGGATGATGAGACAGTCACTGAATCTTGGATATCAACCCTTCTGGTATTCCAAGAGATGGAGCACGCGCCTACATTGTTTCAACCGTTTGTTCAACATTACAGTTTCCATGTCAGGAGCAGCCAGATTTCTTTCCTCAAAGGTACTTTTTAGATCCATATGGATGTTCATATCCATTCCAAGCAGTTAGAGCGAGATAAAGGACACTGTTTTGATTTGATAAACATTGATAGTCCCATGTGTGAGTCATTTGTCCCCCTGTATGATGAGATCGATACAGTTTCTGAGGACCAGATGATTGTCAGCATTGCTCCAACTCATATCCCTTCACTCTGACAGGACAATGATCTCTTCAATCTTGACATGGATTTCTTTGAGCCTGATCTTTTTGATACGCTGGACAACTTTTCTCTGACTTCTAGAGAGAACCCCTTATTTGAGTTTGATCGTCCGTTCTCTTCCTTGAGTCATTCTAATCTTTCCCATCTCCCCGAGGGTTATCTGCGGGTGATATGTTCTTTGTACTCGATTTCATTTCCTGGTTGTGTATCCAATCTATCGGATCACGAAACTGAGTCTTCTGATTTTTCTAAGTCTGAGTTTTCTATCCTTGACATCCCTTGCGAGGATGAGATGGTTTTTGAGATATTCAATGATTTATCTGATTTCTCTACATTATGTGCATCAGACATCAGTTTTCCTAGTGAGTCTCTTGATTATGACCTTCCATACCTTTTTGAGATGGTGATTGACTTGGAGGATTCCATGACTAATCCTTCTTTCTTCAAGTTCGATTTCTTCGGTTGTACCCTTTCACTATTTTATTTTCTGCTCTATTTACTTAGTAGTAGACACCCTCTTGATTGTTTATTTGGGTGTCCTCGTTTACATTGTCGAATTCGTTGTTGTTCTCACACTGAGACTACAACGACAGTACAGCATTCGCCTTATAGATGTCATTCTCGATATTGCGTTGTCCTAGCCTTTGCACCTAGCTAGGGACGTAAACTCTAGCGCTTGTTGAGAGGCACCTCAACATTGTCTACTTTGTGTATACGTGTTTCATCTTGATTTGTTTCTTGTTTCTTCCATTTTTTGTTGTACACCCCATGTCTCACTTAGGATTTTTCTCTATACTTAGGATGCACTTTATCATATGTATAGGAGGGTGTAGACATCGAGTTGTTCATTTTCATTCCGTTTCATTACTCTTGTTGTTGCCTATACTTAGGGATCTTTTACCTAACTATACGGTGAGTGATGCCGTTATGTTCTCCCTCTTGTCCCTCAACTGATGATATTCTTTTATATACTTAGGGATCCATTACCCTAAGTATAGGCGGAACATGTCGAGTCGTTGAGTTCATGTACATTCTCTTCCTCGATTTTCCCCGCTTGTACAGTCTTCTATACGTAGGATTATTTGATCCTAAGTATATGGAGGATCATCGACTTCTATTCATTTTATTTTTTATTCTTTGAGTCGCTATAATGTAGGATTTTGTTCAAATTTATATACTTAGCACGAGTTATGTCTTCCTTTGTCACTTCTTGATCACTATGAGGACATAGTTCGAGTATAGGGGCTGTTGTATATATTGTATATATACTTTAGCCATAACATGTACTTTTATTTAATAATATGGCTATTATTTATAAAATTGGAATAAAAATGTTTTGAAAATGATTTGTAAAATGTTTGTAAACTCTTTTGTAAAAGTTTTGTAAAATATTTAGTAAAATATTTTGTAAAATTATTTGCAAAAGTTATTATAAAAAAGTTTTTAATTATTTGTAAAAATCTATAAAAACCTTTGTAAAATTATTTTTGTACAAATTGTTGTAAAATTGTTTGTAAAATTATTTTGTTTGTAAATATTTGTATATTATTTTGTAAAGTATAAGTATATTGTGAAAATATTTGTAAAATGTTTGAAATTAAAATGTTTGCAAAAATCTTGTTGTAAAATTGTTTGTAAATTGATTTGTAAAAAGTTTGTAAAATTAGGTTTGAAAAATCTTTTGTAAAATGATTTGAATAGTTTTCTAAAATAGTTTGTAAAATTGTTTTCTAAATTATTTGTAAAATGTTTTAAAAATATTTTGCAAACTTTTGTTAAATGTTTTTAATTTTTTGTAAATTATTTTTTCATGTGGGTTACAAATTATGGGTATAAAAATTATTTTGTAAACTTGTAAAGTCCATGTGTGAATAAAAGACATAATTATTTGTAATTATTTTTAAGTTATTTTATAAATTAAAATCTATATATAAAATTATTTTGTATATAAAATCTTTTAATAAAATTTGTAAATAAAACCGATTGTAAAATTTGTACATAAAACATGTAAACATCCTCTTTGTAAAATCTTGTATAAAATTTGTATAATCTTGTCTATATTTTTGTAAAAAATCTTTGTAAAAAATATATATAATCCTTGTAAATTCTTGTAAATGTGTATAGTTCTTTACTAAAAAAATGCCATAAAATTGAAAAAGATAAAATCCAAAAAAATTGCAAAATTCTGTGAAAAAACTTTTTAAAAAAGGTTTTGTTTTTTATTTTTTTCTTTAAAAAAAATATTTTGTAAATATTTTGTTGCATGTGCATTTGCATTTTGCGAATGAAATTGATGTTTAAACTAGTATGGAAAAAAATTGAAGAATGGAGCGTGGTTAAGACCTTAATCCACTTAATTTTAGAGGAACCTTATAGAAATTGGTGTTAAGACTTTTCATGTCTTAGCGACTTAATTATTTGAGTCCACAAGACTATGTTCATATGTCATCTTGATTAGTCTAAGTAGAATATTTCACAACACACGCATGATCCTTCTAGACAGTGGCTTGACTTGGACAAGCACTCTGCATGTATCTCAACACAGATGAGGTGGTAAGGGGGAGGAATCCTTTGGCTTGGAGTTGCACACGGGTAGAAACATCTATCCTCCTCTAGGGAGGGTAGTGCATCTCAACCTAGTCTTGTGGCGTCGATGTCTAAAGCCAGAAGTTGTGGGTTTTCCTATTTATTAAAAATCCAAAAAATGCATTCCCTTCATGTCTTAATATAAAAAAACCATAAACATATAAAATCATTATAAAAATTCCAAAAAATTATAGTACTTGTATTTTAACATTATCTATCATATATTCAAAATTCCTTAAAAATATAAAACATAAAACCTAGACTTCACAAAATTCTAAAAATTTATAAAAAAAAGTAGTAAAAATTCTTGAAAAAAATCCAAAAATATATCTTCATGTTTTTTATTTAGTCAACAACAACAAAGCCTTTTCCCACATTTACTAGGGTTGGCTACATGGATTCTTTGCCTCCATTCAGATCTAACTTGGATCATTCTGGGGTTTAAATCTAAAAAAGCTAGATCCCTTCGTATAGTCTCATTCCAACACTTCTTGGGCCTTCCCCGCCTTCTCTTAGCTAGCACAACATTCCAAAACTCGCATTTCCTAACCGGTACATCAGCTGACCTCCTTTGCAAATGGCCAAACCACCTTAATCGATTTTCTCGCAACTTATCATCGATTGGATGATACACCAACTTTCATTCTGATTGCATCATTCTGAATCTGATCTTAACGTGTTGTACACACATCCACCTTAGCATTTTTATTTCTGCTACTATCATTCTCTTCACATGTCTATGGTGGTCAGCATTCAGATACATAGCGCATAGAAAGTCTTGCGACTGCTTTGTAGAGCTTTCCTTTAATTTTCAAAGGAATTTTCTTATCATAAAAAAATAGAGGCTTCTCTCAACTTTAGCCAACCTGCATTTATTCTATTAGTAACATCTCCATTAATTTCCTGATCATGTTGTAAAATAGATCCAAAGTATCTAAAAGAATCTCTATTCTGAACGTTATCGTAACCAATCTTCAACTCGATTCCTTCATCATTACTTCCATCAAAAGTACACTCCATATATTCAATCTTAGTCCTACTTATATGAAATCCTTTAGTCTCCAATGCATGTTTTCAGACCTCAAGCTTCTCATTTACTCCATTTCTAGTCTCATCAATCAACACAATATCATCATCGAATATCATACACCATGGTATCTCATCTTGAATGTGACTTGTCAACTTGTCCACAATCAAAGTAAAAAATAAATGGACTCAAATTGAACCTTGATGTAAATCAATGTTGATGTCAAAATAGTCAGTCTTCCCAGACTGGATCCTTACACAAGATAAAGCCCTATCATACATAACCTTTATGAGGTTAATGTATAGGATATGTACTTGTCTCTTCTCTAAAACTCACCACAATATCTCGCGTAGGATAGAATCACAAGCCTTCTCTAAATCAATAAAATAATATAAAGGTTTATCATTTTAGATCTATAAATCTCCATTGCTCTCCTAAACAAATGGATGGCTTCAATGGTTGAGTGGCCTAGTATGAATCCGAATTGGTTTTCTTTTACTTTGGAAACTTGCTTCAACCTTATTTTGATCATACGCTACCAAATTTTCATAGTGAGATGCTTTAGCTTGAGACCTTTGTAATTTGAACAATTTTGAATGTCCCCTTTGTTCTTATAAAGAGGTACCACGATACTTCTCCTCTAATCTTCAGGAATTTGCTTGCTTCGCCAAATAACATTGAATAAATTTGTAAGCCAAGTCAAACCACGCTCATCTAAAACTCTCCATACTTTCTGTAGGAATGTCATCTGGTCCTACACCTTTTCCAGGTCTCATAACCTTTAAAGCCTCGTCTACTTACTTTCTTTGTATTTGTCTATAGCTTGCACAATTCAAATAACTTTCACTACTATCTAGATCACCCAAAGTGATCCATCTATTTCCTTCCCTAATGAAAAGCTTATGGAAATGCTGCTTCCATCTAGTCTCTATATCCTTCTGAGTAACAAGCATGCAACCTTCCTCATTCTTAATACATCTCACTTGAGAAAGGTCTTTGGTTTTTCTTTCTCTTGCTTTGGCCAACCTAAATATATCCTTCTTGCCCTCCTTATAGTCAATATTCATGTATAAAACTTCATAAACTTTTGACTTACTTCACTTACATCCTTCTTTGCTTCCTTATTCGTTATTTTGTAGTTTGTGACAGTTTTCTCTGTCTGCCCTTATTTTTAATTTTTAGCTTCTCTTTCATCCATCCACTACACCATCAAGCCTCCTTTTGGCCTAAAGCTCCTCCCTTTGACTCACCTAGCATCTCTTTGGCTACCCTTTGGATACAAGATGCTACCTCCTCTCACATCTCGTTTGCACTTCTATTAAAATCCCGAGATAAGTCTTCTAAAACCTTCTCCCTAAAGATTGATTACTTCAGTTGAAGATTTTACCATCTAGTTCTAGTGAGCTTGGAAACCCTCATTTTCTTTACTATCCCCTTTATTTGCACATCCATGACTAACAAGTGGTGTTGGGTTGTCAAACTCTCTCCGCAAAGATCAGAGTACAGCTCCTACTTCAAGCTGGGAATTGCTGACCTCTCAGCTGAAAAGCAAGTTGGCAACGGACCATTATCAGCATAGTTCGAAGATTACTTTGCAATCTTTGCAACACAACCAATCTCTTCTCCTCAATGCAAAGTAATCACTCTGTGTTCTAGTCGAGCCACTCTTATAAGTAATTAAATGCCCATCCCTTTTATCGAAGAGAGTGTTTACTATGAAAAGATCATAAGTCGTTACAAAATCTAGAATGACTTTTCCCTCTTCATTTCTATCCCCGAAGCCATGGCCTCCAAGAACACTAGCATACCTTGAAGCATTCTTTCCCACATGTCCATTAAGATCTCCACTCAGGAAACATTTCTCGTTGGGGATTTCTTGCAAAATATTATCCATATCCTCCTAAAAAACTTGTTTAATCTTTTCATCTAAACTAGTTTGCAGTGCATAAACTGGGATGATATTTATAATTTCTTCTCCGAGCACCAATTTCAATAAAATAATCTGATCCTCGAATCTTTGCACCCCAATCACACAATCCTTCAAATACCCACTCCAACATCGTTTCTACCCTTATCTTTACCTGAATACCAAAGTTTAAAACATATCTTCTCAATTTTCCTTGCTTTCTCTCCATTCCATTTTATCTCTTGGAGACATAGTATCTGAATCTTCCTTCTTTCCATTGTATCTACTATCTCCATCGATTTACCAGTCAAACTACCAACAATCTAACTACCTATCTGCAACACCCTTTGTAACCTCTTTTAGACTAACTTCTTTACTCGAATGCCTATATCATGCAAGAACCCTTACAAATTTTAGACTGTATCCGGGCGATGATGCAACAGAACTAGCTTATTTACTCGCATGCATTCCTCATGCCAGAACTCTTGCAAATATCAAGTACATTCGAGCAACGATGTAGCAGCCCTTGCTAATTTTTCATTGCATTCGAGCGATGCAACATGTCGCAAGTAGGGAACACCCTAATGAAACCTAAATATTTGCTTAAATCTATGTTGAAGAGATCTGATTATCGTGAGGAAACTTCCTAAACGGTATTTTAAAAAAATACCATTTGGGAAGTTGTCTCTAACTGTTTATGTTGGTTGTCAGCTACCTAATAAAATACCTTTGGTATTTTATTCATTTTCTTTTATTTTCTTTATTATATAATTTTGGCATTAAAAACATTATTTTACATACAATAATTGGAATAAATAATGAATGTTAATATGTACAAAATAATGTTATTTACATGCATTAGCTAGGGTTTTTAAGGCCAAAATGATAGAATAAAGGTGATGAAATCGAGATTCATCAGCACCAAACACAACCCTCCTTAATTTACCCAAGCTTGGGTCCAGCCATGGATGAGTTTACTTATTATATTTAGTATATATAAAAAATAGTTTTGAGTAAGTTTTTGACATGTTTATATTTATTGAACTCAAAACAAACTTGAGTATTTAATCTATGTACTATTTTGTATATTTTATAACTTTATAACCCATAAAAATTAGAAAAAAATCTATAAAAATCACTAAAAATAGATAAAAATATAAAAATTAATTTATTTTTTGTAATTTTAATATATTTTGACTTAAATAAAAATATAAATTGCTATACTGACTATATATATTCTATATATAACTTATAATAGTTATAGTATCTATATTATTATATAGAAGTATATATTTTAATTTAAAAATCAAAAGAAATTAAAAGTTTCCAATATTAAAAAGAATATTAATTTACAAATTTAAAAATTTTAAAATAAAAAAATTTTAAAATAATTAAAATAAAAAATAAATATATTTAACAACCTACATAAATGTAAGAAAATATAAAGAAAATATAATCTTTGAATAAATGTTTTCTAAGGGATTAGCAAAGGAAAAGTATAGGGGAATGATAATTAAAGAAAATAAAATGAAACACTTATAGGGACCTGATTGCAATTTAATAAATTTTAAATATATTTTATAACATATCCTGATAATATAAGGGTACACTTACAAATTATACAGTGCCTCACATGGCATAACATGTGAGGTGGAAGGATTAAATAGCATCGATAGGAATGCACAAGGTCCAAGTTGTAAATTTCCCAAAAAAATATTACTCTTAATTTTTTATTTGCAATACTAAACAACAAAGCAAAAAAGGGCGCCGGTGAAATTGCCAAGACCCAAAGGAGAGAGTCATGTGGTCACACAAGGCTGACGATAGTAGCTGAAGTGACCTCCACTAAAATTCTCGACTAGATTCAACAATTAAGCTACAATAAAACTATAAAGCAGTAAAAGCAAGAGATATGTATCGAAATTTATCATAACCCAGAAAAAATATATAGTGGACAAGTAGTCTGGGTGCCGAACATAGAGAGAAAAGTTGCAGGTATATTATTTATAGATAAATATTGAATAAATAATATATTATTTATACAATATTCATTCAATTAATCAATTAAATAATTAATATTTTTGTGGGTTTTTAATTGAATAAAGCAATTCTTTTTTATATTTCATATTTATATATATTTTAAAAAAATATAATTTTTTATTTTTTTATTTTTAATTCCTTTTCTTTTATAATATGAATATATATCTGTATGCAATATGTATAATATAGGTTATGTATAATATAAAATATATAAAAATAGACAAAACTCAGAAAATGTTAAAAAGAAAAGTCCTTTTATTTTCTAAAGGATTTTAAAATATTTATAAAGTATTTATAATAATTAAGATCAATATAAACTATATGTATTTATATATAGGTATATAATACAATATAGAATATTAGATTTATAAATAGGGATATAAATAATCAAAATTTATTAAATAAAAGATTTTTGTGTTTTTGATATTTTTCTAATATTTTTGCGATTTTTCAGTCCTAAATACACGAAATCTAGGACTTTTTTAAAGAAGTTGAATTGTTTTGAGATAAAAAATACTAAATATAGCCAAAAATTCTTAAATTTAATTTTAATACTTAATAATATATAATATAAAGCAGAGACTAATATGTTTTAAAGTTTTTGTTGAATTTTTATAAGAATTTTGGAACTTTTTAATTTTTAGTGATTTTCTTTTATATTTTTTTAGGATTTTTGGAATGGAGGTATGATGAATCTATGATTCTCGTTCTTTATTCTTTTATTTTTTTCATATCTTTTAGCAAATATATATATGTGTGTGTGTGTTGTGTGTGCATAAATTCAATAAATTACCATTGTACATATTATTGTTAATATTGATTAATTAACACCTTTTTTCTAAAAAATTAATAAAGAGGAAAAGAAAAAAGGAAAGAAGTATGTAATTATGTACTAATTATAAAATGACCCAAATCCTGAGAGAAGGTCAATCATTGACGTGATCGACAAGGAATAAAGTTGGGGGAGACGGGGTCTTTGTATATTCATCACTATGCATTCTATGTACATATCATATCTTCTATTTTATTCATCAATAAAAAAACACTTCAAAATAAATTATTTTCTTAATAAAAACTTGCAAATAAAAATGTTTTCTAAATAACAAAATAATTGAAACATGATTTGATGTATAGGATACAAATAATACCCCTCATAAAAAGCCACACAACAAGAACTTAAAAGATCAATTCCAGCTCCATATAAACTCAAATTCTTTCAAAATAACCTTTATTGGACTATAAATTAAAGTATCTTTCAAAAGAGGGTGGTTACATAAATTTTGGAGTTGTGAGGTAAAAATTGACTTTTTGGGTGCATTGTATAGTCATTGAGTACCTATACTTGTAAATATCTATATTTAATTATTTTAATTCATAACTTGTGAATATTGTATTTTAAATACTTGTACATACACTTAACATTAAAATAAAAATAAAATAAAAATTAGAAAACACAAAATAAATATAAAATCAAAAGTCCATTGTACAAAAGACACACTCGTGTATATTGTATATAATAACTATTTATTCAATACTTTTATTTAATGTGTAAAAATCAAATGAAAATCATTTCTTGCTCCTTAAATTATGTTGTAAATAATCAAAATATAAAATAAAGGATATTTGTGTAAAAATAATAAAATAAAATTAAAGAATAAAATATATAGGTATATTATACCTATAGATAATACCCTATACTGTATATACTGTATATATAATTTCATAAAATAATTAAGGGATATTTACACCCATAACCCTGAGTAATATGGTAATTACCCCAGGAACCCTGCGTAATAGCGAATTACATCCAAAACCCCGAGTAATGGCTAACCTTTACATGGCATAACCCTGTGTCAACTTCCGTCTTATTTCTCCGTTAACTCTAACGGAAATAGTCAATTTTGCCCTTCCAAACCCATCATATTTACAACATGATGCCATTCCCCCTCCCCCTCCCTGCAAGGTCGAGCATCCGCCCACCTCGAGACCTGGCCGAACCCCTCCCCCCTCCCCCAAACCCATCGCCCGCGCCGCCATAGGCACTCCCTCCCGCTCCCCAGGCGTCTCCATCACCAGCATCACCAGCACAAGAGCAGCAGCACCGACACTCGTCGTCGTCAGAGGAGAAGAGCAAGCGAAGTTCGCCTGCACTGGCCCACTCCACGACTCCAGCACCCCCTTCCCGGTGCGCCTCCCAAATCCATCCCTGCTCCCGGCGCGCGCCTCCGTCCTGCAACCCATGCCCCCACGCGCGGTGCCGGCACACCCCCCTCCCTCCGCCACCTTGCCCGAGCCCGCAACCCCCAGGCCCCGCCCCCACCCCCGCTGTTGCCCCCCTCCCCTGCTCCCGCGCGCTGCCCCCACCCTCCCCAACCTGCATGAGCTCGCAAGACCCCTCCCCATCGCACCCGACCCCCAGCCCCCACCCTACTCCGCCCCTCCCCTGACCACGCGTGTGCCGCCACCAACCCCCGGCCACCCTCCCCAGTCCCGCACCCGACCCACCTAGCCCCCACCCTACTCTGCCCCTTCCCTGACCCCGCGCGTGCCGCCAACCACCACCCCCCCCCCCCCCCCGAGCCCTCGCACCCGACGCCCCCCAACCCCCACCCTACGCCGCCCTCCCCTGACCCCGTGCGTGCTGCCACCGACCCCCCCGGCCACCCTCCCCACCCTACCCGAGCCCGCAAGGCCCCAGCTCCCGCCGCTACCCCACTCCCCCCGAGCCCTCGCCACCCCTCCTGCACCCCCTCTCCCAGGCGCCCTCCGCCCTCCCTGACCCCGCGCGTGCTACCACCAACATCCCCCCCCCCCCCCCCCCCGACCACCCTCCCCACCCTACCCGAGCCCGCAAGTCCCCAGCTCCCGCCGCTACCCCACTCCCCCCGAGCCCTCGCACCCATCCCGCACCCCCTCTTCCAGGCGCCTTCAAACCCCAGCCCCGTCCGGCAAGCCCCTTCCGCCAGCTCGCCTCCCCCCGCGCTCGCAAGCTCCAGTGGGTCCCTGTCAGCTTCTCCAGGCCAAGCTCCACTACCCGGTGCCCACCATTCCAGGCTAAACCCGTCAAGCTCCAGCAGCTCCCTCCTCTTATCCTCTCTTTCTTTTTTATTAATCTCAGCCGTTAGATCTCTGATTGAGTTAGATTAACTCAGTCATTTGGTTGAGTTAGTGAACTAAAGTAACGGAAGGTTATAAGTGTAAAACGGAGTGATTATTTAGGGTCACGGTGTAATTTGTGATTACCGAGGGTTTCTGGGGGTAATTACTATATTACTCAGGGTTATGGGTGTAAATATCCCAATAATTTAATAATCACATAAAAATAGCTTGAAAAATAAAAACATTTTTCATTTTAATCATTTTTTATTTTAAATTCATTTATTATTTTATATTCATTATTATTTGATTTTTAAAATCTGAAGTTTTTGATGGGACATCCCGGGTTCGTTGATTCGGGTCAACCTCCTCTCTTCCAGACCCGACGCGAGTTCCTCGTCATATGATCGGATTTCTCACCTTTTCCAGATCTGGTCTGACCATCTTCTCCCTTGATTTCTGCGCCTAATTCCTCTCCTAAGATTCGTAATCCTCATGGATCCTAGGTAGAGCCCGGATCCTCCTAGGGTTTCGCCCTCGCCTTCGATCTTTCTAAACCCTAGAGGCGCCCTATAAATTCTTCACCTCTGCCTCCAGTGCGAGTAGTTCGTCCCTCATGCCAAACTTGCCCCCTAGCTATCTTCAGGAGAGTGACAGCCTTCTAGAGGAGCTTTTGGAAGGTCATATTGGTGTTGGATTGGACGTTGCTCCTCTCGTGGTTAGAGCCCCGCCGTGACAAGCCTCCCAGGTCTTTCTCCACTTGTTGAGGCCACAACCCCGCCTTCGTTATTTCCTGAAGTCACTGAGCACATCAGGCACCACATGTACTCACCAATCTTCCCACATTTCATGTTTTATTTCGAATAATCCATCACCGTCGCCGTCAATTACTTAGATTAGACCGATGCCACCGCAACTCCATCATTCACTTCACCTGCACAGATCGACCCCTCATTCCACCATCATCCTTCGTACGTACCCTAATCCCCTTTATCTTGCTCATCAGAGTAGGAGTAGGATATATCTCTACCCCCATTGCCACTAGAGATCACCAGAGCACCCAGCCATGGCTTCTTTCATTTTTAGCTGCCAATAACCACGATCGTGGGCATGTCCTCAAACTGAGATCCCCTTTGTAGGTACGGGCATGCGAGGAGGCTCAACCTGAGATTCATTTGAGGTGGAAGAGCACTCCCAGGTGGGTGAGCTTTCACCATGATCATCCGACCGTCCATTGTTTCATCCAAGCCACCCATACAATGCGGAGCAACCTTACGAAGGTGCTGGACTTCACCGCGAGCCTACCAACCTCGTGGATTGACAATCCCTCTCGATCAAAGCTCGCCCATCACTAGTTCTTCTAGTACCTTCTGATGAGCGACCCAAGCGACTAAGGTAAGAAGGTATCAATGGTCGTTGCGACCTCAACCTATCGGATCGGACTCAATCAAGAAAACAAAAACCACCAATCAAAATAAATCAAGCAAATCAGGCAAATAGTGGTCTTGCTAATTTATTTTACCTAATATAGCTACCAGGGTCGAACACCAAGGAGCACAGTTTGAAAAAACCTAGAAGTAGGCTAGAATCAAAAATAAAATAGATAAACTATTTTTGGTGGATTTTTTATTTTTAAATTTTTTGTAATTTTTATATAAGAAAAATGTAAAATAAGTCAAAAAGGGCACAAACAAATAATTATTAACACAACAAAAATGACCAGAAAATTAAAATAAAAATATTTTTTTGATTTTTGCAAATATTCAAGTGTTTTTAATATTTTTCTTGGATTTTTTTTATTTTATTTAGTTTTATAAAAATGAAACAAGGGTAAAAATCAAAGTCAATATGCAGCCAGAATCTAAAGGCTATCTAAAAATACTTAAATAGCATATAAAATTCCAGCAACAATTTTATTGTAAACTAGAAATAAAAATCTAACTAAAGAAACTGAAATTGTTTTTTTTATTTTTTAAGAATTTTTAATGATTTTTCTAAATTTTTTAATATTTTTCAATTTTTAGTGTTTTTATGAATCCAAATGCAACAAAAATCGAACTGAATAAAAAATAGAACAAACAGGAAATTTTTTAGATTTTTTGAAGGGTTTTTAATATTTTTAGTTGATTTTTCAAATTAGAAAGAAGCAAATTTAGAGGTCTTTGAATTTTTAAAAATACTAAATTAAAACAAACAAGCCCAAAAATCCACAGAAATTTTTACACTATGGCAGGAGCCACGTATCCAAATTTCATAAAGTTTGGACAAAATTTGCTATTTATTTCAACCAATCAAAGATGCACATCACACAGGGACTAAATCGCAAGGAAAATAAGTTCTAGGGATTAAATGATAACATGCAATAGAAACCTAGGGGGCCTACTTCAATTATTCCAAAATATTCAGCACATGTCAAAATTCAACATGCACAGGGGTATAAATGCAAATATGAAAAACTAAAACTTCAAAACATAACATTCACTAAACCTGAGGGCATACATGCAAATGTTCCAAAGACACGCGTCGTCACGTGCTACCATACAAGAAGGACCAAAACACAAATATAAAAACAACAGGGGCCAAAGTGCAAATAGTCCACAGTATACTTTTTATTTTACAGACTAAATAAAAACATAAAAGAAATGCATGGGCATAGGAGCAAGTTACCCAAGCGGGGTGTGCGGGTCACGTGGGGTGACAAGTGGCACGTCCTGAATGGCTGGCGACATGCGGGGAACTAAGGAGCAAATGAAAGCTACCTGAAGGTCTGATATCGATCCTTAGCTCCAAGGGATGGCTTCGAGGTTGGTCGTCGCCTCAACCACGTTGCGGAAGGCGAGGAGGCTCGAACGCGGCGGAGGTCCGGCCACGTGCTTCGAGCATCGGCTGCAGCACCTCAATCCGGCCACCAAAGACTCCGGCCAATTGTTGTAACCTAGGGGAGGAAGGCTAGGGTAGGAGGAGGGTGTGCGGCACGAGATATCGGATTGGGCAAAGGAATGAAGCATATATAGCAAATCCCATGTGGTGAAGAAGATCGGGCACATGCATGCGAACCGAGGGTTATCCGACTTTGCCTAGGGATCCACGAGGGTCGCAGATCCACCAGGAAGAAGCAGGCGAAGAAATCGGGCCGAAAGGTAGAGGAATCCGATCAGGAAAATTATGAGAAGTGGGGCTCAAATCAGATCCGGACGAAGAGAGGGTCCGGGAGGGGTAGTTGACCGGGGTCAACATCCCTCCTGGACCAATCAGAAAGTGGTTAGAATTATTTGTAAAATAATTTAAAAATAGAAAACTATTTTATTTTAAATATTTACAAAATGAAAAATGTTTATTATTTTTCAAATATTTTTTAGTGATTTTTATTTATTTTTTTGAAAAATAAATTATGATATATACAATATATTATATTATATACATGTATAAAATACCTAGGTATTTTATATTATTATTTTTATTTTCTTTTCTTGTGCAAATACTCTGATTTTATATTTTATTTATTTACAACATAAAATTTAGAGTATAAAATAATTTTTATTTTATTTTCATTGTTTATTTACAAGAGTGAAATAAATAGATATATTATTCATATATACATGTATTATATACAAGGGTGAGAGAGAAATTATTTTGTTTCTCTTTTTAATTTATTTTTCTAATTTTTTTTTTTATTTTTATAAATATATACAAGGGATTAGGAACACATTTTTTCTTTTGTGAAAATAAAATATGTACATATAGAAGGAATATATACAAGGTTGAATGGCCCTATCTCTCTCTACTTGTTTTATTTGGCGGTCAGGCCAATGCTTGGCCCTATCTTGAGTTTGGGTCACTCTATATTTATTCTAAATATTTCCTTATTTTTCTTTATTCTTTATTCTTTTATTTTTGCGCAAATACATGCTAATTATTGCTATTTAACAAATACATGCTGATGGATAATTTATTGTATTTACAACTATATGCACAATGTTTTGCCAAGATTTTTAGCTAAAATAAAAGAATAAAGAGTGATGAATGAGTATTCATCATTCCTATACTTTACTTTTGCTAGTCCCTTAGCAAACACTTATTTGAAAAAGAAGTGAAAAAGAGAAAGAAAAAGAAAAAGAAGAAAAAGAAGGTGAATCAAGGCTGATTATTAAACTTGTCTTCAGTAAATTGAAGTATGGAGCTCAGTCAGATCTTCGGATTATTAATTTGTCGGAACCTTATTTGGACTTAGGTTTAAAACTCAATAGCCTCTAAGTTCCACTATTCTATAGTCAAGACTCCTCAATAATCCAAACCAGAACAAGTCTACATACACAAACTCTGATGACTATGAATCTTTTCTTGTACTGTGTAAGTGATATGTAGCTCCCCACCTCAAAAATGGCAAAGTGACAACCCTCCCCAACAAGGTAACTCTAATACCCTAGTATGGCAACTCTTTCCTCGAGGAGCGGGGTATTCCCTTCTAAGTTCAAGTTTAACCAGCTCAAGAAGAGAATGGACCATGGCCAGTGTAGCCATGTATCTTTGGGAGCTCAACCAGTGTAGCTAAGTCTCCATGCTGCAAGCTTCATGAGATGGGCATGGGTAACACAAGCTTTGCTTTATTGGACTATATACACTCCGGTGGGTATTTCATTTTCTATCAGACCCACCACTTTTTTGGAGTTCTTTTCTTTTGCACATTTTTTTTGATATGCATATGTACAACATATCTACATGGTGCAGCATATATACATAAGGAGTATTTCCTCTTGAGCCAATAGACTATCCTTCTTTTGAAGCTTTATTGCAACCCACAACTCCTGTCTTTAGACCTCACTGCTACCAGACCAAGTTGAGACGCACTTCCTTCACTAAAAGAAGAAGAGAGGTTCCGCCTAGAAGTATTACCCTCATATGCTTCCCCAATTCAAAGAAGACTGCCTCCTCACCACCTCATCCGTAGAGAGCTAAGTGTAAAGTGCTGATCCAAGTAAAGCCATTGTCTATGAGAGTCATACGTGTGTTGTTAAGTGTTCTACTTAGGCTCATCAAGATGACATATGATCATAGCCTAGTGGACTCAAAGAATTAAGTCACCATGGAGCTGAAGAGTCTCAACCCTAAGCCCTCTAAGGTTCCTCTTAGAATTAGGTGGATTAAGATCTTAACTAATCTCCATTTTTCAATTTAATTCCAGGCTAGTTTAAATGTCAATTATGATTCAGAAAAACTATACAAATATTTACAAAAATGCAATTTTGAAAATTTTTGAAAGTATGCAAAATTTTTGAAAATGTTCGAAAACATGGATGCATGCATGAATGCAGAAGTTTTGCAAAATATTTAAACACATTTATACAAGGGGTTTTGCAAACTTTTTGTTTTTCAAACTTTTTACAAAAATTTTGTACTATATACATAATTTTGATATGAAAATATTTACAAACTTTTTACACAAAACATTTTTACAAACCTGTTTATAAAAATAATTTTATAAGTAGCTATGTATGTGCAGAAAAGAATTTTATGTACAAGAAAAATTTTAAATTTTTAAGGATTTTAGCCATTTTATTTATTAACACACTCACACAAAGTACGAGTTATGGCTAAAGTATATATGAAATATATACGACACTCCCTATACTTAGCTTGAACGATGTCCTCAGAGTGAATCAAGAGTGAAGAAGAAGAAATAACTCGTGCTTAGTATAGGGCAGTGAAAAGAAAAGCTATACTACAACGATGAATGAAAGAATACAAATGAAAAGATCTTGAGGTTTCCCCCTATACTTAGGATCAAGTAATCCTAAGTATAGCAGGCTGTACTCGAAGGGAAATCCGAGTGGGGAATGCACAGGGTCTACCTCCCCTATACTTAGGGTGAAATATCCCTAAGTATAGGTAACAATACATAGGCAGAAATGAAGACAAATATATACAAGATGGAAGGGACGACATTACTCCCCCTATACTTAAGGTTAAGGATCCTTATGTATAGGCAACAACAGGAGTAATGAAACAGAACGAAAGGGAACAATTCAGTGTTTACACCCCCTATACGTAGGATAAGGTGCATCCTAAGTATAACGAAGATAATCCTAAACGAAACCTGAGGTGTAAAACAAAAACGAAAGAAACAAGGAATAAATTATGACAAAACACGTATATACAAAGTGGACATTGTTGAGGTGCCTCTCAACAAGCGCTAGGTTTTATGCCCCTAGCTGGGCGCAAAGGTTAGGATAATGAAGTATCAAGGTTTAGGTTGGCATCTGTAAGGTGAATGTCGTATTGTCGTCGTAGTCGTGGTAGATGAACTACGACGAAGTCAATGATGCAAACAGAGACACCCAAGTAGGCAATCAGGCGAGTGTCTACTACCGGGCAAGGATATGGGAAGATGTAATCGGGATCTTGTAGCAAAAATGATATCATCGACTCAAGATCAGAATGGAGTGGAAGTGTAGAGCCGAAGAAGTCGAATGTGGAGAAAGAAGGATCAGTCATGGAGTTCTCCACGTTATTCATCATCTCGGAAAGATATGGAAGATGTAGATTAGGAGACTCACAGAAAGAACTAATATCCGATGCATAGAATGAAGGAATATCAGAAACATCATCGAATATCTCAAAGATCAGCTCATCCTTGCGAGGGTCGTTGAGGTGAGACAACTCAGAATCAGAAAGATCAGAAGACTCGGTTTCGTGATCCGATAGTTCAGATACACTCTCAGAAAGTGAAACTGAGTACGCATCATATGGGGCATCCTCCCGCAGATAACCCTTAGGGAGTAATGCTAGATCATTAGTGAGAAATGGAAGATCGGAATCTAAATGGAAATTTGCGCTATTGGCAAGTACCCACTCCTTGCACCAAAATGCCTCATTAGCTGAAGTCTGCCTCTGATCAATCTGGAATCAGGAAAAGGTACTGGTCATCAACGCGGAAGCTGTCGAAGTGTCTGAAACTGATCCTCGAGCTGTGGCAGTGCTGGCTATCATTTGATCCTCATGGAATGTATCTAGCTCATCAAATTGGAGGACAAAAGGCTCAAATACGGGACTATCTATATCACTCATCCCAAAGTGGTATCCCGCATCGAGCTCTGGCTGCTTGGCTGAGTCACGATATCTGTCTGAATCAGAAAAATACCTCTGCAGAGTAGAAGCTGAGTAGTTTGGGAATGGACACTGAAATGTTTGGACTAATGGCTGTAGTAGCATGGGCTCCTCCATTTCCTGGCATATCAGAAGATCTGATATCCACGACTCGTCAACTGAAAAGTATGGGGCTGACTCGAACTCTAGCTGGAAGACCAACGGGAACTCGATCAGTCTCTGGGTCAGAGCATCCACTGTGGCAGTCATCTCATCCCTCGTTTGTACTGCAGCAGAATCCATATCCTCAATCTGGTGTGTAGTAAGTGTATCCACATAGAATGTGGCACACCCAACTGGTACTGCATCACTCTCATGTGTTGTCCTGACTAATGTATCTTGTAAAGATGGAATCTGTGAAAATTCTCTTGAGATAGCATCAAGTTTATCAATGTCGGAACTGTGGTGTGAACCACCACACGAGGTGACCACCAGTGCTATCTGATCAGCGGTCATCCCCCTCATGGAGATCTCAATAAGGTCGGTCGGTGAAAGTCCATGATCTGGAAATCTCCTCAAGAGGTCAAGAAACCTCAGCCATGAATCATGCAATGGCTCCTGGGGGTCTACTGAAAAGTCTGTGATCAAAGACCGCATCATATCTGCTCTACGCTGGGGATAATATATCTGTAGAAACTCTAAGTGTAAGTCTCCCCACGTAGCAAATCTCCTTCCTAATCGTCTGTGTCATTTCATGGCTCTGCCCTGGAGTGAAAATGGGAAGGTCCTCAACATCAGCTCCTCAAAAGTGATATCTGAATATACCTGGGTCACCCAGAACTCCTCAAACTCGGACAGATGAAGGCATAGATCCTCGTGCACCTCTCTTGAGAATCGACAGTCTTTGAATGAACTCCAAATCTAGAATGAAGGGACTGAATGTAAAAGCTGATTGAGCTTCCTGGCCTGTCTACTCAGCCATCATCCTATCGTCGGAGGTGTCTGAAACTTGCGTCTGCTCTCTGTGCTCGTGCATGGAGTGCACTCTCATCTCAGCAATGAAATCGCCCATGTCTTGTATCTGGTCCGTCTGATCTCTGCGGGCGTCCAATACAACATGCCCAGAAGAATGATGGGAAAGAGAAAGAGAGAACAAGGTCGGTCGGAGTTCCGACCTCCCTCGAGAGTGGACTGGACTGATGGGAATAAGATGGGAAAACCGCAAGAGTCAACGTGAAAGGAGGGCGATCCATCATCCAGGGATAGACAGGGAGAAGAAGAAAACTGAAGGGAGGGTGGGAGGGAGAAAGATAAATGACTGGAAAGAAGAGAAGAAGGCGTATGGGATATGGAAAAACAAACAAGAATGGTCAAGCAAAAACCCCCGATTCACCTACACACGCAGAGCTGATGACCGTGAAGGTTTGGTCTTTTATCTTGTCATTTTTATTAGGTGATCAAACAGTCAATCAGAGCAATTAAGCGAGCTGTTGGGAATCCAACGCCCCCAGGAGACTGTCTTGATCCAAAGCTAGATCTTTCCCAGCCAGTACAAGTCGTGGACCGTTTACCGGTTACCCGATCGACTCGCTCTATTAAGGATATCGCGACTCGCTTTACCGGAAAACGAAGCGATCCTCACTAGAGAACGACTAACTCAGAATCAGTAGTCTGAAGAAGGATCGGATGTGGCTCTAGCCTAGGGTGCGGGTCACTCTCTCGCTCATCCAAACCATACAATGAGGGGATTTCTATCCCAAGACAATTGTTTTCGGTGAAGTGAATTTTAGGTCAAGTTTGCTTAAACACTCCCAATATTATAGTTTTTGTTTTCTAGGTATTTTTCAAACCAAACAACGCCTAACGAACTTTTCGGTTCTCCTGATTATTTGTAAGTCCAAAAACAGGGGGAGAAGGCAAAAAATCGATGCGCAACTAAATAAGATGATGCATGCTGAGTAAGAAATGCGTACCTTGCCTCTAGCACTCTATATGCAAAATGATCTGCGCATAAATTTAAATGACAGAACTAAAACTAATCTAAATGATGCAACGAGGAAATCGATCTTAAGCCGAAATTTCTACAAGTGAAGCACAGTAGTTAACGGGTCAACAGGAGGGGTCGGGGTCCAGTCTCTGATGTCGATCAGTGTCCGCCACAACGGATCCTGCCAGCGCTGTATACGGCCTCTAGCGGCACATGACCCCTCAAGTGACCAGGTTAGCTTTTTATTAGTGATTTAATTAATAAGGTCCAGTTACGGTCTACAGGTGCAGAAATGTAATTAGGGATTGTGCCTTAATAATTATGTTAGAAGGCAATATAAAATCCTAAGGTAAGGATAAATCCTCAATAATCAAAATAAAATAAAATCAAAAAACACAAATTTGGCAAAAACTGTAGTCAAGTCCCCCGAGCACACTGGTGCTCGGCGCAACAGACCCCGAAAATCACCAAATCTCTGAGCTGTCCTGGTCCTGTATTATTACAACAATAATAAAGTTTGCAGGAAAATAAAACTAAACGAAACCTAAGCTAAACTCCCCACACTCCTGCTCTCCTCTCTCGCACTCTCCTATGGCTCTATTCAGAAAAGAGCTGCCTCCAAGTCTCGCGGTTGCGTCGGCTTCCCGAAGAAAGCCGCGTCGATCCTCAGGCCCTCGTTAGAAAAGTAAACAAGAGATGTGTCAGACCAAAATTATTATAATAATGTAAAATAAAATAAAATAAATACAAAAATAAAACAAAAGCAAATAAAATAAAAAGAAATAAAACAAACAAAAACAAAAATAAAAAGAAAACAAAATAAAAGAAGATAAAAGAAAGGAAAAATAAAAGCTGAAAAAGAATGAAAAGCCGCAAAAAGAAAGCCGACTACTAAGCCATGCTCCCCGACAACGACGCCATTCTGATGACCTAAAAATCCCGCGATCAGGTTAAGGTGTAAATCTGGTCGTTGTGACCCGAACCACGAGGCTAAGTCAATCAAGAAAATAAAGACCACCAATCAAAATAAATCAAGCAAATCAGACAAATAGCGGTCTCACTATTTTATTTTACCTGGTATAGCTACCAAGGTCGAACACAAGGAACATGGTTTGGAAAAACCTACGAAGTAGTCGGGAATCAAAAATAAAAGAAATAAACTATTTTTGGTGGATTTTTTATTTTTTATTTGTAATTTTTATATTAAGAAAAATGTAAAAGAAGTCAAAAAGGACACAAACAAATAATTATTTAACAAAACAAAAATGACCAGAAAATTAAAATAAAAATATTTTTGGTTTTTTACCAATATTCAAGTTTTTTTGGTATTTTTCTTCGATTTTTCTGATTTTTAGTTAATTTTCTTAAAAATGAAACAATGGTAAAAATCAAAGTCAATGTGCAGCCAGAATCTAAAGGCTATCTAAAAATACTTAAATAGCCTATAAAATTCCAACAATAATTTTATTATAAACTAGAAATAAAAATCTAACTAAAAAACTGAAATTGCATTTTTAAGAATTTTTAATGATTTTTCTAAGTTTTTTAGTGTTTTTCAATTTTTAGGGTTTTTAAAAATCCAAATGAAAAAAAATCAAAAAAAATCAAAAACACAACAAAACAAGCAAATAGGAAATTTTTTTGATTTTTTGGAATGGTTTTTAATATTTTTAGTTGATTTTTCAAATTAGAAAGAAGCAAATTTAGAGGTTTTTGAATTTTTATAATTACTAAATGAAAACAAAATAAGCCCAAAAATTCATAGAAATTTTTACACTATGGCAGGAGCCACGTATCCAAATTTCATGAAGTTTGGATGAAATTTGCTATTTATTTCAACCAATCAAAGATGTACAGCACACAGGGACTAAATCACAAGGAAAATAAGTTCTAGGGATTAAATAATAACACACGTCAGAAACCTAGGGGGCCTACTGCAATTTCTCCAAAATATTTAGCACATGTCAAAACTCAGCACGTACAGGGGTATAAATGCAAATATGAAAACTAAAACTTCAAAACATAACATTCACTAAACCCGAGGACATACATGCATGTGCTACCATACAAGAAAGACCAAAACACAAATAATAAAAACAGCAAGGGCCAAAGTGCAAATAGTCCACAATATACTTTTTATTTTACAGACTAAATAAAAAACATAAAAGAAATGCAAGGGCATAGGAGCAAGTTACCAAGGCAGGGCGTGCGAGTCACGTGGGGTGACAGGTGGAACGTCCTGAATGGCTGGTGACGTATGGCTCTGACTGCGACACCTGGCGCATCCAACGGTCCTGACGAATGGACGAATGTGGGGCGTACGAGGCTGTTAGATGTCAAATCTAACGGCCTGTCAGGCACGAGCGATGGGTGGCCCTGATGCGAAATGGTAGAGAGGGACGATCTGACAGTTGAGGAAGGTCCTGGAAGAACTCCTCCCCGGCAAAGTTCGCCGGAGAACTGGCGGCACTCCGGGCGTGCGATGAATGATCAGGAGTGGGGGCTCGACTCGCGATGCTCCTCCGTGTCGGGTGGCGAGGTTGAATGGAGCATCCACTGGTCAGATCTTCGTGAAGGTGGCTGCAACCTGGGATGGCTCCGACGAAGGTGGGATGATGTGCTCTGGGGGGTATCCACGCGCGACTCGACCTGCGGGTAAAGCTCCTGCTCGGAGGCGTGCTCCGGCCAAGGTTATTTGATTAAAAACAAAGGGAAGCGACGGGTGGAGGCGGAGGGAGGTTCCAGCGATGCGAAGGATGGAACCTAGCCTAATCTTGGCTCGGATAGCCAAGATCGAGATGATCAGTATGCGGGGGAAAAATGACGGTGAGCACGGGATCCTATCTAAGCGGCTAAGGTTGGTTGATGGAGCTCCGACCGTCGGGTCGGAGCCGGCAGAGCGGCGGGTGGAAAGATCGAAATAACGGGAACTAAGGAGCAAATGAAAGCTACCTGAAGGTCTGATATCGATCCTTAGATCTAGGGGGTGGCTTCGAGGTTGATCGTCACCTCAACCATGCTGCGGAAGGTGGGGAGGCTCGAACGTAGCAGAGGTTTGGCCACGTGCTCCGAGCATCAGTTGCAGTACCTTAATCCGGCCACCAAAGACTCCAGCCGATTGCTGTCACCAAGGGGAGGAAGGCTAGGGTAGTAGGAGGGTGTGTGGCACGAGCTATCGGACTGGGCAAAGGAATGAAGCACATATAGCAAACCCCAGGTGGCGAAGAAGATCAGGTACGGGTACGCGAACTGAGGGTGATCCGACTCTACCTAGGGATCCGCGAGGGTCGCAGATCAACCAGGAAGAAGCGGGCGAAGAAATCAGGGCAAAAGGTGAAGGAATCCAACCAGGAAAATTATGAGAAGTGGGGCTCAAATCGGATCTGGGCGAAGAGAGCGTCCGGGAGAGGGAGTTGACCGGGGTCAACATCCCTGCTGGACCAATCAGAAAATTCCGTGGTCAAAATTATTTATAAAATAATTTGAGAATGGAAAATGATTTTATTTTAAAATATTTACAAAATGGATTTAATTATTTTTTTGGAAAATAAATTATGATATATACAATATATTATATTATATATACGTATAAAATACCTAGGTATTTTATATTATTATTTTTATTTTCCTATTTTTGTACAAAAACTTTAATTTTATAATTTATTTATTTGCAACATAAAATTTAGAGTATAAAAAATTTTTATTTTATTTTTATTGTTTATTTACAAGAGTGAAATAAATAGATATATTATTCATATATACATGTATTATATACAAGGGTGAGAGAGAAATTATTTTGTTTTTCTTTTTATTTTATTTTTAAATTTTTGTTTTATTTTTAGAAATATATACAAGGGATTAGGAACACATTTTTTATTTTTATTTTGTGAAAATAAAATATGTACATATAGAAGGAATATATACAAGGTTGAATGGCCCTATCTCTCTTTATTTGTTTTATTTGGCGGTTAGGCCAATGCTTGGCCCTCTCTTGGGTTTGGGTCACTCAATATTTATTCTAAATATTTCCTTCTTTTTCTTTATTATTTATTATTTTATTTTTGCACAAATACATGCTAATTATTGCTATTTAACAAATGCATGCTGATGGATAATTTATTGTATTTACAACTATATGCATGATGTTTTGCCAAGATTTTTAGCTAAAATAAAAGAATAAAGAGTGATGAATGAGTATTCATCACCTTCCAACGTCGTTTGATTAGCCACTCCCGTCCAGTTTTGATCTGAGCCATCCGTACATGCTCCTTTTCGCAGCGTCAGATCAGATCCTTTTCAGATCTGAGCCGCATGTCCGCGAAGCCTTTTCAGACCATCAAATCTGTCTGCAAACGATCATCAGGATCATACGTCAGAGCATCCACGAGCACACACCACGTGTCCCCTTTAGGTTATATTTCACTCCTAGCCTAGCATTTTTCCGTATTTCACTATAGTCTATAATTGTAATAAATAGTTAAAAACTTTCTGCATGAAGAATCCTATAGTTTCATTATTTGCATTTTAGTCCAACTGAGTTGCAATCACATGTAGCTTCACCCTAAACTTTAATATGGTCATGACATGAATTAAATGGTTTGAAAATTGTATTTATGCCCCTATGAGTGATGATCGCATGTTGCGTATGCTTTTGCCAAGACAAATTGCACATTTGGCCCTTGTACTTTCTGATTGTGTTATCCAGTAGGCCCTAGGATTTAAACTACTTACATATTGGTTCTTAAGCACTGTTTTTAATTATCATCTTTAAATTAAGTGCAATAAATAGCCAATTAACTCCAAAAATCGCCTAAAAATAATCTGCGACTCCTGCTTACACATCTTATTTATGGAGATTCCTGATTATTGATTTGATTTCATTTTCCATTATTGAAAATTCAAACCCCTCTAAAAAGTCCCTGTCTATTTTAAAATATCATAAAATTTTGAAAATCCTTTTAAAAATTCCTTAAAAATTTCTGTAATTATCTTTTATCATCTCTTAGCTTCTTTAGAAATTTTGTTGAAAAATACCTTATAAAAACCTAAAAATTTGCAAATTACTCAAAAACTATAAACACATATAAAATAAAAAATCCAAAAATTGCATTTTCAGTTCCTTTTGATAGATAATTAGTAATAGTTTATAATAAAAATCACTTATAGGTGTTTTGAATATTTTATCTATTTTTAAATTGAAAAATACCCCTAGTTGTGCACTATTTGTTGATTTTACCACTGTTTAACTTTTAGAAAAATAACAAAAACACCTGAAAATCCTGCAAAAATTCACAAAAATACTACAATATATATATATACCCAAAAATATTTTTTTAAATCTTTCTGAGCATTTTTGACTTAATTGAAAAATACAAAAAGATTGTTTGTGCATATTGTTATCCCTTGTGCATATTTTTCTTATATTGAAAAATTTAAAATTTGAAAAAGTAAAAAACACTAAAAGATAAATAAAAATCATTTGATTTTCAAATCACCTCCTTAGTTTTTAATTGTGCTCTTTGAGTTCGACCCTGGTCGTTATAACACATTAATAAAAGTAGCAAAACTGATCATCTTCACTGCTTGATTTATTAGTGGTTTGAATAATTTTCTTGTTGATCGTGAATTTGATTTGAGTCACAATGACATGTAATTAATCACTTAACTTGAATCGGATTCACCAATCAGCAAGGTACAAAATACAATAAAAGATAATTATTATTTTTTGAATTTTTTAATATGATTTTATATTTTTTTGGATTTTTAGATCTAATCAGGGAATAAATGTGTTATTTTTTATTTTTAATAAATAGGAAATGCGACTGAAGTGTCAAAATAAAAATAGGGCGTAAACAAACAGGACTACATGCATATATCCATATTTGTTTGAGAATGTTTAGAGCATCAGAGCTATTTTAATAAATAAGAAAATATAAATAAAATCAATGAAGATATAGGGACTGAAATGCAATTAATAACAAAATTTAAATTCGAAGCATAATAGTTCGAGAAAGTTCAAGGGCCTAGGAAATATTGTTACAAAATAAACGTGTGAAAGCACGTGAGCTTGGTAGGGACTGAATCGTTAAAAACTTAAAGTCAGGAGTCCCAAGTACAATATTACAAATTTTTTTACATGCCAAGGAAAGCTTTAAATAATAAAGCTAAATACAAAAAACGTGAGGGGACTCCGTGATATTTACCCAAATATGGCGGGAGCAGACGACAGAGGTGGCTCCATGTGGCACCACTTAACCTGATCTTGCGACCCAAAAGCGCATCACTTCGTTTCGTTACCAACGACCATGATTAGTCCAGGCGTTCTCCTTCTGATCCAATGGCATTTGGAGGCTTTCCAAAAACACGAAGAATGGAAGAGCTTCATCACTTTAATCCCTGATTCCGACCAACTCCTAGATCTGTTCACTGCTCCGATGGGGGCTTTATCTCCATCTGGACCTTCCGTGTCTTCATGCAGCTTGAGATGGCTTCCAGATCCTAAAGATGGTGACCTAGAGGTTGTTCTTTTTCGCATGACCTGGAGGTGGTTCAGAGGGTCAAATCCACCCCTCCATGTGCTCTTTGAAGCATGATACCTGCACCATACAATGATGCGACTCGAAATGAAACGTCTCGATCAAAAAATGCAGCAGGAGGCTATGAGAAAAAAGATGGCGGTGAGGCTCAGGCGAGGGCAATGGACATAGCCTCGAATCGCTTCGATTCGAGTCGAATTGAAGGGAGTATGATGGGGTTTTTACATAGAAATGGGAGAGGATCTAAGTGAGATGATAAACAAGGCAAAACAGTGGGTGTTTATGGTGGATTTTGGCCTGGAGCTCAAGCTCCAGGCGAACGATGGTTTTGGACTAAAACCTAATATGTTGATCTAAATGCAAAAATAAGAGCGGAATTGAAATTTAGACTACATAGATTACCCAAGAATGAGAGATTAGGGCCTCAACTTTGCTGGATGCTTAGGAGGCAGGACCACACGGAGGTTCTTCTGCGATGATAGGATTGTCTCCTCCTCACACTCTCCTCATTGCAGATCGACTGCACTCGCTTGCTGTCACCAAGGCGGGGCTCCAGGACCAGATTTGAGGGGCTAAGGCTCAAAGAAGAGGGATCAAAATGACAAAAGGGTAGAGGAAGAAAATTTATAGAGAAGGTGGTAGGTGAGATTGGTCATGAGTTCGCTGAAGGTGGATTGGTCATGCAATGGATCTAATGCCCTAGCGAGATGGGAGATCATGTCGGGCGTGATTTCTTTGAAAAATGGAGATTTTCACGCCACTAATCATGCCCAAGAAATTGTAGAAGAAAGGGGCAGCGCAGTTCTGACAGGGGCTGCAAAGGAGGATAGTACAGTTGACCTAGGGTCAACGAACGGAAGGCCATGTTTGGTCCACGTCGACCAACCAGGAAAAAGACAATCAAAATTCATTTGTAAATTTGATAAAGAAATTATGAATGAATCGGTTGATTTTTTGTTATAAAATAAAAAATGTTTCTAATTTTATGTGGTATTTTATACACATTTTATTTATTTTTTCAAGGTATTTTATTATAGGTTTATATTTACATGTATAATCATATGTATATTTACCTATATGTTGTATATTTTATTTTTATTGTGTATTTTAAATTTTATTATTTGTACACATAATTTATATATTTATACTTTATTTAATACACCTAAATGTATTTTTGTTGTGTTTTTCATAGGTTATTTGTATACTTAAATAAATAGATTTATTTATTCTATAGGAATATGTTTATGTAATTCATCTATGTATTTTAAATGTATGATTTATTTTTTTATTTTAATGGTTTTAGTCTATTTTAAGTATGGATATGTGTTTTACATCATATTTAAAAATTATATAAATATAAAATATTAAAGAATATTAAGAGTAGATAAAATGAATATTCTATTCAGGAATATTGTACAATAGGGGCCCAAAGACCTAACTTTTGCATCTTAGCTCCAATTAAATGAAACCACCATAATTAATTAGCTAATAAAAGTTTATATACAATTAAAGGTGATTTTAATGAATTTTGAGTTCATATGGAGGAGATGTAGGTATGTGAAGTTTGGATTTTGGATTTTTATTTTAAGTGTAAAAAGCACAGTATGCATTATTTTTGTGTGAAATAAATTTTGTATTTTTTTATATTTTTTATCTACAACTTTCATGTTGAGGGTTTTATTATTTGAGGTGTAAACATAATAAAATAAAACATGTCCCAAAACTCAATTACAATTGAATTAAAACTAAGGTTTTATGTATGGTTTCCTGTGTATCTTTGTATAGTCCCTCTACCCTATCTCTCCTTACTTTATTTCCTATCACCCAAGTCATCATGATGACCGGGTCTCGGGGTTTAGGGTCACTCAACACACGTGGTTTTTCATTTCTTTTTTTATAAGTAAGGCCATATGTGTTATAATAGCAAGAAAGAGGGTAAGAGCAATAATAAACAACGTATAATTCAATTCAGATCATTACATCAGTAATTATCCATAGAGACATACATCAATCACAAATAATGAATAAGTAATCTGAAGCAAAAGAAGCATCTTCATTAAAATATTGATGTATGCAGCAAAATGAACGTTATTTTTGAAACGTGTATACATCATTTAACATATATATTTCAAATATTTTGTTCTAATTACAAGACTCGAACATTATTTTTGAAACGTGTATACATCATTTAACATATATATTTCAAATATTTTGTTCTAATTACAAGACTCGAACATTATTTTCAAAGTCAGACATGAGAGGATGCCAATGATTTGATGTATGGATTACACAAAAAGCCTTCTTCACGTTATCGAACATTATTTTTGTGCAAGAAAATAAATTGTTCAAAGGCTCGTAATCTTCTACACTTGCATCATTATCTATTTTCTGAAATAATTGATGCAATACGACAAATAGATGTGTGTTATATTATAAAATAAAAAGAGACGTATTGTTAAGTATTCATACCATTTGTGCAGTATTCGCAAAGATGAAAGTACACTCTACATCATTTATTTGATGAGAATTGTATAGTACATCCATATACATGTCCAATATCACATTAATCACCATTTTGTTATATAAATGGTCTTCAATGTGTTTTCCACTATTGTCTCCTGAACTGTGGAAAGTTGCTCCCATGCTGAAATGAAATTACTATCTTATTATTCAAACAACATAGTATGGTTAATTAGTTCAATATTTTTATATTTTATTTTTTTAATATAATATTCTTACTTGGTGATTGGATCTTTTAAGAATTCATGAATTATTGTTCTCTCACATTCTGAAATCATATCATAACCAGCATAATGCATGAGACATTAAAAATCTACAAACAAATTGGTTATGATGCATTAGTATTAATGATTATCAGTTACTTAAAAAATTACAAAATATTACTTATAAATATAAAGTTGTTGAATTCATACCTTCAATGCTATTTCTTGGTTGTCATCCAATTTTTGATGTTCATCATCATCTTCAACTTGCAACACTTCTTCTTATTTGTTTAACCAATCTTCTTCTTTTTGTTACATCTTTGTCCTTAACTGGACTGTTCAATGCTTTTGCATATCATTTTTGTGCTCTTCTTTATTTTACCCTCTTTGATAGACTGCTAGGAGTGATGCATGAAAAGCGCCACCTGATCACTTCTTTATTCATGCAAAAGAGACAGAAAACGTGTCGTAGTCGTTGTATCGACCAGGTGAGTTTTACCAGAAAAGATTAATTTCGAATTAATCTTCTTATTTTTATTTATGCTCCTAATCTTAAGTACATAACGGTTAAGCACGGGAGTATTGAACTCGGGGAGGCAAACAGTTGAAAAACTAGGGTTAAACTAAAGAAACTAAGGTAAACGATTTCCCTAATTTTTATTTTATTTTTAAAGATTATTTTGGATTTTTATTTGATTTTTAAAGAATTTTATAATATTTTAGTGATTTTTAAGTATTTTGTAATTTTCAATTATTTTAAAAATATTTTAAATTTTTATTCGATTTTATTTTTTTTATTTTTACATTTTTATTTTCTTTTCTGTTTTTATGGATTTTCAAGAGTTTATTAAGATTTTTATGAATTTTGTATTATTTTTAATGTGAAAAACGTATTTTCTGTTGAAAATTGCGACGTATTTTGAATTTTTAAGTTGAAAACAGGAATAAAATCTTCTTATTTTATTTTTATTATAAAGTAGGTAAAATTATCTTTAAAATGATAGGTTATGCATTTTTAGGGGTTTTTTATTTATTTAGTTATGATTTTTGGATGTTTTGTGGATTTTCTATTTTTTATTGGTTTTAATATTTATTTTTTTGATTTTTTTTAGTTTTGATTTATTATGTAAAATATAGTAGAATATACTCTAACTAATTTTTATGGGTTAGATTTTTAAAGTTTATTAGAACTTTTATGGTGTTTTAATGATTTATTTAATGCTAAAAAGTATTTTTTATTTTCAAAATAAAATTTTATATTGAATATATTGTAGTATAAGGTATTTAAATGTATTTTTATTATATTTTTTATTTTTTATTTAGTTCTAATATGTATAGTGTATGTATAGTATATTATATACAATATAGGGGTATATGCGTAATTAAAAGGAAGTTTAGAGGTTTGCAGATGCAATAGCAGAAGGTACAGAGGCTTTCATGCAATTTTCCAGAAAAATCACGGCTGGAGGCTGTCAAAGACCTATTAAGAATAAACCAAAGAATGAGATGTGTCTCTGCAAATCTGCGCCTAAAAAAATCCCTCGCGCATGCATGGGTCACGTGAACGTTAAGCGGCAAAGCAGTGGCAGTTGCGGATGTTGTGGTCCCTCCTGGAGTGTCCGATGCGTCCGGACTTGATCTAATCGTGCGGCTTAAGTGCACTTAATCGAACAGTTGCGATGAAACGCTGGATTTAATCTGACGACATCTGTATCGTCTAAGACTAGTTATCCCCAATCTATGAAGCTACGGCAATGATGCTTCGAACAACGGTGAAGCTCTTGATCAACTCTCGGATTTTGGATTTCCGATGAAGGATCTCAGTTGCAGGTGATATATTGCTCAGTTGCGTATGACGGGAAAATAATACACGATAAGGCTCGGATTTCCAATGACGTGAATCTGCAATAATAAGAACAAATATTAATGCTGTAACATGCAACTCAAATGAATAATATCTGCATGTTAGGATATTGCTCCAGGAGATGTTCGTGTATCACGGATGCTGCAAATCTCTGTTGAAGATCAGTTCGGTTGCAGAGTACATATATAGCATTTCAGATCTCCATGGTGTCCGACATCGAATACTCAATCGGTCGCTCCATGCGTTAAGGCTCGATGATGCGTCGATTAATGTCAATGAGGAACTCGTTATCTCTCCAGCGAATCGGCTCTTCGTTGCATCCTTTTGTGACCTTTGCTAATCAGGATCGGCTTAGCTGCTCAACAGATAAGGTCGAGGTTGATCGCAATCGCTTGGAGACGGAGATCGAGATCGGGGCGGAGCATCAACAACCGGCTAGCCTGATCAAGGATTACCTGCATATGCAATAGTTCTTCTCGATTCTATGTTGAATCAGATTTCAACCGCAGTAATCCCGATCTCATTCTAAGTACTGAAAGGCATGCATTATTTGGATTAAATCTCAATGATTAGATCCACACATATAAGGATTTTGGGTGCCGTTTTCAACACTGATAAAAAAATCTAAATGCAATCCATGGATCTCCGTGCTTAGCTCTCAATAAAAATCTCAAACAATAAATCCCGAAACAATATCTAGTTAACCTTTTCGTCAATTTCAGAGGTGTGCAAACAATACATGAGTGAGTGGAATGGATTCTCTGTCGTTATGTGGAAGAGTCAAATCGAATCCAGATCCATGAGGAGAAAGTACGAAGAAATCGATAGATCGAATGGGGTGTAATGATCGGAATGATGAGAGGATCAATGGAACATTTCGGATTTGAGACCGAGGAGAAGGATGAAGAAGAGAAATGAAAGAGGGACCGGATGCGATAAAACTGAATGGAAAACAGAGGAGAAGATACGAATCGAAAGAAAGGAGGAAGAGAATATATGAGGAGAAACAGAGAGAGAGAGAGAAGCAGAACTCAATGACTAACCTAGAAATTGAAGGAGTATTGCGGATGGGGTGGAGGTTGTGCCTAGGAACGGAGAATGGACGTCTTTCGGGTTGTTGCCTCCTACTCTCGACGTGGAGGAACGGTCAGCCAACCTTTGGGTTCATTGGCGGTTGACGGTGGAGGAAGAGCAGGCGTCGGGGAAGAAGATGGAAGAAGAAGAACGGGGGAAAATTTGGTAAAGTATGAGAGAGAAAGGGAAGAGAGAAAGAGAGAGAGAAAAATAAATAAAGATAAAAATTAAATTAATTAAATTAATAAATAAAAATAAGAAAAATAAACAAATAAATAAATTGTTAATTAATTAATTGCATTACTTATTATAATAAGAATATAACTTTACGATTTATTGTACAATATACCAATACGGACCCGAAAATCGTATTTTTCGCATTAACTCCGATTTTAGCGAAACTAGTGTCATTTTGTAGATAATCGAATAATATGATTTTTGGAACTGAGTTTGCTCAATTCCGAGTTCATACAGCCGAGTTATGAGGTCTGTAAAAAAAGTAGCGGCTTCGAGGCTTCGAATTTTATTAGTGTTTTGGCTTAATTATATTTTTTATATTTTTATATACAATTTTATAAGATTTTAGGAAAAAATTAAGTTAATCAGGTTTACGGTTAATTAATGAAAAATCCGGGAATATTCTACATATAATACATATATACAAGGGGGCCCAAACGTCAAAACTCACTGGTTTTATCTAAATATTTTTTTAATATTTTTAATAAATATTACTAAGTATAAAACAGATTTTAAAAGTGAGTTTGGTCCGTTTGGAGTTTTATATAAATAGTTATGAACCTTGAAGGTTGGCTTTTGTGGCTTTTACGATTGATTGCGGTTAATTATTTTTTTGTCGAAATATTTTTCCTATATTTTTATAAAATAATAGAGTAAAATGTGTATGCTCCCTAGGGGGAGCTAACTTAGCTCCCCCACCCCATTTTTCGTGTGTTTTTTTTTTATTTTTTTTGAAAATAAAAATTATGTAAATTCATTATTATATCTTTATATTATGTCATTCACATTTCATGCAAAATAGAGACTCCTCTGACCTCCATCTAGACGGGATCGATTTAAAAAATCTTGAGACCGTTAAAAATGATTGTTTGGATGGAAGCCGTAGGAGTCTCTGTTTCACACGAAATTTGAATGACATAATATAGGGATATAGTGATGAATATTCACGGAAAAAATTCAAAAAATAAAAAATTGAAGAAAATAGGGCGGGGGAGCTAAGCTAACTCCCCCTATGGGGCAACCCCATTTTCCTCAAAATAATATATATTTTTATGAACAACTTTTATAATAGGAGTGTTTTGGTTTGAGATGGTTTTGATGATAAATACAATAGGTGAAGTATTTACATGGTAAAAAATGGGTAAATTATATTTTGGTCTTGATTTTCGTGATATTTTTATAGGTTATGATCCTTATCTCGCCCTATTTATTTCTTTTGTCGACCCGATCAATATTGACCTGGTCTCGGGGTTAGGATCAGTCTGTATATATTCTATATACATCCTTCTTTCTTTTTTATTTTTATTTTCTTTTTTTTCTTTTATTTTGGATAAAATAAGTGTTACTTATATAATATTAATAATTGTGATTAGAATGATAATTAGTTGAAATTAGTGGATATTTACATGTATTTTACCAAGGATTTTAGCCAAAATGAAAGAATAAAGACGATGAATCACAGATTCATCAATGCACTTCTTGCTACTTGCCCTCTTAGATACATTTGTTATATCTTTCCCATCTTCTTGCAAGTCATCATCAAATCCTAGCTCAAAAGATGGTGCTTCCTAGTTCGGATTGGGATGGTTTTTTTCTTCTTTTTGAAGCTTCAAATCTGGCTTTTCCTCATTCTTCTTTATACCAATTGATTGAGTTGATTTTGTGAAGAACTTATCAAACCATTGCTTTAGAATTGTTATTTCAAGCTTAAGCTTCTCATTCTCCTTTAAAGAACTCTTATACTCAACTTTCATTCTTTGAAATTCATCCAATGTGGGGAGTTGAGATATGATAGATTCCAACTCGCTTATTCTCTTCATGTGAACTTCACAATTACAATCAGGTATTTTCGATATTGGAGCACTCTTTACAATTGAGGTTGCTGAGACATCTTCAATGCGCCTTGTATGCGTTGAAATAACACGCAAGGCATATGCATTTGAAATGAATCCCTCGGTGATGAAGGTTTCATAATCAAATATAAACTCATTGGCTTCAACTGTGAAAATTTTTTTTTCTCCATAATCCAAGCGAACAATAATCTAATAACAAAATTTAAATTATGTTGCAATCAAAATCTATACTACTAGCAAAGACTAAGAATTGTAGTTTGAGGTTTCAAATGATGGTATTGTAGCAAGACCACTGATATGATTTAATTGATATCATTTATCAATAATTTGTTTCATGTTAAAAAGTATTACATGACTTATGAAAAGTAACTTTAATGTACTATATAGTAATAAAGTCGATCACATTGGAATTTGTCATGTTATGTAAGTTACACAGCACATATTATTTGTATAAGTAAGCTTAAGAGAGAAGCCAGTAATTTATAATATATTCTAATGTACCTGATCTTCATCCAAGTTGACGAATTGTTCAACTGATACTATTCACGGAGTAGCCCATTTCCTCATTCTTGGCAAGAGGTTTTGATTCAATGCATGCATTGTGAAATGTGCTCGAGTGCCCATGTCTGTAATTAAAAATTAATTTAAGTTTAAGCCGTTTTTAATATAATAAACAATTAATAGTAATTGTAATAATAGAAACTTACATATAAACATGTTGCACAACCTGTTAGGTATCCTACATTACATTTCTCATCTGAGGATGCACGCTTCTTCATTTTTTCAATGAAATCATCCATACGATGCATTATCATATTTCCAACGGCATTAGACCAATTGAAGAAATGTGTATCTTCAATTGAGTCTATGTAATTCAATAAAACTCTTGGGAAGCAAAAATTGATTTCAGGGAATAAGAACGTGCAAAACATCAAAGAAATTAGACATGAGATGTATATCCTCGTTGAACGTTCATCATCATGGTTACGTAGTGAATCAAGCATGTCACAAATATTATGACGATTCAATGATATGCGTGATTGAAAAATTAACTCCTCCAAAGAATCGGGTCATTCAAAAGAAAATCCTCTTAGGTGGATTGAAAATCCATATGCTGGTAAACCTAATATGAGACCTATGTCATTATCCAAAAATTTGAGTTCTCTCTCTCCAAATTTGAAAATACAGTTCCTTTGGTACTTTTGAACAATTATATCCAAAACTTGACAATTTATATCTACCTTTGTAATGGAGACTTGTCTATCAATTGTTTCTGTCTTTCAGTCAACTTGTTGTTACCCAGATAAGTCATGAATTGCTTTATATAACAACGATGTTGAACACAGTATCATGCTGCAAAAGTTTAAATTAATTTAGGTTAAAAGTTTGCAAGACAAAATAACTTTAATTAAGTAGTTAAAATTTAATTTGTCTATTATTGTACATGCAATGGTTTCCACGTTGACTTGAACATTCATTGTATTAATATTTGGATTAGATTTCAAACTTGATGGATTTTCTACATTACACCATCATAAATTGATTAGCAAACTTAAATAAACATCTAATCCATTATTCAACACCTTATATGAGAACTTGATGTGATGACTAACCTTTGGAAACTTCAACTGCTCTATCAACCTCAATGGTGGTATCTATAATATAAAACTTTTTTAATTCATAATTCATTTAAAATATAATTAATGTATATTTTATAACAATCATACTACTTGAAAATTCAATTATTGTTCTTTTCATATGTGCTCGCTTACGCCTTTTATAAGACACTTCAAATCCTTTTGTTTGTTCCATCCACAAAAGATCTACTTACACATGAACAGTAATGGAAAATCTCAATCAACGATAAATTTTTGAGGCAATGAAAAAGGTACTATAGACACACTCATCTATTTGCTTCTGACTCAATTCCTACTGATCCAATTTTATTCATGTAATTATTTACGAAGCCAATCCATATACTTTTCATTTAAAATAAGTTAAAGATTTACTAACGATATTTACTGTATTTGATATACTTTTATCATCCATAGTTATTGATCTATCTGCAATCATCACTGACAATATATGTTGCCGACATTTGTTAACAATCCAAAATCATCAATGCAAATTAATAAGTTCATATAATTTTGTCAAGTAATAAAGAGATTTAAATCAGTAAGCTAAAATAGCTCCTTAGTAACAAATACATACTTAGTTAGTATTCTATGTATAACAAACCTATCAAATACAACTAACTTCCAGACTTGAATTTAGTAATAATATACTTTTTCATCATTATTTTGTTATTAATCATTTGAACATTGTAATATAAATGAATTTCAACGTTCTAATATTCTAATATATATTAGCAAGGTTATCTATATTTTTTACTAAAATGCAACAAGATATTACTGAAGCCATTTTTTAATTACTAGTGTATATTATATATACGTTAGAAATATATATAATTGTTCAGATATATGGAATTGAAATAAAAAGGAGTATCGCGAATGAAACCCTAATTTCTAAAGGACCAAAGACATTGAAATGGATTATGCATCATTGACGACTATGCATTCAAATGGAAACAAGAAATATGGCGAGATGAGATCTTACCTGGTAGAGTATGCTTACAGAAAACCCTTTGTTAAACCAAATGGTGAGTCCTTGAATGCAAAATAATAGAATCTGGTTTCCTCTCCTTCTTCGTAACGAATGACGCTCCCAGTAAGTAAAGTTGGTAAGAATGCAAACCCTAAAATGTAACTTTATTTCACCTTGTATGACACGTCGGTATGAAGTAACTTCTAAGTAAACTTAATTTAAAATTTATAAATCATACTAAGGTTGTTAAGATAAATAACTATGACATTGCGTAGAAGTAAGAATGAATGAAAAGCTAATAATTTATACAACACATTGAAGTAAGATACACTAACTTTCTTGGTAAGCATATATAATAAAATATATTAAGTAACGAGTAAGTTTTGCAGTTGATGTTAGTAACTTTATGTTAATTATACGTAATTTATTTGCTTATGTTTGAACATAGTGTTACATTATTATTTAATAAAGAACGAAAGCATAACAATTTATGAAGTGTACTAAGCTTGTTAAGATATTAACTATGACATTGCGTAGACGTAAGAATGAATAAAAGGCTAGCAATTTATACAACACATTGAAGTAAGATGTACAAGCTTTCTTAGTAAGCATATATAATAAAATATCTTAAGTGACATAGTGTTAGATTATTATTTCAGTTTGCAGTTGACATTAGTAACTTTATGCTAATTACATGTAATTTATTCGTTTATGTTTGAACATAGTGTTAGATTATTATTTCACTAAGAACGATTACATAACAATTTATGAATCGTACTAAGGTTGTTAAGATAGTAACTATGACATTGTGTAGAAGTAAGAAGGAAAGAAAGGCTAGTAAGTTATACAACACATCGAAGTAAGATATATAATGTTTCTTAGTAAGCATATATAATAAAATATCCTAAGTCATGAGTAAGTTTTGTAGTTGACATTACTAATTTTATTCTAATTACATGAAATTTATTCCCTAATGTTTGAATTTTGAACATAGCGTTAAATTATTATTTTAGTTAGAACAAATGCATAACGATTTATGAATCGTACTTAAGTAAATATGACATACATCGTGGATAAGTAAGAATGAATAAAAAACAAGTATTTTATACAACACATTCAAGTAAGATAGTCAACATTCCTTAGTAAGTATATATAATACAATATCTTAAGGAACGAGTAAGTTTTGCAGTTGTCATTAGTAACTTAATTTTAAGTACATGTAATTTACTCGTGATGTAGTAAGAATGAACGAAAGTAGTGTAATTCATTGATGAATCCATGATTCATCGCCTTTATTTTTTTATTTTAGCTTTATTTCCTTAGTCAAATACCTGTAAATATCCACTAATTTCATAAAATTGGCATTTTGCATGCATTTGTTAAATGTGTATTTTTAACACTTTTTATATTCAAAATAAAAGAATAAAGAAGAAAAGAAAATAAAATAAAGTATGTATTTATAAAATAAATGCAGATTGTTCCGGACCCTGAGAGAAGGTCAAGACTTGACCTGATCGACCAGGAATAAAGTAGGGGGAGATAGGGTCTTTAATTCAAAAATCCAAAAAAATAATTTGTAAAGTTTTCCCTGTATATTTGTATAAAACTTACACTATTTTATTTGTATATAAATTGACCTCAAATTAAGTATTTTCTAAACAAAATTTGAAAATAAAATTTTTTGTAAATACCAAAAATAATTGCAAAATAAAATAATGTACATATTACAAATAATCATACTCAGAAAAAGCCGTAAAGCGATAATTGAAAGACCAATTCCGGTTCCATTTTGAATCAAACTCATGTCATTTGTACTCTAACTTAAATTATCTTTGAATGGCCATGGTTTCATAATTTTGGAGTTACGGTTGAAAACTCGATTTTCTAGGGTGGTTTGTGCAGTTTCACCACTAACTTATTGTAATTAAATATTTATTTTTATTTTTATACATAATGTACATATATATATATATAAATATTCTATTCTTTATTAAAAATAAAAATAAAATTAAAAAAATATTTAAAAATAATTTTCTTATTTGTACATGTGTATATTGTACTATATGTATATAATACTTGTATATAACTAATTTCCTTACATAAAAATCACCAAAAAAATTTTATCTAAAATTATTTAATTAAATAATATAATTATGAAATCTATATTTAATTATTTAATTTATTCATTTATTTGATTTGAAAACCTACCTTGCATATAAAGATTTGATTTTATGCATTAAATAGCCACCATTAAGGTGGCTAATTAATTTTTGTAAATTAGTTATTTCAACTATTTTATTTAATTCCGAATTTCATTTTTATTTAATTAGTTAATTAATTAATTAATTTAATTACTTAATTAACCACTAAACACATTCCTTATTTGTACATATTTTCCTTTTTTTATTTTCCTTCTCTTTTTATTGGGCTCCTCCTCCCTCATTTGCTTTGGATCATTCTTTGGTGGAGAAGGAGCCTCAGTCCCAAAATCCTATCGGGCGATAGAGGAGCCCAGCTCCCGAGCCGTTCAGTGACAGCGGACCGATTGTCATTGAGGCCATCACGACGCCCGCCTCTCTCAGGTTAGATCCAAATTTTCTGTCGTTTCTCTAGAGTAATCGTAGTATAGTTTTTATTTTCATCTTCGTTGTAGATTTTAGATCCATAGTTTTTATCATAAATTTTTTTTCAATCCAATCCGACACCGATATTTCATCTCACATCTCGATTTCTACGCGTTCCTATTCTACCTCACACGACCACTCAACTTTGACCACGCACGGTAGTCGGAGATCCGGATCTATCTTCCTCTTCGCTAGATCCGCATCCATTCACATACTGTATTTTGTTTATAAATAAAAAAATAAAAAATATGTATTTCTTTCTAACCTTTGTTTTGCAGGAAAAATAAAAAATTAAAAATTAAAAATTCTTATATTTCTGTTTACATTTTCTGTTTAAAAAAATAACAATAAAATATTTCTATATACAAAAGAAAAATATGAAAAAATTAAAAAAAAAACAGGAGGTGCGCCCGTCGCCAACCGCGGACCAGCACGCCCCCTCCTCCCTCTGCGTGCCACAACAGCAACCGCTGCCCGCCTCCGGCGCAACTGCCCGCCCGCGCGAACCCATCGCCCAGCCGCACGGCCGGCCCTCTGCGTGCTTTGCCTACCATCTACCTCCTTCAGTGAGGCCATCTCCGCCGCCAGAACCTCCACCACTGCTCCTGCTCTACGTTGTCATCTCCTCCGCATACCCATTTCCATGCAGCCGTGAAAATTGGGAGCGTGTGTCGCCCCCTCCCCCCCCCCCTTCACCATCGTTCAACCGCCATGACTTCCTCCTTCGCGCCATCCCGCAGTCCTACAGTAACCACCAATCGTCGTGCCCACCACCGTCATCCAGACCTGCGCATTCTGCCCAGCGGCCGCCGCTCTCTCCATCGATTGCGGGGCTGGTTGCTCCTCCTCATATCCCGTCGCTCGACGCCCGCCCACGCCAACCTCTGCCTCAGCCTCCGCCATCCTTCGCTGCCCGTGATGACCCAACCGACCGCCGACCTGCTGAAACTGCCACTCCACGCCTCTTCACGAGCGATAGGAGCCCCCAACCTTCACCGCCGCCTGTTGTGAGAGGAGGAAGGGGCGACGCCCCCATCCCTTGCGTGAAGAAAGAAACGAAGGCATCCTACCCAAGAACCCTAGGTGGGGGAAAAATAATAAAAAATAAAAAATTTGGGGCAAATTGCATTCTCGCCCCTGAAAGTTTCAAAAATCGCAAATCAGCCCCTACCAAACTTCCAATCTTGTGTAGCGTATGTTTTTAGTGGGCAAATTACATTTTCTTTCCCACTATTATTTCCTGATAAGTTTTCATTCAAAAACTCTGAATAATTGTATTTTAATCCCTGTTATCAGAACCATTAAATTGCTTGTCATTTATATTAAAATAAATATTCTACATGGTCAATAAACTCTTGAAAATTCATGTCATTCTCCTGATGTGTATTTCTTTATTGCATGAAATTTTCATCACATTTTGCTTTTATTTGATATTTTAAAAAATTCAAAAATTGCATCATTTTCTCTACTTGAAAATTGAAAATTCATAAAAATTTGAATATTGCTCTAAAAATTCCAAAAAAATAGATCAGGTGTATTTCATTATCTTTTATTTTCTATCCAAATTTCACACATTAATTATTTATAAAACCCAAAAAAATATAAAATATCAAAAAATCTTATAAAAATCTTGGAAAATTCTAGAAAAAGCTAAAAATAGTGATTTTAGTTTCTGTATGTAGATATTTGTTTATACTTTAGCATACAAATAATTTCCAGGAGTATTGGGTATATAAAATATTTTTAAGTTGCAAATTACTCTAGGTTGTGCACTGTTCACCTTTCTTGCCACTTTTGATTTTTTTATAAAATCATAAAAACACCAGAAAAACTTGAAAAAATTACCAACAATATTTTAAAGCCTTTAAAACTCAAAAACATTTTCTCTAGATTTTTCTGAGCATTTTTGATATAATTGAAAAAATACAAAAATAGTGTGTGTGCATATTTTGTATTGTTCCTTATTTGAAAATAAAAAAATTGAAAAATTAAATAGCACTAAAAATTCATTTTATTTTATTTTGGAATTTGACTAATTAGTTATTTAATCATGCTCCTTGTGTTCAGCCTTCGTCGTTGTACCAGCTAAATTAAAATAACGAAGACCGCTTACATTGCATTGATTGTTTTTTTAAGTGGTTTTATACTTTTTTTCTAGTTGACTGAATCGATTGGTTGAGAACAACGACCTGTTATAATTTATTTTTTCATCTTAACCGCATCGATTTTCAGGTCATCAAAATGGCGCCGTTGTAGGGAGCATGGCTTAGTAGTCATTTTTCAGCTTTACATGTCTCTATATATATTATAACCGTCTTCTAACCATCTCTTATTTACTTTTTGAGCGTGGAACCGCTTGGAGGATGAATTGGTGTCTTTTTGGAGGACCTGCACAGGAGGAAGAGCAGGGAAGAGCAGAAGACAGTTATTTTATTTTAGAGAACATTTGGACTGTACTATAATAATTAGACTTTGGACTTTTGTTGGACACTTAGACATTTCGAGGTATGTTTTGTCAAGTGCCAATGCACTTGGGGGACCTCACCGCAGTTTTTTTCCGTCGTTTTCATCGCTTTTATTTTTATTTGTTTTTTGTGCTTGAGCCCCTATATTGAGGTTTCTATTTGATCGAGCAAGGTAGCATTAGGTCCAAAGCCCCTAATAGAATATATGTTCCTATAGAACTCGCCTGGACTTAGTCAAATAAATCCATGCTTCACGATAATAGAAATTTCTGTTTAGGACGATTCTCGCATTACATTCATCTAGATTATTTTAATTTTTCTGTGCGGATCATATCGCATGTAGAGCGTTGGAGGCAGGTACGTACCTCTATCTCTAGCATTTGCATCCATATTTTCTCATGCATTGGCTTTTCTGTTTTCCCCTTCTATTTTGTGGATATAGGAATAAAGGAAATCAGAAATCATGTTAGACGTTTCATTGAAAATATCTAAAAAATCAAAAAATCAAAAACTAAAAATTGGGACTGCTAATTGAACTTGACTATTAAAATGAAAACGTAACAGATACACTTGATTGTTTTGGGAAAGCAACCCCCTCATTGTATTCTCTTTTAATTGCCCGCATACACACTAAGGAGTAGTGCCCAAATCCCATTAAGCCTCCTAAGTGTTTGTACAATTTTTGTTTGATCACCTAACTCTAAAATTGAAAAGATAAAAGACCAGATCCCATGGTCTTCACATTGCGTAGAGTTGGAGAAACGAGGGTTTGCTTTGTATTTGGATGTCTTTGGTGTGAGTTGGTTATGATCATCTTTTCGAGATCATTAGCAGTCACCTTCTGTCTCTTTCACTTTCTTTCTCTTATCCCTCCATCCCGCACTTCATCATCCTTCTTTACTCTCGTCATGATGAGCCACACTCCATTTCAGCTGGATTTTGTGGCTTCTTCATTTTATTCCCATCATTCCCTCCCACTCTCTTGGGAGGTCAGAACTCCAAACGACATCCCATCTTCTCCCTCCCCATTCCCACCTTCTTATTCAGAACATGCTGTCCTAAGATAAGACACCCAAAAAATTCAGATTGACCAGATACAAGACACGGGTGATCACCATGCTGAGATGAGAGTGCATTCCATAGGAGATCACATGGAGAAGTTACGAGTTTTAGACGACTTCTATCCTGGGATGATGGATGAGTAGCTAGATCAGGAAGCACAGTCCGCTTCTAAATTGAGTCCCTTCATTCTGGATTTAGAGTTCATTAATCTATTTCCGAAGTTTCCAGCGGAAGTGCGTTAGGAGCCATATATTCATATATCTAAGTTTGAGGATTTTTGTGGATCATGAGTATACCTAGATATCACTTCTGAGGAGTTGATGTTGATGACCTTCCCTTTCTCGCTTCAAGGTAGAGCCAAGAGTTGGCACAAATGATTGGGAAGGAAGTTCGCTACGTGGGGAGATTTACGATCATTGTTTTTGCAGAGAATCTACACCCAACATAGAGCAGATATGATGAGATCTTACATTCGAGATTTTTCAGTAGACAATCAGGAGCCATTGAGAGAATCATGGCTGAGGTTTATTGACCTCTTGAGGAGATTTCCATAGCATGGAGTCTCGAAGACTGACCTTGTACAGATCTTCTATAGGGGGATGACCGTCGAGTAGCAGACATTGGTCGATGCCTCCTGTGGTGATTCACACCATAGTCTCGACATGGATTCACTTTGGACCATCTTTGGAGAGCTTTCTGACATCTCGTTGACTTCACAATCTTCACGAGATGATTTTGTCAGGACAACACATGACAAAGATGCTGCAGTACCAGTTGAGTGTATGGTACTTCATGCCGATTTAGACAGCACACACCAGTAAGATGATATGGATTCTACTACATGTCTGATGACATATGTGTTGACCACCACTATGAGTTCCCAAACTCGAACAATGGTTGAGTTCCCATTGCCATTATATCCAAATTTGGAGCCAGTCCTGCACTTTCATGTCGAAGATTCTTGGATTCTAGATCTGCTAGTATCTCAAGAAATAGAGGAGGAGCCCACATCTCAACCATCCTTTCAGTCTTTTCAGTGTCCATATCCAGTTGATTCCGTGTCCATTCTTTAGAAGATCCTCTCTTATTCAGATACACATTTCGATCCCTATCAGCATAGAGAGCTCGATGAGGGACACCGTTTTGATTTGACAAACCTAGAGAGTCCCATCTTTGAGCCGTGTGTCCTCCATTTGATGAGGTCGATACATTTTCAGAGGACTTGATATTTGGCAGCATAGATCCCCATTTCGATTATGATTCCTTTGTCCTCACTGATGATTTTGCATTACTCCCCGAGGGTTATCTGCGACAGGATGCCACGTACCCCGCGTACTCGGTTTCACTTTCTGAGAGTGTATCCGATTCGTCGGATCACGAGACCGAGTCTTTTGATATTTCCGATCATGAGTTTGATTTTTCTCTCCTCGACAACCCTCGAGGACGACCAAATCGAGTTATTCGATGTTGATTCGGATTTATCTACCCTATATACATCGGATATTGATTTTTATAGAGAGTCTCATGATCTTGATCTTCCTCATCTGTTCGAGACGGTGATTGATGTGGAGGATTCCTTGACAGATCCTTCCTTCTCCACATTCGATTTCTTCGGCTCCATCCATTCACTCCATTCAGACCTTGAGCCGATGATTTCTTTTGTGCTACCAGAGTATGATCATGCATCATCTTCTCTGTTTCCGGTAGCCGACACCAACTTGAGTGCATATTCAGGTGTCTCTTTTGACCATCCTGAGTCCGTTGGTGTTCTCCCACTGAGACGACAACAACAGTATGGTATTCGCATTACAAATGTCATCCTGAACCTTGATACAACCTTATCCTAGCCTTTGCGCCCAACTAGGGGCGTAAACTCTAGTGTTTGTTGAGAGGTACCTTAACATCGTCTTACTTGTATAGATCCACTCTGTCCATATCATTCATTCTTTCTGTCTAAACACCCCATCTCCATCATGTGATTATGTTATATTTAGGGTGTACTTTACCCGAAGTATAGGGGGTGTCAGACTTTTGATTGTTCTTTTGATACTTTTTACCTCTGTTTTGATGCCTATACTAAGGGATATTTTATCCTAATATAGGGGAGGTAGACCATGTACATTCTAACCCTCGGTTTTCCCCTTGTGTACAATCTTCTTTACTTAGGATTACTTGATCCTAAGTATAGATGGATCACCGACTTCTATTGATTATGTTCTTTTATTCGTTGTTGTAGTAAATTATTCTTTTCACTTCCCAATACTTAGCACGAGTTATGTCTTCCTTTGCATCTCTTTGATCACTATGAGGACATAGTTCGAGCTAAGTATAGGGGGTGTCGTAAATATTGTATATATACTTTAGCCATAACTCATACTTTCGTATTTTTAATATGGATAAATTAATATATAAATACTTGTAAAATTCAGAAAAAAACAACTAATAAAGAAATGCATATTTCCTCAAAATACTTTTTGAATGTATTGATTAATAAGTCAGATTAAAAAATTTTGAAAGTAGTTTGAAAACATTTTTGAAAAAATTTTCGAAAACTATTTGAAAAATATTTGAAAAATATTTTCGACCTTTGTAAAATATTTTAGCTTGCAAAAATTTTTCTTTTCTTTGTGTGAAATAAAATTATTTTGTAAAACTAGTTGCAAATGTTTTTAAAATGGTTGAAAATTATTTTGAAAATCTATATATAGTGTTTGAAAAATGTTTGCAAAATAGTTTTCAAATGTTCGTAAATGTTTGCAAAATTATTTGAAAAATTATTTTGGACTATAGTTTTCAAAATTATTTGTAAAATCATTTTCAAATAAGTTTGAGGAATATATGTGTCACAAAAAAATTCCAATTGTATGTATATACATGTATAAATTACTCAAGTTGTAAATCTTTTCACCTGATTCTTGTAAATAATTGACTCACTCATATGCAAATATTTGTATCTCATCCCTGACTCTTATTAAAAAATAAATTTTGTATATACTTGTATATATTACTAACCATTTGTTTATATAAAAAAACTATAAAACCCAAAAGTCTAAAAATTTTGCATAAAAACTCTTTTTGCATGTGCATTATTTTTCAAAAATCCATAAAAAGTTCAAAATTAGAAAATTGTTTCACAAAAAGATTTAACTTTCTTGCATTGTACATATTTTCTTGCATTAACATGTGTATTTTTCAGGATAATATTGACATTTAAACTAAGTCTGGAATAAAATTGAAGAATGGAGCTTAGTTGGACCTTAAGCCACTTAATTTCAGAGGGAACCTTATAAGAAATTGAGTTAAGCCTTCTCAAGTCCTAGTGACTTAATTCTTTGAGTCCATAAGACTATGTTCACATGTCATCTTGATTAGTCTAAGTAGAATATTTAACAACACACACATGATTCTTTCATACCGTGTCTTATCTTGGACAAGAACTCTACACATAGCTCTTCATGGAGGAGGTAGTGAGGGACAGAATATTTTGGGTTGGGGTAGCATATGAGGGTAGTACATCTAGGAAGAACCTCTCGTCCTCCTCTAGGGAGGGAAGTGCATCTCAACCTGGTCTGGCGATGTTGAGGTCTAAAGACATGATGTTGTGGGGTTGCAATAATACTTCAAAAGAGGGATAATCTACTGGATCAAGAGGAAAAACTCCTTATGTACATGCTGCACTTTGATATATTTTCAAAAAATAAAAGGGAAAAAATACATAATCTCCAAAAGTGGACAGACCTAATTGAAAAGTAAAATGCCTGCCGGAGTGTATATACAAGTGAAAAAAATGAAGGATAAGAGCTTCAAAGTCAAATGTTTGTTAGCTTGCAGCGGATGACTTGACTACACTGGTCATGAATCCAAGGATAGTTATCTACACTGGTTACCATCCATTCTCTTCTTCATTCCCTCTTCTTGAGCTGGTTGTACTTGAACTTAGAAGGGAATATCCCCGCTCCTCAAGGAAAGAGTTGCTAGACCGGAGGACTAGAGTTACCTTGTTGAGAGAGGTTGTTTCTTTACTACTTTTGAGACGAGGAGCTATATTTCACTTACACGGTACATATAAAGATTCATAGTCATAAGAATTTGTGTATGTAGACTTGTTCTGACTTGACTGTTGAGAAGACCTGAATAGGAGTCTTGTGGAACATAGAGGCTGTTAGATTTTAAATCCATTCCCCATTAGATTCTGCCACACTAATAATCCAAAGGTTCGACAGAGCTCCATACTACAATTTTATGAAAATAAGTTCAAAATTTAACATTGTTCTAATATCTTTTTCTTTTCTTTATTTTTATTTTCACTTATTTTCCAAATAAGTGTTTGCTAAGGGACTAGTAAAGGTAAAGTATAGGGGAATGATGAATCCACAATTCATCGCCTTTATTCTTTTATTTTAGCTTTATTTCCTAAGTCAAATACCTGTAAATATCCACTATTTTCATGAAATTAGCATTTTGCATGCATTTGTTAAATATGCATTTTTAACACTTTTATATTCGAAATAAAAGAATAAAGAAGAAAATAAAAAGAAAATAAAATAAAATAAAGAATGTATTTATGAAATAAATGCAGATAGACCCAAATCCCGAGAGAAGGTCAAGACTTGACCTGATCGACCAGGAATAAAGTAGGGGGAGATAGGGTCTTTAATTCAAAAATCCAAAAAAGTAATTTGTAAATTTTTCCATGCATATTTGTACAAAACTTACACTATTTTATTTATATATAAATTGACCTCAAATTAAATATTTTTATAAACAAAAGTTGTAAATAAAAATGTTTTGTAAATATAAAAATAATTACAAAATAAAATAATATATAGATTACAAATAATCACACTGAGAAAAAGTCGTAAGACGATAATTGAAAGTCCAATTCCGGCTTCATACGAACTCAAATTGAATCAAACTCACTTCAATTGTACTCTAAATTAAATTATCTTTCAAATGGCTACGGTTTCATAATTTTTGGGATTACAGTTGAAAAGTTGGGTGGTTTGTGCAGTTTCACCACTTATTGTATATATTTATTCATATTTATTTTTTTATACATAATGTACAAAATTGTAAAATTTCTCTTCATTATTTAAAAAAATAAAATTTAAAAAAATAATAAAACTAGAAAAATTATTTTAAAATAATTTCTTTATTTGTACATGTGTATATTGTACCATATGTATATAATACTTGTATACAACTAATTTCCTTACATAAAAATCACCAAAAAAAATTTGTCTAACATTAATTAATTAAATTAATATAATTATAAAATTCATATTTAATTATTTAATTTATTCATTTATTTGAAAACCTACCTTGTATATAAAGATTTGATTTTATGCCTTAAATAGCCACCATTAAGGTGGCCAATTAATTTTTGTAAATTAATTATTTTAATGATTTTATTTAATTCCTAATTTTGTTTTTAATTAATTAATTAATTTAATTAACCACTAAACACATTCTTTATTTGTACGCATTTTCGTTTTTTGATTTTCCTTCTCTTTTTATTGGGCTCCTCCTCCCTCATTTGCTTTTGATCAATCTTTGGTGGAGAAGAAGCCTCGGTCTTGAAATCGCACCGATCGATAGAGGAGCCCAGCCCCCGAGTCGTTCGGTGATAGCGGACCAGTTGTTGTTGAGGCCATCACGGTGCCCGCCTCCCTCAAGTTAGATCCAATTTTTCTATCGTTTCTCTCGAGTAATCGTATCATAGTTTTTATTTTCATTTGCGTTGTAGATTTTAGATCCATAGTTTTCATCATAAAATTTTTTTCAATCCAATCCGACACTGATTTTTTATCTCACATCTTGATCTCTACACGTTCCTATTCTACCTCACACGACCACTCAACTTCGACCACGCACGGTGGTCGGAGATCCGGATCTATCTCTCGCTTCACCAGATCCGCACCCGTTCACGCACCGTATTTTATTTATAAATAAAAATAAAAAATATGTATTTCTTTCTAACCTTTACTTTGCAGGAAAATTTAAAAAATATAAAAAATATAAAAAGTTTTCTTATGTTTCTATTTACAGTTTCTGTTTAAAAATAAAAAAATAAAAAATATATCTGTTTACAAAGAAAAATATAAAAAATAAAAAAAAAACAGGAGGTGCATCCGCCGCCCACCGCGGACCGGCACGCCCCCTCCTCCCTCCGCGCGCCACAACGACAACCGTCGCCCGCCTCCAGCGCAACCGCTAGCCCGCGCGAGCCCATTGCAAAGCGTCGTGCGATCGGCCCTCTCAGCACTCCGCCTACCGCATACCACCTTCAGCGAGGCCATCTCCACTGCCAGAACCTCCACCATTGCTCCTGCTCTACGCCGTCATGTCCTCCGTACACCCATTTCCACACTGTTGTGAAAATTGGGGGCGTGTGTCGCCCCCCCCACTGTCGTTCAGCTGCCTGGACTTCCCCCTTCATGTCATCCCGCAGTCCAACACTAACCACCAATCGTCGCTCCCTCCACCGTTATCCAGACCCACGCCTTCCGCGCAGCGGTGCTGCCCAACGGCCGCCGCTCTTGCCATCGACCGCGGGGCCGATTGCTCCTCCTCAGCTCCCGCCACTAGACGCCTGCCTGCGTCGACCTCAGCCTCCTCCATCCTTCGCCACCCTTGATGATGCGGCTGACCGCCGACCCGCTGAAACGCCACTCCGCGCCGCTTCATGGGTGGCAGGAGCCCCCAACCTTCACTGTCGCCTACCGCGAGAGGAGAGAGAGGAAGGGGCGGCACCCCCTTCCCTTATGTGAAGAAAGAAACGAAGGGAGCCCACCCAAGAACCCTAGGTGGGGGAAAGAACAAATAAAAATAAAAAATTTTGGGCAAATTGCATTCTCACCGCTAGAAGTTTCAAAAATCACAAATCAGCCCCTTCTAGACTTCCAATCATGTGTATCGTACGTTTTTAGTGGGTAAATTGCATTTTCTTTCCCACTATCATTTCCTGTTAAGTTTTCATTCAAAAACTCTGAATAATTGCATTTTAATCCCTGTTATCCAGACCATTAAATTACACGTCTTTTATATTGAAATAAATGTTCTACATGGTCAATAAACTCTTGAAAATTCATGTCATGCTCCTGATGTGTATTTCTTTATAGCATGAAATTTTCATCGCATTTTTCTTTTATTTGATATTTTAAAAAATTCAAAAACTGCATCATTTTATCTATTTGGAAATTGAAAAATCATAAAATTTGAATATTGCTCTAAAAATTCCAAAAATATAGATTAGGTGTATTTTATTGTCTTTTATTTTCTATCCAAATTTTACGCATTAAATATAACACTAAAAAAATGTAAAATATCAAAAAATTTATAAAAAAAATCATAGAAAATTCGAGAAAAATCCAAAAATAGTGATATCTGTTTCTTTGTGTAGATATTTATTTATACTTTAGCATAAAAATAATTTCCAGGAGTTTTGGGCACTTAAAGTATTTTTAAGTTGCAAATTACTCTAGGATGTGCATTGTTCATCTTTTTTTGCCACTGTTTGATTTTTATAAAATCACAAAAACACAAAAAACTTCGAAAAAATACCAAAAATATTTTAAATCCTTTAAAACTCAAAATATTTTCTCTAGATTTTTCTGAATATTTTTGACATAAGTAAAAAATACAAAAAGAGTGTGTGTGCATATTTTCTATTGTTCCTTACTTGAAAATAAACAAAAATTGAAAAATTAAAAATTATTAAAAATTCATTTTATTTTATTTTAGAATTTGACTACTTAGTTCTTTAATCGTGCTCCTTGTGTTCGACCATGTTCGCTATACCAGGTAAATTAAAATAGCGAAGACCGCTTACATTGTATTTGATTGATTTTTAAGTGGTTTTATACTTTTTTTCTCGTTGACCGAATCGATTGGTTGAAAACAACGACCTGTGATAATTTAATTTTCCATTTTAACCGCTTCGATTTTCATGTCATCATTCATACAATACATTTAAGTAATATACTCAAATATCATTAGTAAGTGGGAGTATCACGATATGTTACAAGTATGTCTTATATTTGAATCTAGTAACTTTCTTCATAGTAAAATAATTTGTTAATCTAAGATTGTAAGTAGCGTTACTTTTTTATATTAGTAAGAATTATTAAATTATTAGTAAAATAATAATATTAGAAATTTATAAGGTAATAGTATTATTTTATGAGATAACTTTATAATAGTATAATCGGTGAATGGATATTGATTCAAACCATCAATATTATCCGCAAGATGTTATAAACATCAATATCTATATTGCTTCTTGCATATTTTTTTCCAAAAACTATTGATATGATAAAAAAAACTAAATGACTGCATTGGAATATATAAAAGTACTTACTAGTTGATGCTGGTGATAATCGTTCGTTGTTATACCAAAAGATCGAACCTGCATGGCGGCGATTAGGTTTATCTCCGGCGTTCTCCAAACGAGGAAACATAAGATTCAGAAGATTGTTTTGGTAAGATGATTTGCAATGAATTTTATAAATTTGATTCAAATTTTGAAGTAACGATTGTGGTTTTCACGGTTAGCGATTTGCGTTACTAATCGGAGATTCACATTTTCCTAACCGTACGATAGAAATTAGACGGTTGTGGGGTGCTCATTATATATCAAATGGGCATATGGCTCTCTAGATAAGCCCCCTGTTATTAGAGAGAGAGAGAGAGAGGAAAGGGAGCTTACTTTGTGAAGTAGGTAACCTTACCTAGTTCACATCTATTTTTAGCAAATTTTTTTATTTTTTTTTGAAAAATGCTTTCGTGGATTATCGTAACTATATCCCTCTAAAATGTCATTCAAATTTCATCAGAAACAAAGACTCCTACGGTCTCCATCCATAACAGGTAATTTACAGCAAATCTAAGACAGTTAAAAATACATGTTATGAATGGAGGCCGTAGGAATCTCTGTTTCTGACGAAATTTGAATGACATATTAGAGGGATATAGTTATGAAAATCCACGGTGGTATTTTTCAAAAAAAATTTGCTAAAAATGGATGTGAAGTAGATAAGGTTACCTACTTCACAAAGTAGGCTCTCTTTCCATATATATATATAGGATAATTATCCAATGCGCACAGGGCCCATTTGAGTTTCCATGCGCCCATCTTTTTGACCGTCCGATCTTAACTTTCAATCCGATATTAACTTCCAATCCCACGTTTTTAGCATCGATTAATTTTATAAATTAATGATTTCCATATTTAGTAATAGTATCGTTTTGGTAACATATTGTATGGCAACTTCATTTGAACGATCTGTCATATATTCTAGAGCTCTGCAATCGATCGATCTCACGGGAAGAAATTGTTGTTGATTCTTTCGGCGATAGCTGTATTCGAATAAAAGGTATTGGGAATATTTAATATTTATGTTCAAGTTTTAATTTCATTGCTAATATATTGAGGTTTCGATTTCAGTTTTTAACGTGATGGATTATTTGCGATTGTATTTGAATCATGATATCTCAGAAGCAATGGTAAACAATGATTCTTTATTGGATTTTGATCGTCAGAATATCATATGAGAAGGATCGACGATGAATGATTTGCAATTGGATTTGTATCATGAAAACTCTTCTTCAGAAGGATCATGTTCAATTTTATTAAGTTACTTAATGCATTCGTCAAAGTTATTGACAACATGGCATGAATTACTTTTCTATATATTATTCTTACTGGTTCATTATCAATCACTAGTTACTTATGTATCTACTGCGTATTACTTGTTAGTTTGTCATTCTTACTAAATCTTTTATACTGAATTACTAATGTATTTTATTAGTTTACTTATAAGATATTTTATTTTACCATCGTTAACACAATTGTTACTTTTCATGCCTTTACTTTGAAAATGTACTGAGTTACTAATGTTATTACATTGTTTACTGAGATGATATTTTAATTTACTATTACCTACATAATTGTTACTGCTCCCTCTTTAGTTCTTACAACTTCAACTATTGGTTTACTAATTCATTTTTATTTCAGGTATGTCAGATGCTGGAATACTTCTTATGTTTTACATCTCACAATATCATTCGTGGATAAAAAATAAAAAAATGAAACATTGGATCGTGAGAGTATCATATCAGAAGAAACAACGATGAATGACCTGCAATTGGATTTGAATCATGAGACATATGTATATTTTTACTGAGACAAATGTGAAAGTTACTGAGACAAACATGAAAGTTACTGAGACAAACGTGAAAGTTACTTGCATACATGTATTTTCATTTATACCAAGTTACTTATGCCATTTGCCCATGTTACATGCATTTTGTTAAGTGTTACTTGTTCTCCTATCATTCTTACTGAATCAATTATATTCAGAATGCTGTCTTCAAATCAGATTCAGTCAAAATGATATAAAGTCAAGTAACAACAAACAAACAAACGGAATCAGTAATATATATACAATAGTCCAGTAAATGCTTATCACGAGATTAGTAATACCCAAACAACGATCAGTAATTTACGTCATTTTATTATATGGTTTAAAATTCAGTAATATATATATAACTGGACAAGTAAGTAGTTGTTATGAAATTAGTAAAATCATAATAAATGATCAGTAATTTTCATATACATTATAATTGACTAAAAAGATTATACAAGTAAATAAGAGGTGCGTCAGTAACACTCAAAGGATTTAGTAAATATAACATTAGTAACAATCAAAATGAGTTCAGTAAAATGAACATTTGTAATCAGTAATCATTGTATGGACATTAGTAGTTTTCTACTTCATTACTGATCTGACAACAATAATTACTTGAGAACTGAATATGTTACTTGAGTAACATGAATCAATTACTGATCTCTGTACAATGTAATATTACAGATATAAAATACTGACAAATGTTTCAGTATTACTGATCTCATAACACATAATTACTTGAATAAAATATATACATTACTAATCAAATATACAATGACTATTTCTTCGGTACGAAATTAATAATTTGAATTTATCTTTCTAAAACAGTCTTCTTTTTTTTAAGGACTTGGTATAATTGAAAATATAAATGCTCAAACATATTAATATCCTTCCAAAACCGTGCTCCTTCGAAATAGGCAACCATTCAAATAGAAATACACGTGGCGCGCCCACGTTTGGTGCTCACCAAAACTCAATGGGCCCTGTGCTCTCTGGATAAGCCCTATATATATATATAGGGATTGAGGAGCCTACACCCATGTGTAGGTAACTTACCTACACCCACCTCTTGTTTCTTAATTTTTTTGATTTTTTTTGAAATGGATCTTTAGGGGATTTACTTAGAATATTAAATGGAATATGTGTTTCAAATTTCATGTAAAACAGACATTCCTAACAGCTCTATCGGAAGGGGCCGATTTCAGCAAATCTCAGACCGTTAAAATTTGACTGTCATGATGGATAAGTTAGAAGTCTCAAAATAAGTTGAAATTTGAATGACGATATGGTGATATATTGTGATCTAAATTCCCCAAGGAATTAATTCAAAAAAATAAAAAAATTTAAGGGAAAAAGAGTTGGATGTAGGTAAGTTACCTATACCTGGGTGTAGGCTCCCTTTTCCCATATAAATATATATATATATATATATATATATATATATATATATATATATATATAGGATTTAATGGGGCTGCCCCCTGGGGGCAGCCAACATGGCTGCCCCGCCCCCTATTTCCGACGTTTTTTTTATTTTTTTTGAAAAATAAAACCATGTAAATTCATCCCTATATCCCTCCTACATGACATTCGAATTTCGTCAGAAGCAGAGACTCCTACGGCATCCATCGAGATGGTGTCGATTTAAAAAATCCTGTTACCGTTAAAAAATGACTGTCTGGATGGAGGCCGTAGGAGTCTCTTTTTCCGACGAAATTCGAATGGCATGTAGGAGGGATATAGGGGATGAATATACATGGTGACATTTTTTGAAAAAAAATAAAAAAAGCGTTCGAAAATGGCGCAGGGGCAGCCATGTTGGCTACCCCAGGGGGCAGCCCCATTAACCTCATATATATATATATATATGAGATAATCATAGTTCAAATGGGTAGAATTACTGTTCTCTTTCAATTTTGAGCTTAACTCAATGGAAAAGGTTTTTTAGGGTTTGAATTTTCTTAAACTCCTTCCTTATTCTCGTCAATATTTTTAATTCTATTAAATTGCGAAAATCAACTTTTATTTCAGTTCATCGTAGTCAGGAAAATGAGTCCAACTAATTATTTTAACCACTGTAAGATACAAAGCACTATTGGAATATATATGCTACTTCTTGATTCAATTCAGTAGGCTTATTTTGGATAAAGGAGTTCAAAAATATGTGGAATGATGTGATATATACATGAGTATTGATAATGATGTTACTTATGTCGTGATGAATTGCCCCTATATATAGGGAAAATGAGTGTGCTCCCTGTTTGTAGCCAACTTACATGCTCCCGCCCCTTTTTCCATGTATTTTTTTTTTCCTGAAATGAGACCTATTGGAATTTAGATCACAATATGTCACTATGGTGTCATTCAAAATTTAACTTAATTCGAGACTTCTATCCCTCCCCCATCAAGACTGTCAAATTTTAATGGTCTCAGAATTGCTGAAATTGGCCCCCTTCAGATGGAAGGTATATGAGTCTCTGTTTCTGACAAAATTGGAATGGCATGTTAGGGGAATATAGTGATGAATATATATATTTTTATTTCAAAAAAAATAAAAAATAGATAGAAAATAGGGGTGGGAGTAGCCTCATTTAACCCATAAATATATATATATATATGATATAGTCCCAGAAACTCACAAATTATGGGAGTGAGTTTATAAGAATAGGGGATTACTATTTGATAACGTGGATTAAAGCATTTTAAACATTTGTCAACAACTTATATAATCATATTGTGAGTTCGAACCCAACTAGTTGTTCGTGTCAATTTTCCTACGGTCATGAGACATAAGCATGAGACGTAACACATGATGGTTCCGATAATCACTTACAGCACCTACGCATGTGCTCCTTCTTCTGCTGATATAGATATCACATCGCAATCCTTCAAATCTCTTACTTCTGCGATCCTCCCTCCGCACCAATGTTGCCAACAACAAACCTATCGTATCCATATAAGTTAATTAGTCGAATCACAACTGGTGTATGCAACTTAATTTGCAGGGATTGAATTGATAGTGTGCCCGATGGGAGCTGCGAACCACACGATGGCCGAATGCCAACTCGACACCCAGAGATGATACGTATCCCGCGCTGTTCCCTTTCTTACTGTTATTATTATGTGGACGACAGATCCCCATCTGACGTTGTAAAGCACACACATGCACACGCAGCCAACACAAGTGGGAGATGCTCTCTCTCTTCGTCCAGTCGAAGGTCCTTGTGCCAACATGTCAGCCTGATCCACACCCAGACTCTAATTGGTCGCTTGGCTATCGGATGTGTGTTGGGCTCCACTTCCTTTCTTGATGTTTTGAGGGAATAACTTGAGAGGATCCTTCTTCTGTATTCCTATCTGTTTCTGTCCAAGCAAAACTTGATTCATATTGTCCCCATCTGCCACAAATGGCTTCATATATATGCGGTGGTGCGATGCTTCCATCAACGTAAAGGCGAATCCTTCACATTCTTCTCCGCTATTCTCCATCTTTAACACACACGTAGGGTCGTCAAAAGGTTTCATACGCAAACAAAAGCACGTAGAAGAAGTGGATAAGGGTAACCTTATATCGGAAGGCAAATATAGAAAAGAATGTTTACGATGATTATTTAGCACCACATAATAAAGCACAGGCTGCCGCCACGTTGGATGTGAACGAGCATTTCCACCCTGTTATCTTCTCCACGGATATTCTGTTCCCCTTATTTGAGCATATATGCACTCTACTTGTTCACTTGCATTATCGTTTTTAATTCGTTGATTCTTATGCCAAGGGTAGAATTGTAAGTAAATTTGTGGAAGTATATATGCATCGACGATCATAACATCAACAAGGTTGTTTTTTTTAACCTCAGAGAAGATGGCCATTATCTCAAAGCAACCATGAAAATGGTTCCTTGATTCCGTAATGCTTTTTAAAGGTCTATGGTGTTCGTAATATCAACAATTCATCGGAAGTGAAATGGAAGGATAAACTACAAAAGAATTTTCATTTTAATTAGAACTAGCAAACAGGCCCCGCGCTTCGTGGCGAAATGAATTCAGAAATAAGTACTATTTTTTGTTAGTGTCATATTATATAAAAACGAATACATGTAAAATTTACAATATTAAAGTTATAATGATCATAACATCAACGATATCGTTTTTTAACCTCATAGAAGATGACCATTATCTCAAAGCAACCATGAAAATGGTTCCTTGATTCCGTCATGCTCATTAAAGGTCTATGTTGTTCGTAACATCAACAATTTATTGGAAGTGAAATGGAAGGATAAACTACAAAAGAATTTTCATTTTAATTAGAACTAGCAAACAGGCATGCGCTTCGCGGCGGGATGAATTTAGAAATAAGTACTATTTCTTGTTAGTATCATATTATCTAAAAAGCAATACATGAAAAAATTATAAATAATAATAAAGTTAAATTATATCTAAGTAATCTGGAACAAAAAATTTAAATTTTATATTAGGACTTTAGAATATACAAAATATCAATTTAACCCCGATCTCAAAACTTAATTATTTTAATACAAACTTACAATTAAAATTCCAATAAAATCATTTTTAATTGAGTAAACACTTCTACTGTTGTCCTCCAACTATATAAAATAAAAATATTACTAATATTGTGGATAGTTGTGTATGCTTAATGAATTTTGTATTATATATTCTTTGTAATCAGAATTTGGTCCTTATGAATTGAATTTTTAAGTATATTTTGAAAGTCAAAAAATATTTATAAATAAATGAGAAAATGAATTTTGTTTCATATCTAAATAAGGAAATATATTTAAGACTGACATAAAGGAAGAGAACTATAAAGCCTTCTATGCATTTTTTTCATTCATTACACACATCATAGTGTCAATAGTTGTTATCGTTTTATAAAAATAAGATGAACTATATTATTTATTAATAAGACAAAAATATAATATATACATATACATATATACACATGTGTCACCTTTTTTCCAAATATAGAAAGAATTGTATATCTTTTACATGCAAGTTTTATTAGAAGAATAAATGAGATATTTTTGTCATGTCACCATCTCTTGTTTTATATCGATGATCATTTATATTAGAAAATCTAAAATGTATTGAATTAATTAATCGTGATTAATGAATAATGAAATACAATTCCAAGTAAATATACACTCCATTATTGTTTGATATTCTTCTTGAATTTGATTTTTCATGTAAGGTATCATTTACTTCACTAAAATTAAATGTGTAAGTTTAGATGTTAAAAGATATTTAAATAGAAAGATAATTATAATTGATGAAAGATTAGAATGGAAAATGTAATATAATGTTGGGTTTTTATCACTTGTGCCCCTCCAAGATATCGCAATTTCAGTTATGCCCCTATCTTTTTGGTAATATCAGTTGTGCCCCTCACTTCTTGCTAATCTATCACTTGTGCCCCTCAGGTTAGTGACCGTCCATAACCAACACAAGCGGACGTTAACTTCAAGGACACAAATGGAATTAAATTAAAAAAAAAGGATTGAAAAGGTTTAGGGTTGTCGTCGACCAAGGCTGCTTTCAAGTTTAGGGTTGCGGACGACGGCACTGACGACTCCCCAGTGGCAATCTGTGCAAAGACCAATTCGATGTCGGGAAGGAGGTCCCTGAGTGCATCGTGAAGGTCCGGTATCTTGAACAGCTTCTCTGGGGACCTCCTGCCGATGCTGATCGCCTTCGCAAAACCAAAGAGCTGCAGCGCGGTGCCCTTCACAGTCTCTGCAAAAGGCGTGGAGTCGGGAGACTCGCTGCCAGTTCCTTCGAAGATCTGATCACAGAATGGTGCTCGCTTGCGAAGACTATCCGCACGCAGGCCTTGGCGACGCGAATCCACTTGCGGATCTTGGACTCGAGTGACTCCCAGGGGAGGTGCTGGACGTCGCTGATGTTGAGCTTCTCCATGTTGGCTCTGGTCGACAGCGGCCTTACGGACGCTGTTGTAGCCTCTTCGTATGCTATAGGGGGTGTCTTTCAGATGCAGGGCATGAGGAGCTCGGGCGGCTGGGAAGGAGTTGGGGCAGGGGGGCGCTGGGGAAGAGGGAGGGCGGAGGGGGAGGTGCGGGGTGGAGGGAGTAGCAGGGGGCTGGGCGTGAGGAGCTCGGGGCAGCTGTGGAGGATCTGGGGCAATGGGAGATGCACGAGGGTTGAGGGAGGATGGAGGGGGAGGGCGGTGTGCGTTCTCCAAGAACGGTGGCCGCAAGGGATGATCAAAACCATGAGGAGCAGCTTGGAGCAGGGGGAGGTTGGGGCGGAGCAACTGGGGAGGGGATGCTGGGGCGGAGCAGCTGGGAGGGGGAGGAGGGGATGCTGGTGCTGGTGCTGGGGGAGGAGCGGGGATGGCGGAGGAGGAGCTGGAGGTTGGGGAGGAGGAAGAGAAGGGGGAGGAGGAAAAGGATGGAGAAGGTTTCCAGTTTTACCGCACCTACCCAAACTATGGTTTGATTAAATCATGGTTAAGTTCAAATCATTGACGGTCAAACTAATGGAAGGGCACAAGTGATAAAGGAGAAAGAAGTGAGGGGCACAACTGATATTACCAAAAAGATAGGGGCATAACTGAAATTGCGATATCTCGGAGGGACACAAGTGATAAAAACCCTATAATGTTAGTACAGAATGTGTAGCTTATATAACTTTGATTTAATAATAGTTATATATAAAATATGTATTTAATAAGTCTATCATGATTTACATGTGTGTTATATATTATCTTAGTATGATCGTATTCACACAATAAAAAATACATATGCCAACAATTTGAATATTCATTTCCATATCTTTGATCTTAATATACAATAACGGTTATTATTCATTGTAAAATTTATCTTGTTTAATGATTAATCTCTACAAAAAGTAGGAAAATCATATAAATTTTTATACTTATAATTTAATCTTTATACTTGCTCATCTGTACAAAATAAATAGCATATTTTTACAAATAGCTCATATGGAAATCATTTTAATTAAATTTTATAGTTTTCTTGTATGTATATTTTATATAATCTATTATTTATAGCATACATTATCATAATAGAGAGTCAATTTAGATGTCCAGAGACAGAATAAGAGAGAAGAGAGTGGGCTGGTGATGAATCTGCATTTCATCATCTTTATTCTTTCATTTTTTGCCTTAAATCCTAGATAAATGCATGTATATATCACTAATTTGTCAAAATAAACACTCTTTAATTTGTACAAAATAATGTACATTCATTGTATTCAATTCTAAAATTAAAGAATAATGGAAGAAAAGAAAAAGAAATGAAACACCATAGGTGTTGAGTAACCCTAAACCCCGAGACCTAGTCATCATGATGACTTGATCGAGAAGGAATAAAGTAGGGGAGATAGAGCAAAGAAACTGTACATAAAATACACAGCAAACCACACACATGTAACCCTGATTTTATTGCTCAAATATTGCTTTTAGGGACCTATTTTGTTTTATTATTTTTACACTTCAAATAGTAAAAACCCTCAACATGAATATTGTAGATAAAAATACAAAGAAATATATAAAATTGATTTCACAGAAAAATAATGCATACAATACATAGATGGAATACACTTATATGCACATATAAAGAATATATACATAATTAAGTAAGTGTACAAATAAACTCTTAATAATACGCTAAAATAACCTAGACATGTATCTAAATAAAACTAACAATATATAAAATTCTTCTTATATAATAATAATAAAATATAGAATACAAATTAAAAATAAAATAGCCAAAACACATGTATATTTACCTATTAATATACATGTAAATAGTAACTTGTAATAAAACACCTCGAAAAAATAAATAAAATATTTTTAAATTACTACATAAAATTGGAAACATTTTTTATTTTATAATCATGACTAAATTAATCCATCCTCTATTTTTGTCAATTTTATAAACTATTTTACTTCCTTTATTTCCTGGCTGGTCCATGTGAACCAACCAGGGACTTTCCCTTGTTGATCGGGTGGTAAACTACTCGCCTTAGATTCTGACCTATGTCAGTGCTCACGGGATACCTCTTTCTCCCCCTTTTCATGCCTTCTTCATATCTCCTTATCCCTTGAGCTCTCCACCTTTGTATAGCCCTCACGTCTGTCATATTCGTCGGCCTCACCATCTTCACCTACCATCTCCTCCGTCACTCAATCCCACCTCGAAGTCATGCAACTACTAGCCTATAAATCACCCCCACCTTCTTCCGTTTTTTGTTTGATCCCACTTGGAGTGGTTTTTAGCCCCTCAGATTGAGCGAACGGGTCAAGCTAGGTGACATAAGGTTTAGCCTTTCATCTGCAGTGAGGAGGAACATTCTTTGGGAATATCTAAACCATCGTCGGAGCTACCTCTGACAAGTCCTACCTCCTTGGTCTTAGGACAAGTTGAGGTCATTTCCCTTTGCATTCCAAGAGTTTCTCATATCTTTTTCCCATTTCTTAGCTTCAATTTCATCGTTAAACAAGTAGGGTAGATGTAATCAAGGACCCCCAATTTGACCTGGAGCTTGAGCTCCTGGCCAAAGTCATTGTGATCTTCCATGTGCTCCACCTTGATAATCATCTCCCTTCGATCCCCTATGCCATCTACATATTTTTCTCCACTGCCCAACCAGGTCATGAACTGACCTAGAGACTCGATCTCCATTCCGACCACCTCGTCAGAGCTCTTCGCATTTCTGCCTCCCCTGCCGCTACAGCTTCAAAACCTGGTCGAGGGAGTAGCCCTCAAACCCTCAGTCTTTTTGGTGCAAGTCCTAGCACTCGAGGACCAATCTGGAGGTGCATCGAAGTCTTGGAGATCGCCCTAGACACTTGTGAGATGCCTGAGCCCTAAGATCCGCAGCAAGACTCCTCGACCTCATCGGAGCCAATCTTCTCGTGCAGAGAATCCCTAGAGACTCATAGTCTATGTCGGCTCATGAAATCACTATCGAATATCGGATATCTAAGCATTCAAAGTTCAAGGTGACCGTGTTCTTCTGGTTCTTACAAACAAACCAATTGCCGTTAGATCTGGCATGAGTACTAGGTCTGATCGCAACCGTCCATCTCAAGTGAAACGATGCATGGCGAAGGCCCTCTGATCGTCCATGTGTCCTCCAACGAGCAGTCTGATGAAAGGGCATTTAAGGGGTAATTTACATATACCCCCTACACATTTTTTGTAATATTAAATAGACTTGTAAAATTTTAATTACACGTAAAAGTAGTGGGATATCTGCATCAAAGCCCATGTACTTCGTTGTTCTTACAACTAAGTCCCAAGCTAGCTCACGTCACGTGGATCACCACGTGATTGGGTAAATTGTTTGCAACTCCCATACATTTTTATATTTCAATTTAATATATAATAAATCGAAATGTAGTGTAAATATTTTGATGTTTTTGCACATAGCCCCAATCACTTTATTTTTAATTGCAAAAATACCCATGCCACTTTAAGTATTTTTTTTCATGTTTATCTTTTTTTTTATAAATATCATTTGTGCTCCAAAAATTATGGGAAAATAGGTTAAGGTGCCTGCTTTCATGCTCTTTAATGCGAAATAATTAGTTTTGCATTTTATGTACATTTCCCTTTTATTAAAAATTAATCAGTGCACGGTTATTCTCAATTAGCAATAAATAATCCAAAAAAATATAAAATCATCTTTAAAAATTCCAAAAATATATTAATTATCTATTATTGTATTTTATTTCTCCAGATTAAAAATACTTAAAAATAGAAAATTACTAAAAATTAAAAATCTTCAAAATCCTTATAAAAATTATAAAAATTCATGCAAAATCCAAAAATAGTAGTTTCTACTTGATAATTTTATTTTTTATATATTATTAAGCATTAAATTTATTTTTGAGAAATTTTGATTTTATTTATTTTTTAAATCTCAAAACAATTCAGGACATTAAAAAAGTCTCTGATTTTATATACTTTGGACTTTAAAAATACCTATAATTTAGCAAAGTCCCTGAAAAATCACAAAAACTAAGATATATATATATAACATAAAAATCTTTTATTCTATAACTTTTGTTTATTTTTAATATATTAAAATTTAAATATCCCATATTGTATTATATACCTATAATATAGCTATACACATTTAATACTTTTACTCATTATTATAAATATTGTAATATATTTTTATTCCCTTTAAAAAATAAAAAGGACTATTCATTAGGTATTTTTCCAATTTTTGTATAATTCGTATATATTTTATCTTATATTACCTATATTATACATATGTAGTTATATATATAAATATATCTAAATTTTATAATAAAGAGAAAAAGAAATTAAAAATCAGGAAATTATAAAAAGAAAATAAAAAATTAAAAAGTAAAAAAAATCAGTGCACGATTATTCCTTGTTAGCCTTAAAATCCGAAAAAGATTAAATCATCTTAAAAAAATCTAAAAAAATATTAGTTGTCTATTATTATATTATTTTATACCTCCATACCAAAATGCCTTAAAAAGAAAAAAAGGAAGATTACTAAAAATTTTAAAGCTTCAAAGTCCCTATAAAAATTATAAAAAAATCACAAAAACTCCAAAAATATTAGTTTATGTTTGATATTTCTACTTATATATTAATATTACTAAGCATTAAAATTAGTTTTGAGAAGCTTTGAATTTATTTATTATTTTTAAATCTCAAAACAATTTGGTCTATTTAAAAAGTCCCTGATTTTGTATATTTTGGTCTTTAAAAATACCTAAAATTAGCAAAAATCCCTGAAAATCACAAAAACATAAGAAAAATATGAAAAACTTAAAAATATTTTATTCACTACTTTTGATTATTTTTATATATATTTATAATCGAAATACCCTACAATGTATTATATACCTATATTATAGCTCTATATATTAAATATTATTACTCATTATTTAAATATCATAATATATTTTTAATCTCATTAAAAAATAAAAAAGTTCTTTAGTTTTTTTCTGATTTTTGTACAATTATTATATATTTTATATCATATATTACCTATATTATACATATTACACAAATATAGTTATATATATATGTATATATATCTAAATTTTATGTTAAAAAAGGACATTAAAAATCAAAAAATTATAAAAAATAAAAATAATAATAAATTAAATAAATAAAACCCACAAAAACATTAATTAATTAATTAATAATTGAGTGAATTTTATACAAATACATATATTATTTATTCAGTATTTATTTATAAATAATATACCTGCTACATTAGCTTGGCTCCCTATGTTCGACATCCAGACTACTTGCCTAGAATACACATTTATTTCTGGGTTTTAATAAATTTTGATCCACATCAGTCGGTTTTATTGCTTTATATCTATTATTGTTTGGGTTAATTCTTGAATTTAGTCGAGGATCTTTGGAGAGGTCATTCCAACGATTGTGATTCGCCTTGTATGACCCCAAGACTCTCTCCTCTGCTTTCTTTGGCTAGTTCAAATGGCGTCATCACCGGGGAGCAACGGAGTGTAGCTAGTTGTACATTACACTATTTACGATTCTTTTTAAATTCTGTCATTTATTTTTTATAATTATTTTGACTATTCTAATCCATATTTCTTGTTAATCTGTCTTACGAGGGATCGCTTGGCGATGGCTATCTCTTAGGAGGTGGATACACCGGAGTCGAGCGAAGGTTGACCTTCTACATGTGAGCCGGCTAGGAGAGAGCAGGAGAGAGGAGCAAGGAAAGATGGAGAAGAGCAGCCTGGCCTTAGTTTTTATTTTATTTTGTGTGAGAGAGAGATTTTATTTTATTTTTAAATGAATTTATAATAATTTGGATAGTACCACACTTCACGAGGTCTAGTGCCCAAGTGTCTGTTCACCTGGGGCCTCATCATGATTTTTTGTATTTTCTTCGCCTTCTTTTTATTTTGTTTCACATGCTTTGAGCTTTCCTCCTTTGTTTCATTTATTTTTTGGAATGAGCCCTTAGACATTAGGATTTGTTTCTCGGTAAAGTAGATCCAAACACCTAAAAGAAGCATGTTCCTATAGTTCATTATGTTTGGACATAGTCAAATTTAATTGTTGATTGTTTGGACCTAAGATCGAGAGCCACGAGAAGCTCCATACAACGCTTGCAGGACTCGTTGCGACTGGCACCGAGGAGCTTCCAAGATTAGACTTTTCGATCTCATTTTTGGATAATTGGCATCTGGTTCTTCACGATAAATAACAATTCTTGTTTAGGGTGATTTCTACTGTTTTCATATCATCGTATAGTGTTAAATATTTCAATTCTGCCTAGCGTCCTTCATGGAGAGAGCTGGGAAGAACTGTAAGTAATTCTAACTTTGCATGGATCATTAGTCACTAAGGTAAGATTTCCATCTTAGTTATGACTTGCATTGCTTTTCTGCCTTCTCCCTTTATTTTTTCACATATTATGATTAAATAAAAATACAAAAAAATCATTAGGCAGCTTGCTCTGAAAAATACTCAAAAATTGAAAATCCAAAAATTAAAATCAGGGGGCTGCTAATAAAACTTTGACCTTAATAAAAATCATAATGGACTTCATTGGTTTAGATTCATAAAGACCTCACTGTTTTCAGGTACATTCCAGACCGAGTGAGGTACGACCCCTAATGATTAGAGCCCAAAACTCGATCTGTGGAAGCCTTGATTATCACTTGGGTTGGCGGAGTATTAGCGCTTCTATAGCACACGACCGAGTAGGACCTCGTCGATGACGGTACTCCCATATTGTGTGGAGCATCCGACTTAGTATGAAGTACTGATCTTAGGCCACACCCTCATGGGCATGTCTATCTCATCTCTTTGCGTCTGAGTACCTCGCTTGTGGGGGAGGTATTGGTTTTGTCTATTGCGTTCCTCTTCTATTTCGTTAGATGAGTAGCTGCCCAGGCACGAGACCAAGGACCTCAAAGTACACAAATCATAAGTTACAAAGGAGGTGGAACAAGTACAGGGAGCTTTCCTGGTAGTACACACACTCCTATAGGGATAACGCTCATAAGAACCCATTATAAGATCTTTCCTGCAAAACACGAATAAAATTGAAAAGATAAAAATAGCGAACTCTAATAGATTCACATGTTTTTAATTTGTGAACCCACAATTATATGGTGTTACTCTGATTTTAGTCAAGTTCAAATATGAGTCTCGTACACTTCTTACCATTTTTCTTTCCTCTATGTTATTTCTCATTTGACCCTGCTCGCTTCGAGGCTTCTACTGTTTTGCATTCCATTTATTCCTTGTTAAATATTGTATCTTTCATCAATTTTCGATCTCTCTCTTCATCATTGAGATGGTGAACCATGGATGGCTTAGTCGGGACTCCGCTGACACCAACATCGATTCTAAGTACTCACCTTCTCCAATCATTCAGGGCGATTCCTTAGAACCCAGTTCGGACTCTGTGAAATGATCTTCAGACTCCCCACCTTTTTGTAATAATCCATGATCACTCTTATCCCAGACTCTTCCTATTTTAGATGGTGATTGATTTCACTCCTTACACGTCACCATCCTTAAAGAAATTCGGTGTTGATCTTAACAAAGAATGACTCTCTACATCTGGTGCTTCTATTCAGACTGATCAAGGCATCATTCCATGTGCACATCACAATCCTGATCTGCAGCCAGAAATTATCTAAGACTCAGCTTCAGAAAAGGATACAGAGATGGCTCCCACAGGAAAAAGGGAAGGGACATCAGCATCCTCCACAGCAGTAACTAACCGACCAGGGGTTGGCCCAGATCGCCTTCTAAGACATGCTTAATGATCTGAGGAGAATGAGAGACAACCCAGGAGGAGAAGTAGAAGAAGAAGAGAGAGCAGATGGAGGTCGTTGATTAGTCGCATTGAACATAGCGAAGCGATCGTGTCAATCTACAAGGCAGACGGAAGTGACCTCTCGCTAACCTCAAGTGACTAAGAAACAATTAACCCACATAATAATAGAATGGATCGATAAAAGCAATGTTCGAATAAAAAATTATTATAACCCTACATACAAGTGTGTATAGTGACAAGTAGAGTAGGGTGTCGAACACAGGGAGATAAGTCGGTGTAGCAGGTATATTATTTATAAACAAATAATGAATAAATAATATAGGCATATTTTTTACAGTATTTACTCAATTAATCAATGAGTAAATGTTTTTGTGGATTCTTTTTTACAAATAAAATGTTTATTTTATTTTATTTATTACATTTTTATTTTATATTTTATATTTTTTAATCCTATATTATTTTTCTTTTTATGATTTTCTGATTTTTAATTTCTTATTTTTAAAATATAATATAGACATATATATATACAACTATATATATGCAATATGAATAGTATAAGTAATATATAGTAATAAATATATAATATTTGATAAACCGCGAAATCGGCCCTTTAAGAGTGCGAAATTAGCACTTGGAATCATCATCGTAGTCGGGCCGAGTTGGGTCATCAAAGAGATCATCTCATTTAAATATATGTCAATAATAGATCAAAATGAGATGATCGTGAAATTTTTTACTTGGTAAGAAACCAAGGTCGAACTCAGGGACACAAGCTTCTCTCGTATTAATCGGATTTTTATATTTTTTATTTAGTGTTGAATTGAAACACATATATAGGTCAAATTTATGCAAAGACACAACAATGCAATAACAATAAAGTAAACATGCAATTTTTTTATCAATTTTTATCATGCAAATAAATACCATGAAATGCAATCAAATATACCCTAAGTCAGAGTAAAGTATGATGAGCAAATTAAAATAAGAATTAATTTCAAGTTTAATTAAAGTGTCAAGCTTGATTGATAATGGAACGAGGCATAAGTTAATAATAAGGGACACATGGAGAATACAATAATTCATAAAAATTTCAGTCCAAAATGCGAAACTTAATATGACATTATGAAGTACATTAAACAAGCTTTCAAATGAAACTGAAATCAACTTTAATTGGACAAACGTAGCTCAAGATATGCATAAAGAAAGACAAGGGCATAAATGCAAGAAAACATGAAATGATAACTACAAAAAGGTCCCTGGGAAGGACTAAAATGAAAATAAAATAAGTTCTGATGCCTTCCCTGTAAATAAACCACACGCGCAGGGACCTTTTCTGCAAATTGAAGAAGTTCGGAGGGCTTCTCTGCAAATTTCCCAGATGGCATGTGCTAGGCACGCACCATCCAGGCTCGGAAGTTGGCTCGGGCTTGGCAGAGGTTCGCTGGTTGCTTCGGATGGCTTCGGGCGTTGGCTTTGGCTCGGTGTAGGCTCGTGGAGGCTCGGAGTCCCCAAGCCTGGGAGCTCGGGTGTTGAGGTTCGGGGCGGTTCTGGATATGACACGTGGCCGAAGATGGACCCTCTGATCCTAGGATCGAAGGGCTCCCCAAAGTCGTATGTGTGGCTGCTTCTAAGCCATCAGATCTTTGAGGATCCGATGGCTCCTGTATCGTCGGCCCAAGAGCTACGTGGCTGCACGGAGGCTGTTGGATCGAGATGATCCAACGGTTGTTAAAAAGGAGGTTCCTGAGCGACGTGGCTGAATCCGAGCCGTCAGATGATGCACATCCGACGACAACTACTCTTTCATCTTCATCCTCGACTGGTGGCGAGAACAACGCTCCGGCGAAGGAGCTCCAGCTCCGTCGCCTCCCAGCTCGCTTGATGAAGGTCCCCAGCGCTCCTTGGACGATTGGCGATGTAGCTGCAACTCCAGGGAATGCTCCGAGCGTCCTGGTTAGGTCTGGTCATGTTGGGAAGACGGAGGCGGCGTTGCGCGAAAATCCTCCGGCGAGGCTTCCGGTCATTGAAGAGTTGCAGACCTGCATCGTTAGTTGATAGCCTAAGCCTTGGGTTTCATGAAGGGGAGTGGAGTGAGTGCTCTTGTGGGCGGAGAATGTGGGGAGCACGGAGCCTCCTCCGCCGCGAGGGCGGAGGGAGGTGGGTCGGAGGCAATGGGAGGTATGGAAGACAGAGACGATGAGCGGAGGGTGTCGCGTGGAGGAGGGAAGTGTGGCGGAGCTCAGAGAAGGGTTAATGGAGGTCGAGGACGTCCCAAGCGGCCTAAAAAAAATTAAGTAAACTAAAAGAAAAATGCAGAGGAAGAAGAAGGAGAGCTTACCTGGTCGGAGGCAGAGCGGGGGCTTGGGCTGGGGCTCGAATCGAGCCCCGGGTCTTCGCTGGACGTCGTCAGCAGGTCGACGGCAGCTCGGGCGGTCGCCGGGGAGCTGCAACTCGCCGTGTGTGGCGGAGGGTCTCACCGGAGGCGCGCGTCGTCTTCGCGCTCCATCCGACCTCCTCGCTGTCACCGAGGGGTGGAGGAATGCTGGGCGTGGCCCTGCGTACAAGTGGACAACCGGAACTTGGTGGAGGATGCGAGATATTTGAAGAAGTGAGTGGCCGGTTATGGTGGTGGTCGACGTGGGTTTCGTGAGGAACATGGAGCGACTGAGAGTGGATGAGAGTAGTGGAGGCACCGGCGAAGGAGGTGGATGACTGGGGAAGACCGTGAGGCGGTTGGCGAAGTGCGAGGGTAGCTGGAGTCGTGGAGAAAATGGATAGGGGGAGAGAGGTGTGCGCGAGCTGGATCGTGGGAAAGAGAGGGGGGATCGGAGGTTGACGACGGTCTTCTGACCATTGGATCTGGAGATCCAACGGTGGAGAGTAATGCGCAAAGGAGCGGTGTGGATCAGATTGGGGACGGAGCGATCAGAAGAGTGTGAATTCGCCACGTGTCATCTTAACGTTGAAGCGCGAACAAACGGTCACGATGGAATAGAGGGTGGATCGAATGGCTGAGGCGCGATCTTAGAAGAGGCGGCTGTGATGGAAGATCAGAGTTGCGATCCAGCGGTGTACACACCGCCACGTGGCGTGAGGGAAGAGCGGCGACAACGAGCGGCGGAGATTAAGGGGCGGGGAAGAACAGAGGTAGTGGAGAATAGCAGGCGTGGAAGTGCTCTGGCCGTTGGATCAGGAAGGTGATCCGACGGCTGGCGATGGGATGCGGAAAAGACAAGGGGCGCGGGCCACGTGGCGCCCCCAGAATGGGCCACGTGGCCCAATCACATTATTCAGACCTTTTAGTTGATTTTTGAAGGGCTAGATGATCGATTTTGAGAAAACTCAAAAGTTGTAGATCTTGATGAGATCTACATGTTTCATGTTGACAAAAACTGGCGATGAGATCACCTGAAGCCACAAAATATTTTTGAGGGTATTTTTAAGTCTAAAAATACCACGAATTTTTGTTTTGTCATTTTTTGTGATTTTTAATTTATTTAAGACTGATAATTACAGGACATTACCTGGGTTTTATTGCCAAAACTTTAAGCAAGGGGGTTAATAATGGAACATTAAGATGATGAAACTGAGTTTCATCACCCCCCTATACTTAAACTATGCTCGTCCTCGAGCATCAAAAAGAATGACTATGTTGGATTAACCCCCTAGTGCATGTGAATACAGGATCCAATCTGATCAAGTCGACTCGACTTTAGAGATCCAAAATTCTAGAGTTCAACCCAGCCTTAATCAAGAGGCATCCAATTCCTCTACTTCTCTAGACTCTCTCTGATGTACATATAAACTAAAGGATATGAAGTTTAATGTTGACTGCAATTTTTGAGAGTAGAGTCAATTCGTCACCCAAAGTCTTGGTCCGAGAAAATCTCCTAAGGACCCAATCCTCAACACTAGGGAATAAATCCAATCTTGCATTCGATCCACCGTCTCTTTAGTTGTCAGACTTAGAAAATGTCGATGGAAGTCCAGTAATGGAGGGCATGGGATTGTGTCATTTCTTCTCTCCCTCTCATTGGAACAAGGATTCTCTCTAGTGCCTTTTTACGCAACACATTTTTTTTGGTGTTGATCAGTGCGTCCGTCAAGAGAAGTTGGAGCCGTCTGCACTTGTTTTCCTGGGAGTACACCGGGGTGTGTCTCTTTTGAGTACCTATCGTACCTTCGACACCCAGACTTGTAGCATTTACGATGTAGAGCCTTTTTTTGGTGCAAGCCCGACTCCTGGTCCTAATAGCGGTGGTCCAAGTAGACACTTTGAAAAGTTTGAGAGCGCTCGCCTTTGGTGGAAGCTCTTTGATATTTGACTTTGTGGAATGAGAGCTTTTCTTTGAATTTCATTGACTTGTATAATTTGTGGCTAGCTCCACTGCTTTTACCAAGAGTTGGCGCACACTGATCAACAATTTTTTTATTTATTCACACCCTGGCACTTAGGTCAATATCAAGAGATTAGTATAAGAACCAAGTTCTCATACTGGCTAATAATGCTGACACTCAGGTTTCCTGAAGCCTCCAAAGATTTTATCCCATCCTCGAGCATCATTAGATCAAATCCAAACTCGACTTCCTCATCCCAATCCCTCAGGTGAAAAATCAACTCATCTCATCAAAAACCGCAGTCGTACATGTGATGTGTTGATCATATTCTTTATGGCTGAGACTAAGCACGGAATATAGCATGCAAATCTTGAAACCTAGGGGAATGTGGACGATTAAGTCTATGACCCTGATGGCTAAGGATGGTTAACCGCAAATCTCAAAGACCTCAAAAAAGCTAAGTCTCCTTGATCATTTCAGATCCTGGGCGAAAGTGTAAGTGTAGAGGACTAATCCAAACTTCTTCATTCAAAAACAAGATTTTTTTTTGAACTTCAATAGATATTAGAACTGCCTAAACTCAATTGAGCATCTGCAATTCAGCCAGTATGGACGTAAGTACAGGCCGAAGCTCATTGCTTGAGGACGGGGCCTTACGCGATGTCCTCTAAACCATCCAACCTGCTAAGGGCGAACCCTTACTGAATGCGGCTTACTTAATTGGGTTTAGTAGTTACTAACGGCTCCTAAAGGGTTTTGCGGTTTTTCTCATTTTTTATGGATTTTAATAAAAAGGTTAAAAACACAAGTTAAACTCAACTTTCCTTGAAAAGACTTTCAAAACCATGTCACGCAAATAAAAAGTTTTCAAAACATTTTCAAAAGATTTTTTCTCAAAACAAAGAAAAATCATTTTCGAAAATATTTTTATAAAAATAGCATAACATAATATCGAAAAGCCGCAAAATCATTTGAGTTCTCTTAGTCCAAAGAGTTTTACCTTAGCCAAAAAGTTTTAAATTTTTCAAATTTTTCAGGTTATAGCTAAAGTAAATATGCGGTATATACGGTATACCCCCCTATGCTTAAACTTTGCTATGTCCTCATAGCACTAGATGTTACAAGTACATAGGTCCATTTAAGTATATAGGAATATACGGGAGCTAAGAGGGGCTCCCCCTATACTTAGGTTAGAAATAACCTAAGTATAAAGGCAAGAAAAGATGAGTAGAGAAAATCACGGGGACTCGGGTCCCCCCTATACTTAGGCTGAGATTAGCCTAAGTACAAAGATAGAAATTGATGTTGGGAGGGACCCAAGGTGAACGAAGAAGAGGAATGGATCAACAAGTGAGCGGATGAATCTTCAGAGATAAATGGGGTGACTAAGGTTTTAGGGTGTGTATCGAAGCAAACATGGCTCAATCAATCAAGCAAAACCTTTAGTTTCACCAACTCCACATGAAACCAACCGAGGTTGGTTTATTATCTTGTCGATTTTATTGGTGATAAAACATTAGAAATTTACGCAAAAAAATGTGAAGTGAAAATCAAGGCGTATGCGCGGGTGTTGCTCTCCCAAAACCGAATTTTACTCCATTTTTGGTTGACTTGCAATTAACAGTCCCAATTTTATTTTAGGTTATCACTGAATTATGGTTAGCACATAGATCAAGAAATCATCGTCTACCGTTCATTCCATTTTCCATTAATACTAGGTGATCAACCTAGGAAATGAAAGCCGAGAAAAACAAGTATTCGATAAAAACAACAATCTAAGCTAAGCGAGAAATCATGCAGTGATTTGACGATAAATCCGTGAAAAACTGGGGTCATTTTGAAAACCAAATTCAACATGTATGCAAGTCGAAAAGGCCGTACCTAATCATGCATCTATTAGCGGTGATTGATTTTCATTAATTTTAGCTAAGTGATGCGAGATTATGTGCATATATAATTTAGTGTGTCCTACCTACGATCAAGCACATAAAAATATGGAAAATACAAACCGCTCAAAGAGCTGCGTGCCTGGTCCTAGGTCGACACTCAAGTGGGGACGATCCCCACACAACCATGATCGTTCAATTACAACCGCGAGCCTTCGATCGAAGACCGTTGTAAAAGACGAATTATTACATGTAAAAAATAAAATGGGAGACATATTTTTTTCCTTATTTGCTCCATGTATGTTTTGCGGCTCCTCGCAGCGGGAAGCATCCTGTTCCTCGCCTCCTTGATCCATCAAGGGCCCTGCCACAAAAAAATAATGGTTAGAGATCAAAATAAGAAAGAAAATTTTTGAATGCAAAAATGGACAAAACGACCTATAAAAAGATACACTTAATTAAATAAACAAAAAAATCCAAAAAATAAAAGAAATGAGCCGTGTCCCCGGCAACGGCGCCATTTGATGAACCATGAAATCGGCCCTTTAAGAGTGCGAAATTAGCACTTGGAATCATCATCGTAGTCGGGCCGAGTTGGGTCATCAAAGAGATCATCTCATTTAAATATATGTCAATAATAGATCAAAATGAGATGATCGTGAAATTTTTTACTTGGTAAGAAACCAAGGTCGAACTCAGGGACACGAGCCTCTCTCATATTAATCGGATTTTTATCTATTTAATTAAGTGTTGAATTGAAACACATATATAGGTCAAATTTATGCAAAGACACAACAATGCAATAACAATAAAGTAAACATGCAATTTTTTATCAATTTTTATCATGCAAATAAATGCCATGAAATGCAATCAAATATACCCTAAGTCAGAGTAAATATGATGAGCAAATTAAAATAAGAATTAATTTCAAGTTTAATTAAAGTGTCAAGCTTGATTGATAATGTGAACGAGGCATAAGTTAATAATAAGGGACACCTGGCGAATACAATAATTCATAAAAATTTCAAGTATCTAAAATGCGAAACTTAATATACCATTATGACATTAAACAAGCTTTCAAATGAAACTGAAATCAACTTAATTGGACAAACGTAGCTCAAGATATGCATAAAGAAAGACAATGGCATAAATGCAAGAAAACATGAAATGATAACTACAAAAAGGTCCCTAGGAAGGACTAAAATGAAAATAAAATAAGTTCTGATGCCTTCCCTGTAAATAAACCACACGCGCAGGGACCTTTCTGCAAATTGAAGAAGTTCGGAGGGCTTCTCTGCAAATTTCCCAGATGGCATGCGGCAGGAACGCGCCATCCAGGCTCGGAAGTTGGCTCGGGCTCGGCAGAGGTTCGCTGGTTGCTTCGGCTGGCTTCGGGCGTTGGCTTTGGCTCGGTGCAGGCTCGTGGAGGCTCGGAAGTCCCAAGCCTGGAGCTCGGGTGTTGAGGTTCGGGGAGGTTTTGGATATGACACGTGGCCGAAGATGGACCCTCTGATCCCAAGGATCGAAGGGCTCCCAAAGTCATATGCGTGGCTGCTTCTAAGCCATCAGATCTTTTGAGGATCCGATGGCTCCTGTATCGTCGGCCAAGAGCAACGTGGCTGCACAGAGGCCATTGGATCAAGATGATCCAACGGTTGCTGAAAAGGAGGTTCCTGAGCGACGCGGCTGAATCCGAGCCGTTAGATGATGCACATCCGACGGCAACTGCTCTTTCGTCTTCATCCTCGACTGGTGGCGAGAACAGCGCTCCGACGAAGGAGCTCCAGCTCCGCCGCCTCCCAGCTCGCTTGATGAAGGTCCCCAGCGCTCCTTGGACGGTTGGCGATGTAGCTGCAACTCCAGGGAATGCTCCGAGCATCCTGGTTAGGTCTGGTCATGTTGGGAAGACGGAGGCGGCGTTGCGCGAAAATCCTCCGGCGAGGCTTCCGGTCATTGAAGAGTTGCAGACAGACCTGCATTGTTAGTTGATAGCCGAAGCCTTGGGTTTCATGAAGGGGAGTGGAGTGAGAGCTCTTGCGGGCGGAGAATGTGGGGAGCTTGGAGCTCCTCCACCGCGAGGGCGGAGGAGGTGGGTCGGAGGCGATGGGAGGTATGGAAGACAGAGACGATGAGCGGAGGGTGTCGCGTGGAGGAGGGAAGTGTGGCAGAGCTCAGAGAAGTGTTAATGGAGGTCGAGGACGACCCAAGAGGCCTAAAAAAATTAAGTAAACTAAAAGAAAAATGCAGAGGAAGAAGAATGAGAGCTTACCTGGTCGGAGGCGGAGCGGGGGCTTGGGCTGTGGCTCGAATCGAGCCTCGGGTCTTCGCTGGACGTCGTCAGCCGGTCGACGCAGCTCGGGCGGTCGCCGGGGCGCCGCAACTCCGCCGTGTGTGGCGGAGGGTCTCACCGGAGGCGCGCGTCGTCTTCGCGCTCCATCCGACCTCCTCGCTGTCACCGAGGGGTGGAGGAATGCTGGGCGTGGCCCCGCGTACAAGTGGACAAATCGGAACTTGGTGGAGGATGCGAGATATTTGAAGAAGTGAGTGGCCGGTTATGGTGGTGGTCGACGTGGGTTTCGTGAGGAACATGGAGCGACTGGGAGTGGATTGAGAGTAGTGGAGGCACCGGCGAAGGAGGTGGACGACTGGGGAAGACCGTGAGGCGGTTGGCGAAGTGCGAGGGTAGCTGGAGTCGTGGAGAAAATGGAAAGGGGGAGAGGTGTGCGCGAGCTGGATCGTGGGAGAGAGAGGGGGGATCGGAGGTTGACGACGGTCTTCTGACCGTTGGATCTGGAGATCCAACGGTGGAGAGTAATGCGCAAAGGAGCGGTGTGGATCAGATTGGGGACGGAGCGATCGTAGGGGTATGAATTCGCCACGTGTCATCATGACGTTGAAGCGCGAACAGACGGTCACGATGGAATAGAGGGTGGATCGAATGGCTGAGGCACGATCTTAGATGAGGCGGCTGTGATGGAAGATCAGAGGTGCGATCCAGCGGTGTACACACCACCACGTGGCGTGAAGGAAGAGCGGCGGCAACGAGCGGCGGAGATTAAGGGGCGGGGAAGATCAGACGGTAGTGGAGAATAGCAGGCGTGGAAGTGCTCTGGCCGTTGGTGCAGGAAGGTGATCCGACGGCTGGCGATGGATGCAGAAAAGACAAGGGGCGCGGGCCACGTGGCGCCCCCAGAATGGGCCACGTGGCCCAATCAGATTATTCAGACCTTTTAGTTGATTTTTGACGGGCTAGATGATTTATTTTGAGAAAACTCAAAACATGAAAGTTGTAGATCTTGATGAGATCTACAAGTTTCATGTTGACAAAAACTGGAGATGAGATCACCTGAAGCCACAAAATATTTTTTAGGGTATTTTTAAGTCTAAAAATACCACGAATTTTTGTTTTGTCATTTTTTGTGATTTTCAATTTATTTAAGACTCTGATAATTACAGGACATTACCTGGGTTTTATTGCCAAAACTTTAAGCAAGGGGGTTAATAATGGAACATTAAGATGATGAAACTGAGTTTCATCATAATTATACAAAAATCGGGAAAATACTTAAAGAATAATATTTTATTTTTAAGGTTTTAGTATATTTAAAGGGAATTTAAAATAACTAATAATAGTGTTAATTGTATATAGGTATATTATGCAATATATGGTATTATAATTATAACTATACCTAAAAATAATCAAAACTTGCAGAATCAAATTTTTTGTATTTTTTATATTTTCTAATTTTTTTTGACATTTTAGGGGATTTTTCCTAATTTTTAAGTATTTTTCAAGTCCAAAATACTCAAAAAGTGTGACTGATTAAATAGGTCAGATTGTTTTGAGATTTAAAAATATTAATTAAAGTAAAAATTCTCAAAACTCATTTTAATATGTAGTAATACATACATATATAATTTAGAGATATAAATAAATATTTTGAATTTTTATAAGATTTTTATAATTTTTGTGAGGATTTTAGAGCTTTTTATTTTTTATGATTTCCTTTTTCTATTTTGAGGGATTTTTGGTTTGGAAATACAAATATCACAATAAACAAATACTAAGTTTTTTTTTATTTTTTAGAGATGTTCAAATATTTTTAGTATTTTTTCTAGATAGTAAATAAATAGCTACTATTTGATTTTTAATAAATAATAAGATGCCTTAAAATGTAAAATAAAAATGTGGTATGAAATTCACACGCATCTTCAAGGACTTGCTGAAAACAACAACGAGGAGAAGATGACCAACATTTTAGTATGCTCCTTTAACATTGTTTCTTTTTTATGCAACAATGTTGTGATAACAAATGTTACGATACTAACGCCACTTAGATCACCCAACACTGATGGAGTTGATCATGGTAGCTCCCTTTGTGATATATTTATCCTAATTATTGCAGAAGATTGCGGAAATCCTGTCTTTAAAGTAAAACAACGACACCGATTTCTGATTTTGCTAGAAACTAAGATATAATATGTTTTAATTCTCTTTTAGTTTTCACTTAACTCGATAAAATTACCTCTTTGCAATGGATGACCAAGCTGCTCCACCATTGGATGACAAAGCCGCTCCAGCCGATCAAAGGAGCGGAGGCTCGATGGGACCGAGCCTCACCCGAAGTCAGCTCGGGCCACCATGTGGCCCGAGCCACCTACAACGATCCAATACTCCATCCAAGCCTCCACCCGCATGCCCAGCACGTGATGGCTCAGGAAATTTGCAAAGATACCCTACAACTTCTCCAGATTCACAAATGGGTCCAGGCACGCGTGCCTCATGTGCCGCACCTGGTAAATTTGCATAGGGACCCCGTCGACATTTGATAATTACAAAATGGTTCCCTGCATATAGAAAATTTACAGGGAAGCCCTGCCAATTTTCCATAATTGCAAAAATAACCCTACAAGGGCATTTTTATGAATTTTCTCTATTTATTTGCATGTTTTTATTGTATTTATGCCTCTAGACCAATTCTTTCATAACTTGAGCATATGGACTCCTTTTTTAACAAGGTTTCATTATCTATCTAATGGCATCTTTACTTTCATGATTTGATACCTTGAGCAATATGTTAAATTTGTGATATGATGTGTCTCCCTCTTATTCATTCAAATGCGATTTGCCTTAGTTTAATGCCCTAATTTCTAATGAAATTGGCATTTAATTTCATGCTCAATTATCTTATTAGTTTGTGGAGGCAAATTTGTGCATCTTTATAGGTTTGCATTACATTATGTTGCATATTATCTCTATATTTTAACTTGCATAAAATTCAAATAAAAAATGCATCCTTTTCAGTCATCTTGTTCATGCATCGTGCATCGCATTATATTGTGCATTGTTTGTCTATTGATCTAGATAGATGAATTAATCAGTTAAGTAAAATGTTACTATCTGAATAACCAAGATTAATAGCTCATGTCCCTGTGTTTGACCTTGGTAAACTTATAAGAATTAAATACCCACAACATTCGAAAAAGTGGTTTTTGAATGAATCATTTTCACCTCCTGTATTACGATAAAATACGACTATTAAAGAGGTGAAAATGTGATTCATCAGATGGCGCTATTGCTGGGGACAGGACTCATCCTTGTGATTGATTAGATTTTAATGTTGAGTTGATTATTTTTGATGTCTTGGTCAATTTGTTTGTTGAAGTTGGTTTGCATCATTTTGTTCTATTAATATTGCTATATATTTCTCTCATTGTTTATCGAACACTTAGCTTCTGTGGTTGGGTTTATGGAGACTGAGGATGCTCGGAAGACACGGAGGCGAGAGTCGGGAGATCCTGTTGCAAGGAACTGCGCAAGCAACCCTGAAGAGATCGAGACAATAATTAGCATTTTCATTCATTCTTGTGTTGCATATATTTATAATAACTGCATCTTCTAGTGGTCCTTATTTGAGGTCTCGTGTGTGTACTCATAGACTAGGACTCTAACTGTGGTGTGTAGAGTATGTTTCAGCCATACTAGGGTGGAACTCCGCATGAGTGTTCAAACATAGGGTTAGCCACACACTAGTAGGAGTATGGGAGATTAACTTCATCTCCTAAGATTCAATAAGACGCACTGAAACATCGATCAACTTAGCCAAAATCAACTCATTTCTTCACTGCTAATAGTATGATGTTAGGATGCGACACTTCTCGACTTGCATGCATGTAAAGATAAATTTCAATTCAATCTTGCATAACACATGAAGAATGTTGGGAAGCATCGTAAGCATATCTTTCTCAGGCATGCATCACGATTTCTGTATGCATCGGCTTTTCAAGATCTCCATCTCGATTTTCAACTTAGGATTTCAATGGAATTGGGACTATACAGTAGTCGATGTTTTTCTTCGTTGCCAGCTCACTTTAAATTCAGTGTCAACCTAAGCTAAAATTAGAACTGATAATACAAGTCGATTAAATCAAATGGAGTAAAATTCAACTTGTATTATGGGAGAGAAATACCCACAATATACGTAGGATGTATTTGCATGTTGAGAGATGAGGTCACATCCCTACGATAGTGCCCAAAACCCATCATTAAATCCCATGTAACGAACTCAAATTTTGGATGATCACCAATAAAATAGAAAAGATAAATGACCAAACTTATTGGTCCTCATGTGTGAAGTTGGTGAAAGCAAAGGTGTTTTGCTTAACTGATTGAGCCTTGATTGTGTATTCCTCCAAACCCTCCTGTGATCCTAGACACTCCATTATTCCATCTCCATAGATGCATTAATCTCTGAAGATTCAACTTTCTTATAGATCCACTCCTCTCTAACCCTAATTGGTGTCTTGGCTCCCCATCTTCAGTTCCATATTCAACATACTTAGGCTACTCTTCAGCTTAGGGGAACCATGTCCATCTCTGAGTGTTTACCTCGGGTCCCTCCACTTGCATTTCTTATCTCTATCCTTAGGCTCTTCTCAACCTACGTATAGGGGAGACCAAAGCCCCAGTCATCTTCTATTATTTACTCATTGATCCCTCCTCAGTTCTCTTATGATACTTAAGTCATTTATAACCTAAGTATGGGGGGAAACCCGAGTCGGTTCCCATATATCACCTTATATTCTAGCATGAGCTATGGCAACATATCACTTCGTGTTATGAGGACATAGAAAAAGCTAAGGATAGGTGGTGTACCTTATATATTTCATATATACTTTAGCCATAGATCATATTTTGAATATTTTTCATTTTTTTAGAGCTAGGATGCGTAAAAACATTTGTAAAAAGCTTTGAAAATTTTTCTAACTATGTGACATTTGTTTTGAAAAATATTTGACAATGGTTGGAAAAATGGAATTTTACTTTTTTTGAAAACCATTTGAATTTTTTTAAATATGTATATTATGTGACATGGTTTGGAAAATATTTTCAAATTCTTTAAAAATAAGGAGGGAAACGAGACTAACATGTGTCTGTAAATACTTCTAACCTTATTCAAAACCACACAAAAAGGAAGAAAAAATTTCTTTAGCAAAAATTTTGACTACCAAACTTAAAAAGAATTAGCTACTTTTCAGTGAGGGAACTACAGTCTCCTTGAGCAGAGTGAGTGGTTAAAACACAACGTGTGTGGCACCGTCTTGAAGTAACATGGGTACCGTATGACTGCCCATAATTACACCCATACTGGTTGAAAGTAGATGCAACTAGTCATATGAGTTCAGACCAGTCATTATTTCTCTAAAGAAGCAAAAAAAAGGCATTAACTATTGAGTTAGTGTATCCCTGACACCACCACTATCACTCAAGGCTTGAGAAACTAAGAACACTTAGGTTTATAAGGTCTTAAGAGTCCGAGTTAGTCATCCTTAGTCATTAGGATTTGAGACATAATAATCCACACTTCCAAGTTCGAAAGATATGGGTGCTATATTGCACACTTCATCTTTACATTCAAGAATATGATCAGTACATCACTTGCACAACTGCATGAATGATGAGATGAGTTAAGGTTTTACTTGAGGAACTGTTATTTGATATTGAGCCAAGACTCGATTTCATGATACTCGAGGATGGGATAAAATCGATGAAAGCTCCGTGAAACATGAGTGGCAACAACCCCAGCCAGTATGAGAACATGTACTTATGCTATCTATTGATATTGACCTATGTGTCAGGGTGTGCTGAAACGTAATAATTTGTTGATCACTATGCACCAACTTTTGATAAAAGTATTGAAGCTAGCTAAAAAGAAAAGAAAGGAAAAGAAAAGAAAGAAAAAGAATGATGAAAGAAAAACTCTCATTACAAGTCAAATACAAAAGAGCTTACACCAAAGGCGAGCACTCCTAACCATTTCGAAGTGTCCATTTGGACAAAAGCTAATTAGGTAAAATGAGTCGGGCTAGTACATCAAGAAGGGCTCTGCATCGTAAGTGATACAAGTCTAGGTGTAAGTATATTAGATACTTAAAAAAGACACACCCTGGTGTACTCCCAGGAAAACAAATATAGGTGACTCAACAACTCTTGATGGACACACTGATCAACACCAAAAATATATGTGTTGAGCAATAAGGCACTCGAGAGGAACCGTGTTCTAATGTAAGGGAGAGAAGAAATTACACAAACCTATGCCCTCCATCAATTGGCCTTCCATCTACACTTTCAAGTCTGACAAACTACTGACACGGTGGATTGAGTGCAAGAACTAATTTATCCCCTAGTGTTGAAAAATGGGTCTTGAGGAGAGTCCCTTGGACTAGAACTTTGGGAGACAATTCGACTAGATTCTCATGATTACAGTACTCAGTAAATGTTATATCTCTATACTACATGTACATACAGAGACTATGATAATTAGAGAAGTTGGATTCCTTTTGACTAGGGCTTGGTTCAGCTTAGAATTTTAGGGCCACTAAAACCAAGGATTCTTAATGAGTCAAGTCTTGGAATTTCACATGCCCAATCATGGAATAATCTTGCTTAATCAATCATTAAATGCTTGAGGACGAGCATAGTTTAAGTATATGGGTGATGAATATGAGACTAATCATATTAGTTATTATCTATTATTCTCCTAGCTTAAACAAATCAATAAAAGATAACACTAATTGACTAATATTAACCTTTTGTCTACTGTACATAACTATCCCTAATTATTGTACATATTTAATATCTTTTTATTTTCTTTATTTTCTTAGTATTAAAATTTCCAAAAAAAGATAATTATTATATATATATATATGTTTTAGAATTAAATATTAATTAAAACTACAAAAAATATCAAAAGAAAAGAAAACAAGGGTTTTAATTCATTAAAAATATTTCCAAAAATCGTAGGTTATACATATGGCTTATTTTAGTTTTTTTGTTCAATATGAAACTTGTAGATCTCATTAAGATATACAACTTTCATTTTTTTGCATTTGTTATAATTTGGCTTGTATTTATTTATCATTTATTTTTCTTTATCTTTATAATTTCTCCTAATTTCCACTGGGACACGTGGCTTCACTGCATCTACCTACATGGCCCCACATTGCTTCTCCACCTGTGCACCCATCCAACTGCTCATCCACTCTTGATCAATTTGATCCCTACCCTCTTTTCGCACCTCAATCTTGGCCTTCTATTCTGATTTCCAGATCACATCAGAAGCGGACATTAGCGCTTCCATTCAGACCAAAGGATTGCATGATCCAACGACCGCCTCCTTCGTCTACCTCCAGTAAATCCCCTTCACCTATGTAACACCTCGCCACCCCTCTCCTTCCCATAATTCTCGCCGCCATCTCAGACCACCTTCTCATGATCTAACGCCTCCCTTGTTTAGCCCTAATCTCCACCTTCCTCGCGTAACTATTAATCCCCCACGATCCTTTCTCTATAGCTGACGCGTGACTGCTACAAGCACCACCTCCACCTCTAACCACTTGTAAAACCACCTCCTCCACCTCCGTTTGAGGTCATCCACCATTCATGGGCTAAGAGTGAGTCCTGCTTCTCCCTCCTATGATAGAGGAGCGAGGAATGAGGAGGGAGAAGACCCTCTCGTGCCCAGGTGTAGACCCACGGCCTTAGTGGCCATGTTGCGACCCCAATCCGATCGTCGAATTCTCTGGTGAGGCTGACCAGGAAAGACCAGAGCTTCCCTCAAAGCTCAGAACAAGCCTTCCCATTCATCTCAGTCCTTCCTTAGACCTCCAGGAAAGCACCTCTCTATTTTCTTCTTGTTTTCTTTTATTTATCAAGGGTCGCACATGCTATTTCACCATCAATTGACCAAAGATTCATCGTGGATTGCAGATCCATGATGAGACATCCAACAACATTTTCATGTCCTCCACAACCTCTTCCACTCCAGGATTTCTTCTCCGACCATGTCGGAGAAGAACCCTTTAGGGCACCTCATTCTCTGCACTGCATCCCTCCATGCCACCTCCCCCCACTTTGCCTATGCCTCCCTCTAACTCCTTTTGCAGGTCATCCTCAATGGCCAGACTTTGGGCAGAGCTCAGTTCTAGAGCTCCACCTCTGACGGCCATACGTCGATGATGACTTCCTGGACATTTCACGCCTCCTCTTCCATCAGGTCTTCTTTGCCGTGGCTCTAGGAACCTTCCTGGATCTTCAGTGTCCACGGAGCAACATGGTGGAGCTATGGCAGCCTCGCCTGAGATCCATATGCGCTGCCATCGCACGATGGAGGAGGAGTAGCATATGCTATAGGTGTCATTGGATGGCACTCCTTAGGTGCCCATCCAAAGGCTTAGGAGCATCAACGTCATCTGCCCCGAAGTGTAGAGGTTCATGGGATCGAGCCTCGCCCGAAGTCATCTCGATCCACCACGTGGCCCGAGCCATCTACAACGGCCCAAGCCTCCATCCCAGCCTCCACCTGCATGCCCAACACGTGATGGCTCCAGAAATTTGCAAATATACCCTACAACTTCTCCAGATTTACAAATAGTTCCAAGCATGCATGCCTCATGTGTTGTACCTAGGTCATTTGCATAGGGACCCCATCGATATTTGATAAATATAAAATGGTCCCCGCGTATAGGAAATTTACTCAGAAGTCCTGTCGATTTTTCATAATTGCAAAAATGCCCCTCTAAGGGCATATTTGTGATTTTTCTCTATTTATTTTTTTATGTTTTTATTGCATTTATGCCTCTGATCATTTCTTTCATAACTATGAACTCCTTTTTCAACAATTTCAATTTGAAGCTGGTTTCATTATCTATCTGATGGCATATTTAATTTCATGATTTGACACCTTGAACAATATGTTAAATTTGTGATATGATATGTCTCCCTTTTATTCATTCAAATGTAATTTGCCTTAGTTTAATGCGGTAATTGCTAATGAAATTGGCCCTTAATTTCTTGCTCAATTATATGATTAATTTAGGGATATATTTGTGCATCTTTATAGGTTTGCATTGCATTCTATTGCATATTATCTCTATGTTTTAACTTGCATAAAATTTAAATAAAAATTTCATCATTTTCATTCATTCTGTTCAGGCATCATGAATCGCATTATATTGTGCATTATTTATCAGTTGATCTAGATAGATGAATTAATCACTCAAGTAAAAATGTTACTATCTAATTAATCAAGATTGACAGCTCGTGTCTCTGTGTTCGACCTTGGTAAACTTCCTCAAAATTAAATATTTCACAATATTCAAATATTGTGGGTTCTGAATGGATCATTTTCACCTCTTGTACTATGAAAACATTACGACTATTAAGAGGTGAAAATACGATTTATCAATTGTAGATGTTATTCTAGCTTCTCGTGGATGTATGAATCTGTCATGAATGTAACACCCACTAATAAAAACCCTAATAGAATAAGAGATGACGGGAATTATTCTAATATGATTTAGCATCAAAGGTTTAGTTCTTTATCTATTGATAGGATCACTAGATTGATAAAGGAAGGACCCTTAGATTTTATGAAGGTCCAAACTTTACCTAACCGTGAACATTGCATTCAGGGTAAAATGACCAGAGCACCCTTTTGTAACATGGTTACTCGATGCAAGGGTATTCTTGACCTAATACATACTGATGCATGTGGTCCCTTCAGTACCTTGACCTAAAATGGATATCGATATTATCTGACATTTATTGATGATCATTCGTGATACGGTTTTATCTTCATATTACATCATAAGTCTAAAACCTTTGAAAAGTTCAAAAAATCATGGCTTTGATTGAGAACCAAACCGACGAGATGATTAAGCGAATTCGATCTGACTAAGGTTGCGAGTACCTTTAAGATGAATTTAATGAATCCTTAAAGAGAAAGGAATAATTTACAATCTCATGCCCTCATGGAACTCCCAACTAAATGGTGTTGCTGAAAGATGCAACTAGGCCATCATGAACATGGTCTGATCAATGATGGGTAAATCACATTTACCTCTTAGTTTCTGGAGATATGCAGTAGAGAATACAATATATATATATATATATATACTAAACAATATTCCTAGCAAATATGTACCCCAAAACCCTCATTATCTTTGGTTTGGAACCAAGCTCAGTATTAGACACTCGAGGATTTGGGGTTGCTTGGTCCATATAAAGAACGTGGATGCAAGTAAGCTGGATTCTCGCACTAGAGAGTGCTAATCCATTGGGTATATAAAGGACTATATTGGATACCAACTTTACAACCCTGATACAAGAATGGTTTTTGTCTCTAGAGATGTAAAATTCTTAGAGGATGACTTTCTTAAGAGTCAAGACAAAGGTGAAGTAAAGGAACTTATTGAATTACCTATGGATATTAAGCTTTCTGAACTAGAAAATGAAGATGTGAATAAAGATGAAACACTCATACCTCTTCGAAGGAGTTAGAGGGTGGTTATGCCACATGAATGGTATGGATTCCATGTGTCAAGTGAAATTGAAAATGATCCAACGTCATTTGATGAAGCACTCACATATCATGAGATGGATAGATGGATGCTACAATGAAGTCTAAAATATAATCCATGTACTAGAACGGTATATGGACCCTAGATGATCCATCTAGAGGGATAAAACCCATTCGGAATAAATGGATATTCAAGAGAAAGAGAGGACCTAATGAAAGGTGGAGACCTTCAAGGCACTGCTCGCAGCCAAGGGCTACACATGGAGAGAAAGCATTGACTATGATGAGATGTTCTCTCCTGTGGTTATGCTTAAATCCATCAAGGCACTGCTAGCTATAGCTGCATATCTTGACTACGACATCTGGAAGATGGACATCAACATCACATTCCTCAATGGATAACTTGAGAAGGATATCTATATGGAGCTGCTCCATTGCTTCATAACCGAAGAAGGTAAAGTATGCAAGCTGAAGAAATCCATCTATGAGCTCAAACAAGCCTCTCGTGGCTAGAGCATCAGATTTGATGAAACAATAAAGAGTTATGAATTTGTTCAGAATCCTGATGAACCATGTGTGTACAAGAAGCTTAGTGAGAGTGGCATTGTGTTCATCATGTACATGACATCCTTATCATTGGGAATGATGTATAAATGATGACTAGTGTTAAGATTTGGATGTCCTATACCTTCGAGATGAAAGATCTTAGAGAAACCTCTTATATCTTGTGTCTGAAGCTGTTCAGAAATAAAGAAAAGAGGATTTTGTGATTGTCACAACATGGGTACATTTCAAAGATCTTTGAACATTCCATATGTAGAATTCCAAGAAAGGCTTCTTTCCCTTATGACACGGTATACACCTATCTAAAGTGGTGGCTCCTCAAAGTATTAAGGATAAGAAAATCATGTTTGAATACCCTTATGCATCAGCTATGGGAAGCCTACTGTATGTCATGATGTGCGCAATGTCGGATATCGATCATGTAGTGGGAGTGGTAATCCATCACCAATCTTGCTACGGAGAACAATACTGGAATGCATTGAAGAATATTTTTAAGTATATACGACGGATACAAGATTACATATTGATCTATCGAGATGGTGATCTCCAATCTTATGATACTAGATTCATATTTCCATTCTGATATAGACGATTGCAAGTTAACTTTAGGGTATGTATTCTTGTTTAAAGTGGTGTTGTAAGCTGGAGAAGCAAGAAGCAAGATATTACAGCTGATTCAATAATAGAATCTGAATATATTACCGCATCAGATGCTGTAAAGGAGGCAGTGTGGTTATGCAAGTTCATTCTGGAACTTCGTGTAGTTTCATCTGATGCTCCCATCCCGCTGCTCTGTGCTATTACTAGATCCATAACTTAGGCGAAGGAACCCAGATGTCATTAGAAGAGCAAGCACGTGGAAAGGAAATACCATATCATTCGAGGGATTCAAAAGCATGGTGACATCATCATCACCAAGATGGCCTCTAGCGATAATGATGTTAATTTCCTTATCAAATCTTTATCCCAAAAGTTTTTCAACCAATATGTAATGAGCATAGGTTTAAAGATTATACTTGAATGGTTTTAAGGGATAGTGGGAGATTGTTAGCCATGTGAGCCCAAGGAGAACTATTTTTTTAATAAATATTATTGTAATCTTTGATATATCAATCAAGGTTATTGATTTATTTCACTCTTTCTCTGAGATTAAATGAATGAATGCACTTGTAAGGTCCCTTAGTATAATTAGGGTTATTTATCAAGGACATCTTAATAGTTATACGGTTGTTGATTCAATTGTTGAATCATAGAGGCTAGTGCTTGGATGATATATAAAGAATTAGATTGAGGACTCATCAGGCATCGTAAAGTAATTTTTAATAAAGGATCTCCAGCTCGAGAAAAAGATGGCATTCCCTTTCTAAAGGTTGATATCTAACCGACCTCTTTATATAGGTCTTCTACACATGAATAGAGATTCAGAAGTGTCAAATAAGTTAGGTCAAAGAGTTGATTTAACAAGATCGAGATAACCAAGACTTATGTTGTATGCTGTCATGATATAGGCATGCATCCTCTAATCAGAGAAAGATGTATTACTATATGTCTATGTATGTATATTAGGCAGACCATTAGGTTGATGAGCTAATCAAGGTCGACCGATGAGCTGGTGTGCATACAAGGGCATATGAGTTATACGATCTCTCAAAAGGATCATATAGGTTCACTACTGAACCAAAAGACATGAGCTCGCTCATAAGATACTAGGACCGATCCCATGCATGGTCGTCTTGTTTTGGAAGCATGACAAGAATTTGTAGGTATGATATATGCTTTTGGAAAGTGTATGATCGATACCAACTCCCAATGACTGAATGAGAAACTTAATGATAAAACCCTAAAGAAAATAGTTCAAATATCATCTAAAACTTCAGGCTTATTCAAGGTCTTCCAATATAAAAGACGTACGAGTATTAGGAATACTTGAGGGAGATGTGATCATAAACGATTGTATAACCATGCCACTTCCATTCTAAGGGAGAGATGAAATAGGTTTGGATTTTAGTAACTCCTCTCAGTAGATTAGTAATCTGATCTTAGTCCAAATATTGGACATTGAACTGAATATGATTCGAATGCAATGAGAAGACTAGACTTACAATTTGATTTAATTAAACATCTTTGAGAGGCCCTCGAGATCTAGATTTGAGATATGATCTCAATATCCAAGTCACTATACATGGAATGTACAATCATCTTGTCCTTATCTCCAAGCATTCGCAGAGAAAGCACGGTATTCTTGAAAGAGTTTAAGAATAATTCCATTATTGATGGTGTATCTGAGCATAGGGAAATTGTAGTTAAGTATGACTTAATTATCATGAATAATTGAATATAATTCATATTATATGGACACACGAGAATAATCATCTAAGATAATTAAATATGGTTTAATTATCAAGGATATGATTAATATGGACATCACTATCCATAATTAACATACATATTATAAATATGATTTATAATATAGTGTAGAGATCTAATTGTAAATAGTATATACAAATTAAATGTTGATGTGAATTGGATTTATATTGAACAATTAATTGTAAATGCAATTTACAATTTATATCAGATAGTTGAATTTGATTCATAATTGTAAATGGCATGATTGAAATTATCACAAACTAATTTGGAATTATTTTGGTGAATAAGTATGCAATAAAATTTGTTGCACATGTGAAATTTTGGTGAAATATGAGATCTCACAAAATTGGAAAAAGGAAAGTCACCTTTCTATTATATAGGGTGGATGACCACATTGAGTCCTAATTCAATGTGATCATCCACTCTATGTAAGGAAAGAGGCTTGTCCCCCCTTCAATTATTTCTACATTAATTAATTTAATTCGAATTATATTATATTGATTAATATCCAATATATTGAAGTTATTTTAAATTAATTATTTATTATTTCAAATTTATGTAATAAAATCATGATCATTGATTTGAAAGCACAAATTAATCTACACCATTGATTATGTGTGCACATGTAATGGGATCCATGGGCATCCAATTTATTGTAAAAGAAAGTCTAGACCTAGCTCTTTCTCTTACAACAAGAAGAAGCAACAAATCTCTCTCTCTCTCTCTTGCTTTCTCTATTCTCATACACATCTAAGTGCCCCTCTCTCAAACCATAAGTGGTCGTTCACTTTGTGGCTGTTGAGAGCCTCGCCGTCGTCACAACACCGTTGTACTGCCGGATCTACTGCTCGTGGATCTCTACCTTCTTTGGTGCATCTGCTTGCGAAGAAGGCTACGTATTTGGTGAGACAAAATCAGGAGACTCTGTGCTTGGATCATCAACTTGGATTGTGGGATCTACATGTCTCATCCATGCGCCTGCAAGTGCATTGATAACGCTCCCCCGCCCTATGTTAATTCAGGCAGATTAATGTCCAAACTAATGTATGTGATTCGTTGTAGTCGGATACGAGGGGTTAATCAAAAACCACTTAACGATTAATGTGAAGTTAATTTTAAGCGGCAATTTTTTTACTTGGTGGAAGTCCAAGGTCGATCTCAGGAAGGCATCTGTCTCCTTAGGTGAATTAGAGCAATTTTTCAAGTGTTTATGTTCGAGGAAGAATTTTTTTGGTCTTTTTAGTTTTTATGCAGACATATGCAGACAAGGCGAGCCAATTTAACGTTTGATTTAAATGATGTATCAAATGAAGTCCAAAAATAATGAAAATTGGCCAGATGATTATTTATGATGAAAATGACCTACACTATTTTTTTTTGGAATTTTTCGACTCAAAATAAATTTTCTGTGAATTAAATAAGCAGACAGAGTAATTTTCAGTATTTAATTTTTAATAAATATCAAATCACAATTTTTTCAAGAACTAAAATTATCCTAGGTGGGTCTAATGATAAGGGACCTAGGAAAATTAACAGGACTTAAATTTACTGTGAAATGAATTAATTAAAATTAATTTAAGAAAATCACTAAACTATTTATTTAGCCTCGATATACGTGCAAATGCTATGAAATTTTATGGTGTGTTAGAAATGATGTCCTTAGGCTACTGTGATTTTTTGATAATTTTTGAAGGCATAGATAATTAATTAAAAATCAAAAGGCATCACTGGGCAAAATATGTCAACAATGAACCAATTAATTCATTAATAATTCAAATAAGCCTACAAAAATCAGACACGTGTACTAACAGATGGAGGACAAAATTTCCAACAACATGCAATTTTTAGAATCTCAAAATGATGAAAATTGTACTCTAGGGACACGTGCAAACACAGGGGGGTGAATGCAATACTGGAAATTAAACTTTCAATAAATAAATATGCTGACAGGAACTAAAATGCAATTATCGATAATATGGTGGACTCTTATGCAATTTCTCCACGGGACACGTGCTCCTCACGTGGGGTCTGCTTCACAGGGACCTCTTTGTAATTTCGGAAAGCTTCAGGGGCTTCTGTGCAATTAACCCAGGCGGCACGTGGTCCTCACGTGGGCGACCTAGGTTCGGAGGGCGTCGGAGGCTCGGATCGAGGCTCGGGTCCTCTGGAGGTTCGGACGACGGCTCGGTGCAGCCTCGGGTCGCCCGAGCCTAAGCTTGGAGGCCGAGGCTCGGACTCGTCTACGTGGCGGCCCGAAGACCCTCGGATCAAGATGGATCCAAGGGATGTTGATGAAGACGCGTGGCAACTGGAGAGCCGTCCGATCTGAGGCGCGATCAACGGTCGAGGACGGGCGCGGTGAGGGAACACGTGGCGGGATGAGGACCGTTCGATCGGTTGATCGAACGGCTGCTGCTGCTTCGTCTCGAACGGGCCTCCGCCACCTGTGGAGGAGAAGGCGGATCTCCGGCGTCGATGAGGTTGCTCCGCCGAGGTCGCTAGGCGTCAATGGAGCTCTTCGTATGCTCCCGAGTATCTCGGAAGATGCACGGTCGTGCGGCGAAGCCTCCGGTGGGCTCAGTGGCTGTGGAGGTGGGCTGAAGCTTGCTGGAGACGAAGCTCGAATGGAGCTCCGGTGAGGCTCCGGCCAATGAAGGAATGAGAACCTGCAGGAGTTAGAATAGATAGCCGAAGCGTGCAAGTGTTCGTGGAGAAGTGTGGCGTGATCGGCGAGGCCTGTCGTGGAGTGTGGGTGTCCGGCAAGCGAGCTCCGGCCAAACGGCGGAGCTGTTCGTCGGAGTAGCGTGAAAAGCGTCGATGAGGTGTGAAAATGGGTCAGCGAGGACGGGAGCTTCGACGCGAAGCTCGTCGAGGTGATTTGGAGGCGCGAAGGTGGCTGGTGACGTCGAATAAAAACGGAGAAAAAGCAAGAAAATGAAGAAGAAGATCGGAATATGAATGGAGGGGGTTACCTGGGGAATGGGGCTTAGCTTTGAGCTCCAGGTCTTCGCTCAAGGGATCGGTAGGGTCCCGAGCTCGGGCAGCTGCTCGAGGGAGGCTGCAGCACGGCGGTGGCGGCCGTGGATCTCGCCGGAGTCGATTCTCCTTCTTCGCTCAACGATTTACCTAATTGCTGTCACCAACTGGTAGGTCGGAGCTCAGGGAAGCTCACTGGAGTGGCGGATGGGGGTGAACGGCGAAGGTGGTGGCGTATTTATAAGGCGAAGGAGGTGGGTTGGCTGGTGGAGTGGCGAGGTTGGTGGTCGTCGTGGGGCGAGTATGGTGGAGGTGGTGGAGCTTGAGGGAGCTGGCTAGGGAGAGGGATGAGTGGGTGATGTCGTGGGGGGTCAGCGGCCGGAGGAGATGGCTGACGTGTGTCCAAAAAAAGAAAGGGGGTGCCCCTCCCGCAAGTCAAGGGACGTGGGGGAGAGGGGCGCCTGGAGGTAGGAGACGAGGTCTCCACCGTTGGATCCTGTGATCCAACGGTGGAGATCAGAGCGTGGTGAGCGGGTAGGATTAGATCTGGGGCGCGTAGATGATGGGTTGTGATGGAGCCACGTGGCGCGTTGAGGCGAAGCGCGAGCGGGCGGTTTAGATGAGAGGGTGGAGTTGATCTGAGGGTCGAGACTTGCTGGGAGAGGGGCGGCTGCGATGAGAGGATCGGGGACGCGATCAAGCGGCGTAGATGCCGCCACGTGGCTGGCTGGGGGTGCGGCGCTGAGGGACGGTGGAGATGAAGTGTGGGGCGGATCTGATGGCTGGGAGATGGTCAGGTACGTGGAAAGGCTTGGGCCGTTGGATCTGAAGCGAGATCCAATGGCGGAAGGCGCGGGCGGATGAGGTGATGGGCAGCGGGCCACGTGGCGCAACCAGAGGGCGCTACGTGGCCTGCTGTGAATGGCTGGAGGAAGAAACACGTGTAGAGAGAAGAGGAAGCCGAATTTGGAAAAACTCAAAACATGAAAGTTGTAGATCTTGATGAGATCTACAAGTTTCATGTTGACCAAAGACGGAGATGAGGTCAAATATGATACATAAATACAAGGATACATAAATATACATATGTAGTATACAAAATGGCCCAAAAACCCAAGTTTCTCATACAAGCTCCAATTTCAATGAAATTAGTCTCATTTTGAAGGTCTTTTAATGTGTAGTATTCTAAGAGTGAGTAGACCTAATTCGGGGTTTGTATGAGGGCTTTATTTGTGTTTTAATGTACAAGGGTTCTTAGGCTATTTTGGCTATTTCACAAGGGTGATTTTTGGCATTCTTCCCTATATTATTAAGGAATACATATATATTATAGAGAAGAAGTTATTTTGGTGAAGAGGTATTTTACAGGGGATTTTTGGCTTCTTATTTAAATGCAGATGAGCTGCTAAAATGCATGAATTATGGATGCATGCATGAGTGTTATTTATGCAAGATAAAAGGAAATATGCCTCTATTTTCTCGGGAACAAGGCTCTATTTTTGACTTTTGAAGTGATGAATCACAGATTCATCAACCCCCTATACTTAAACCTTGCTCGTCCCCGAGCAACTAAAATGAAATGCAAGAGTGAAATGATTTTGGGTTCCATACCAAGGTCATGAATAAAAGTTGAAAATGGAGCCTGACTCGACCTTTGGATTAGTTGTGTGGCGGAACCTTATTGGGACCTGAACTTAAGACCTAACAGACTTCAAGTTCCACAAGTCTTCTATTCAAGACGCCTTGATAGTCAGGTCAGAACAAATCCTCCAACGCAAATTTCTGATGACTATGATTCTTACTTGTACTGTGTAAGTGAGATATAGCTCTCCACATCAGAAATGACTCGGAACCAGCCTCCTCTAACAAGGTAACTCAATAACCCGGTCCAGTAACTCTTTCCTCGAGGAGTGGGGTATTCCCTTCTAAGTTCAAGTGCGACCAACTCAAGAGGAGGGGGTAGAGAAAAGAATGGACGGTGGCCAGTGTAGCTACCTATCCCGGGATGCCTGACCAGTGTAGCCAAGTCATCCAGCTGCATTTCTTTACTAGTATACAGGCTCCGACAGGTATTTTATTTTTTTCTTGAACCTGTCTGATTTTTTTGGAGTTTTTGCATTTTTTTTTCAGGAGCAGCATGTACATCAGGAGTTTTTCCTCTTGAGTCAGTAGACTATCCCTCTTTTGAAGCATTATTGCAACCCACAGCACCCTGTCCTTAGATGTCAACACCACTAGACTAGGTTGAGACGCACTTCCCTCCCTAGAGGAGGACGGATGTTTCCACCCGTGTGCTACTCCAAGCTAAAGGATTCTACCTCCTCACCACCTCATCAGTGAAGAGCTACGTGCATAGTGCTTGTCCAAGTTAGGTCATTATCTAAAAGAATCCTGCGTATGCACGAGATATTCTACTTAGACTCATTAAGATGACATGCGAACATAGACATGCGGACTCAAAGAATTAAGTCGCTTGACCTGAGAAATCTTAACTCCAGTTCCTATAAGGTTCCTCTGAAATTAGGTAGATTAAGGTCCAATCAAGTCCATCCTCAATATCTACTCATAACTTGGTCTAGAACCCACTAGCTTTTCACTTTGCATATGCAAAGATATGCAGATGAGATGAGATGTCATGTTATGGAAATGCAAGACTCTTTTTTTATTTTTCTATGCAGAGATGATATGCAAGAGTAAATAAGAAGCCTATATTTTTCAAAAAAAAATTTTTTTTCGATTTTTACCCACCCGTACTAAATACAAAAATACGCGAAAGTACGAGCTATGGGTAAAGTATATATGTAATATATACACGCCCCCCTATACTTAGCGTGTGCTATGTCCTCAAAGCACGAAGAGCGAGGAAAAAGACATAGCTCGTGCTAAGCGTAAGAGAGCCAAAAGGAACAGAAAGTATAGAAGTCGTCTCGCCCCCCTATACTTAGGCTCTAGCAGCCTAAGAAGATCAGAAATGGGGCGGAGGAGGGAAAGTTGAGAGATGGATGAATATATACATTGCGGGCATCGGTCCCCCCTATACTTAGGCTCTGCTCAGCCTAAGTATAGGACAGGAGTGAGTATGAGAACCGATGTAATCTGGAGAATGTACAGTGAATCGACTCGGGTTACCCTTCCCCCCCTATACTTAGGATCTGGTCATCCTTAAGTATAGTCCAAGATAATGGTTCGATGATGTGGGGATGGGTTACTGGAATCGTGGGGATAAAGGATAGGATCTACAGGAAGAATGATATATATACAGCTGAGTCGGTCTGAATCTTTTGGAGATGCTGCTGATGGCTGGAGTTCATTGCTGCAAGGTCTCATACACGGCTTGAGATGTATCTGCTGTATCTGTCTCGCGCATGAATACAATCTCCTCCACATGGACTAACTGTTCATTGGGTTCGACGAAGTGCTTCAACAGTTGTCCATTTACTAGGAATGTCGGTGCGTCATCTGCGAGATCTGAGATCTCGACACATCCACTATCATGCACCGTTCGGACAACGAATGGTCCCGTCCACTTAGACTTTAATTTGCCTTGGAAAGTCTTCAGCCTGGCATTGAACAACCATACCTTTTGTCCAGGAACAAAGGTCTTTCGTCTGATATATCTATCGTGCCAACGCTTCACTTTGTCCTTGTACACCACACTGTTGTCGTATGCTCGGTTTCTGACTTCCACAAGCTCATTCAGATCCATGTCTCTCTGTTTCTGCCCCAGGTGTGTGTTCCAGTTGACCTTTTTTATTGCCCATTCTGATTTGTGCACTAACTCTGCGGGCAAATGGCACGGCTTTTCGAATACCATTCGGAATGGGGAGGTGCCTAACGGTGTCTTGTAAGCCGTCCTATACGCCCAGAGGACTTGATCCAAGATCTGAGACCAGTCCTTCCTGTCCGGGCGGACAAGCTTTTGCAATATGGTTTTCACCTCCCTATTCGACACCTCAGCCATACCATTGGTTTGTGGGTGGTAAGGACTCGCAACACGGTGTTCGATGCCGTAGTCCTTCAGGAGTTTCTTCACCTCCCGATTCACAAAGTGGCTACCCCCGTCTGATATCATCATCTTGGGGATCCCGAACCTAGAGATTATGTTCTCTCTGATGAATTTACAGACAGTCCTGCTGTCTGCGGCTCGGGTCGGGATAGCCTCCACCCATCTGGATAGATAATCTACCGCAAGGAGGATATATTCGAACCCGTGGCTGACAGGAAATGGGCCCATGAAATCGATGCCCCAGGCGTCAAAGACATCACAAATGATGACCGGCTGCATTGGCATCTCATCCTTGGAACCGACGGTTCCTCCCATTCTCTGGCAGACTGGACACGACTTCGCGAAGGCGGTGGCATCGCGAAACAGAGTCGGCCAGTAGAAGCCACACTGAAGTACCTTCCATGCGGTCCTCTTCCCGGAGTGGTGTCCTCCTGCCTCTAAGCTATGGCATAAAAAAAGGACACTCTGGTATTCCTCCTGAGGAATACAACGTCTCCAGACACAATCCGGTCCTTCAAAGAAAAGGATCGGATCCTCCCAATGGTAGTGTCTAGCGTCCGACTTTAGTCGGTCGATTTGGCTCTTGGGCCAATCTTTGGGAACTTTCTTGGAGACAAGATAATTCACGATATTGGCGTACCATGGGAGTGAGTCGATAACAAAAATCGACTCGTCAGGGAAGGAGTCTCGAATTGGTGAAACCTCGGAAGTATTAAGATCTTCGAGACGAGACAGATGATCGGCCACTACGTTCTTCTTACCAGGTTTATCACGGATGTCCAAATCAAACTCCTGGATAAGTAAAATCCAACGAAGAAGACGCGCCTTCGCGTCCTTCTTCTCCATTAAATATCGTAGTGCCGTGTGGTCTGTGAACACAGTTACCTTGGATCCGATTAGGTGAGATCTGAATTTGTCCAAGGCAAACACTACTGCAAGCATTTCCTTTTCTGTAACTGTATAGTTACGCTGAGCAGAATCAAGCACTTTGCTTGCGTAGTGAATTGCAAACGGGACGCCATCTCTTCTTTGTCCCAATACAGCCCCAACAGCATAATCTAAGGCGTCCGTCATGATCTCAAAAGGGAGAGACCAATCTGGGGCTTGTAAGATGGGTGCGTCCATGATCATTCCTTGTAACAGCTTAAAGGCCTCAAGACATTTGTGATCTACAATAAACTCCGTGTCTTTGCCTAAAAGCTCAGTTAGCGGTCGGGCAATCTTAGAAAAATCCTTGATAAATCTTCGATAAAATCCGACATGCCCGAGGAACGACCGCAACTGCCTCACGTTGGTTGGTGGCTGGAGTCGTCTGATCACGTCCACCTTGGCAGGGTCAACCTCCATTCCTCTCTTGGAGATGACATGCCCCAACACTATGCCCTCCGTCACCATGAAGTGACTTTTCTCCCAGGAGAGCACCAGATTGACCTCACAACATCTTTTGAGGACTCGGTCCAGATTCCGAAGACAGGAATCAAAAGAATCGCCGTGGATCGAGAAGTCATCCATGAAGACTTCCAGGAATTCGCCGACCATTTCGGCGAATACAGCAACCATGCACCTTTGAAAAGTACCTAGAGCATTGCATAACCCAAACGGCATGCGCCTGAAAGTATAGGTACCAAAGGGGCATGTGAACGTGGTCTTTTCCTGGTCCTCCGGAGCTATGGCTACTTGATTGTAGCCCGAGAACCCATCAAGGAAGCAGAAGAATTCCTTCCCCGCTAATCTTTCTAGGATCTGATCAATGAACGGTAGGGGGAAATGATCCTTCTTCGTCGCGGCATTCAAGCGTCTGTAATCCACACAGACGCGCCACGACGTGGGTACTCTCGTCACGATCTCCTCTCCGTCCTCGTTGGTGGTTGTCTGAATTCCCGACTTTTTCGGGACAACATGGATTGGGGCCACCCACTTAGAGTCGGAGATTGGATAAATAAAACCCGCGTCGCACCATTTTTCTATCTCTTTCTTCACTACCTCTCGTAAATTTGGATTCAACCGGCGTTGGAATTCACGAGAGGGTTTGGCTTCGTTCTCCAAGTAAATATGGTGCGAACACAGAGCGGGATTTATTCCGTGGAGATCGGAAATGCTCCAGCCTATTGCCTTGCGGTTCTTCTCCAGGATCTCTAGCAAGCGAGATTCCTGCTCCTCGGTCAATTGCGAACTGATAATGACCGGAAATTTCTTGTCTTGGCCCGCAAGGAAGGCATACTTCAGGGTTGTGGGTAAAGGTTTGAGCTCAGGAATAGTGTGATCGTCTAGAAAGTCTGGCTCAATCTGATCTGGTTCGGTGTTGGAAGTGGCTGGATCATGTTCTGTAGTAGCTGCCACCAAACTCGGCTCTGGAGTTGGATCGTCAAAGGTCTCCATGCAATCGGCAAACGCCTCGTCCGACTCGTCATCCTCATCTTCCGATTGTCCTAAGGATGTAAGGACTGACAGGCCCAACTGGGCCTCTACGTCATCGAAGATGTAGGGCGATGCAGGCTCAGAGCTGTACTCGTTCCTGAGGATCTCGCAGACTGACTCATGCACTGGATCATCTTCAAAGGAGATGGACACATCGATGCTGGCTGGGTTCTGTCTCCATGGCCCAACTACGTCTACATGCTCACAGTCTGTTCCGGTAGAAGAGTACTCGGTGCTGGATTCGGAGTCCGGTCTCTGCCATCTTGTCTGCTTCATCTCAAGTTCCTCATCTCCGCCTGGAGTTTGGAACTGAATCTTCCCATTCTTATAATCAAACAAGGCCCCCGCTGTTCTGAGGAAGGGCCTACCTAAAATGATCTGGGAATCTCTCCAATTACGAGGGGTTTCCATATCCAGGACAGTGAAGTCCACCATGTATTCTTGCCCCTCGACTTTGATCACAATGTTCCTTAACTCTCCTTGGGACCTCTTAGTGGATTTGTCAGCAAACTGCAGAATAGCTCTAGATTTCCTAAGAGGTCCGAGATTAAGCCGCTCATAGAGGGCTGTGGGCATTAAGTTGATCGAGGAACCATTGTCCAGGAGAGTGCGTGCAAACGCGATGTCATCAACATGACTCACTACATAGTGTGCACCCATGTCTCTTCGTTTTCCGAGGAAACGAGTTCTTGATTGCACAAGTCGTGGCTACTGATAGAACGTGTTTCTCAACACGGCTTTTGGTCTTCCTGCTAACCCTAGTAGGCGTGCATCTCACCTTAAGGTATTTTTGGAACGCAGGGGTCATTTCCACGAACTTGTCAAAAGGGATTGTGACCTTGATGTGTTTATTGCAAAATTCAGCCATCTCAGGGTCATCTTTATGGATTTTTTTGATTTTCTTCTTTCCATCCTTGAGAGCTCGGGGGAAAGGGATTATTAACTCAGGTTCTGGAACTGAAATATTCTCATTGATTTCTGGAACTGAGTTTTTGACACGACTCTGACTCGGACTCTGATACAGACTCGGACTTGGACTCTGACCAAAAAGAAAATGCTGAGGCGAGACCGGTGACGCTTCTTCCGCTTCTTCTGGACGATCCTCCTCAGATGGAGGTGCGGGCTCATCGGTGTCGTCTGACTCTGGGTGACTGCAGGGCTGATGCTTCGAGGACTCAGATGTCCTCTTCTTCCGCTGACGGTGGTGGTGGTGCTCCTCCTCTTCTTCCTCCGAATTCTCCTCAGGTAGAGTTTCGGAGGTTCCTTCCTTTTGCGCCCGTGCCCGATCAGGTATGGTCACGGTCCTTCCGCTCCTGAGGGACATATGGTTAACATTATCGTACGAAAGGATCTCATGTTCAGATAAATAATTATCTGAATAGTATACCTGATCTCGGGGTCGGTTCTGGCCCTGGTGTATGCTGTTTGGGTTGGCCTGAACCTGTGCAGGAATTGGAGTCCTTGGCGCCATTTGTTGGTCCTGGGCATGAGAGACCCGATTGATGTCGGTCCTCATGTCCAGGTAGTCATTCTGCATCTGTTGGACCCTATCAGACAGGGTCTGGATCGCCAAGGTGAGGGACTCCAATTCGGTGGGCTGGGCTGGCTGCTGAGTGGATGCGGTCCTGTACTGGCCCTGCTGGCCGTGCCGATACTGCTGCTGATGGGACGGTGCTGGCCCCTGCTGGTAGGTGCGTTGCTGCGGCTGGTACCCCTGTTCTGGCCTGGACTGGTATCGCGGGATTGTGACGGGCCTGGTCTCCTGGTAGACTGGGGTTGGACGGTGTGCCTGATCCTTCCCCATCTCGATTTGCCGGACTAGCGGGTCACGGCTGTACCACAGCCCGTTGATCTCGTATACAGGCGGAGGCTCCTCGTATTCCGTCTCCACTGGTGGGGGTGCATGATGGTTCTGCTGGGTATAAGTCTGATCCCAGCTGCTCTGAGACCCCGGTGCCTGTTCCTGTACAAGATGGACTCGGTGCACAGGTACAGGTGGTGCAGAAGGGGTGGGTAGCTTAATCTTGGCTACCTTTTCAGAGAGTTCCTCCACCTTCTTGGGAAGGCTCGAAAGAGATTCCATCTCCGCGACTCTCTTGTGGATCTGCTCGACCATGGTAAGCTTGTCGGCAATCATCCCCATGCTGGGGATGAGGTCCTCAGTCAGATCTGCAACAGTCCTTCTAGTTGTCTCACTGGATAAGGTCGAGGGAGACAACTGATAGGTCCTTGTGGTCTGTGACCTGCCGGTTTCTGCCATCTGCTCTAGGATTTTCCACACGGCGTGCTCGTTCTTGTTCAGATAGCTTCCTCCACAGGCGGCACTGACTAACCCCTGCATCTCTGAATTAGACCGCAGAACAAGGTCTGGACTAAGATCGCCTTAGAAATGTCGTGGCATGGGCATTTCTGTACTAAGTCATTGAACCTGTCCCAAGCCTCATGGAACGGTTCGCAGGGTCCTTGGGCGAAGCTGGCAATCTTCGTTCGCATCTGATTGGTTCTATTGAGAGGGTAGAACTTCTTCAAGAAGAGGTCCTTGAACTGCATCCAGGTAGTACATACCACCCCTAAGTTTTTCAACCAATGTGCAGCCTTATCTCCTAAGGCAAACGGGGTGGCCTTCAGCCGGATATAATCTTGGCCAACATTGGGATGGCTAAGATTGTTGCATACTAGTTCGAAGTCACGGAGGAAGGTGTAAGGCTCTTCACTGAGGTTTCCGTTAAACTTCGGCAGCAGGCTAAGGAAGTGGGGCTTCAGCTCGAATGCCTGGTCGGGAACTGCAGGTGCTAGCCAATTTTGGATCTCGTTCTCCGCCGGGTTGTAGGTATCGACCATTGGTCGGTCGATCCCTTCAGCTACTATTATCTGTCCCATCCGGGCCGTGAGATCAGCATTTTTCTGTTCGGCTTCGGCAAGGCGTCTAAGAATCTGTCTCATCTGGTCCTCATCGGGCGGCATCCTTGGCGGCATTTCTCTCTCTAGTTCTGGGAATTGGAAAATAAGATCGGTGTTAGAGGGTGAATCAAGGAAGGGATTACCGAGGCAATGGTCTTCCTCGGTAATCTCAGAGGAGATAAAAGGGTTGGTTTGAGAGTAACCACCCTGAGCATGAGGGGACCAGGACTCAAGAGGGTCATGAGTCCTGGGTGGTCCAAGGTGCGCTCGGACCGAGAAAGACGAGTTACTTGGGGGACTCATAGAGAGATCAGTGAATAGTGCGTCGAGATCTCCCCAGTCACTCATCTTGGTGAAGCAAGAAGAAGATAGGATTTTACTCCTACCTGAAGCAAGCACAAGATCAATCCAAGACCCTGGATTCACACTCAACACAGTGAAGGACTCAAAGTTGAGTCCAATTTATCTTGTAGTTTTTAAGTGTGATATTCAAGCAAATCTAGCAAGGATTACGCGGCCTAGAGGGAAGTCGGCTCAGAGCCGGATGCGTCTTCCCTGTTTATCCTGTCGTCTAAGATACCGCCGCTCCTTCCTTTCTTCGCTCCTATCCCAAGCCAATGGATTCAGTGACCACGCCCCTATCTACCTGCAAGCAGGCGGAGGCTGACAAGGCCGGAACTTCACCCCTGGGGGTTACTTGATGAATACCCATTCATCACTCTTTATTCTTATATTTTAGCTACAAAAACCTATGCAAATGCATGTAGATATGTGTAAATAGGGTTAGTTAGCAAAAGCATGCATGTTTGTAAAATTAGATAATTAGCATGTTTTTGTGCAAAAATAAAAGAATAAAGATGAAAAAGAAAAAGAGGGAAATATTTAGAATAAATATTGAGCAACCTAACCCAAGGGAGGGCTCAGCATGGGCCTGACCGCATAAAAGCCAAGTAGAGGGAGATAGGGGCTCACTTATGTATATATTTGTAAATAAATAAATTAAATATTTTCCTCAACCAAAAATATGTTGTAAATATTTTATGAATATTTGTACATATTTATAGCCTATTAAAAACAAAATAAAAAGTTAAAAATCAAAATCCTAAAAACAACCTTTCACCATGTACACAAACCCCTATCTCATATTTATTTCACCTTGTAAATAAATTTCTTTATTTCCAACACTTTTTGTAAATATTCCTTTTTATGTTTTGTAAATAAAATAAATAAAAAGAATTAAAACAAAAATCAAATAAAAATTACAAAATTAAAAATACAAAAACATCTTGTATATATACCATGTATATATCATGTATATAACTAACTAATTAACCCATGTATATAAATAATAAAAATAAAATAAAAATAGCCTTTTATTCCTCATTTTATCCTATAAATAAATAAAATATAAAATAGGAATAAAAATGTATAAAAATAAATAATTAAAAATCAAAAATCAAAAATCAAAAATCAATATAGTGTATATATACCTATGTATAGCTACTATGTATATACTTGATTTTAATTTCCAAAAATTAATTAAAAATCACAAAAAAATAGAAAAAATTAAAACAAAAATATTTTGTGTTTTAAGTTTTTGAAAATTCGGCCATTTAAAGGCCCAAAAAAATAAAATAAAAATTCCAGCCTTGGCGGGCTCTGATTGGTCCACGGGGGACTGTTGACCCCCGGTCAACACCTCCCCCAGGACCACCAGAGCCGCGGATCTGCTTTTCGACCCGACTTCTCCCAATTACCCCCACCAGATCCGATCGCCAACCCATCAAATCCCGGGTCCGGATCATTCCTTGTGCATCCGGCATGCTCGCCGGAGCCGCCCCCTCGGGATCCGCGCGCTCCCGAGCTCGCCCGATCCTCTTCTTCCCGGACCCCTAGCACTATAAAGCCCGAGCTCAGCCGCCTCCTCATTCCATCTTTGGCTCCCCATTCTCTCTCCAGTGAGCTCCATCGCAACCAGCAAGGTGACAGCTTGCATCCACCGGTGTCGCAGCAAGGAGGAGGTGCTTGGACCATCGATCCGGCTGCCTTGCGCCGCCGTGCTCCGACGTCTGACCGGAGCTCGAGCCTCGGGCGTTGACGACCCTTGAGGCAAGGACCAGGAGCTAGCTAAGCTCCAGCCCAGTCTCCCGCATCATCTAGGTATCCATTTCGCTCCGCCATTTAGTGTAATTTCAGATTTCGCCCAAATCCACTCTCCGACGTGCTTCCCTGATTCCGGCCATCTCGCTTAATATCTCGATCATCGGAGCACCCCATCACCTTCGCCACTTCCTCACGCACGTTCTTCGCACTCCCACTCAACCCAGCTCGCCCCGGAGCTGGGAGTCGAGCTCCACCACCTGTCGCTCGCCGGAGCTCCTTCGCCCCGCCGCACCGATCACCCCCACTTCGCTTCTTTGGGTCGAGGCATTTTGCCCTCGACCCGCGAAGCTGTTGGTTTGCTTTGCAGGTCCAAAGGGAGTCGTCTGAGACCCCCTTACATTCCAGCCAGCTCCTTCGCGCCGCCAGCCTCTCCGGAGCCCCTCCAGGGCTCGGTTGGGCCATCGGATAGCACCCACAGCTGCGGCATACCAAGGCGGACCTGCTCCGATCTTCAGAGGCAGCTGAGGAGGTCCCAAGCTCGTGCACGAGGCCGGCGAACCTCGCCGGCCACCTGTTCTTCGAGGAGCCTCCAGCACCGTCCGATAGCTCCTCCGCTCCAGTTTTAATCCCAGTCGTCCGTTCATCGTGGAGCAGCTACCGTCGATCACCCGGAGGGGCTGATCAGGACCGTAGAGCAGAGAGAGGGAGCCACCTGAGACCTGACCCGTCCGATCCTCCACGTGGCTCCTTCTGGAGCGTCGATTCGGCCCGAGAGAAGAAGAGGAAGAGCGCCAACGCACCAGAGCCGACCGATCTTCCACGTGGCGCGCATCTGGCCGTAGACGAATAAAGGGGTAAATTACTTAGGGCCCCTCTTAGTTTGTCGTTTTATTTCTAGTCCTGTAAATATTTTTAGAACTTTATTTACGTAGGGTAAATTGCATGGTGGACCCTGTGCTTAGTTTTAATTGCATGTATGCCCCTGTGTGTATGTGACCACGTGCTTCGTCACGTGTTTAGCTGGGCTTTTTACATCTTTTATCCTGTAGATCTGGGTTGTTCTGAAATGAATGATAACTTTTTGGTAATTGCATTTATGCCCCTGTGAGTGTTGTTTATGCGCATGTGCGGATTTTAGTGTGATTTTTGCATCCAAGCCCCTGGACTTTTGGTACGAGTTACCAAAAAGTCCAGAAACTTGGTTTTTATTACCAAAAGGCCCCTGAGTGCCCCAGCCACGCGCCACGCGCGTGACTTGCTGGGATTTTTGCACCTTGGCCCTCAGAACTTTGGGTATTTGCACTTACGTCCCTGTGCACAGTGCCCCCTTTTCGATTTTTGAATAAATATCAAACCACCTCCAAATTCGATGAAAATTTGACACATGGCTCCTGCCATGTTGTTAGATTTTTGAGAATTTTTGAGGACACTTTTGATTTTATTTAGTATTTTTAAAAATTCAAAAATAGCCTTTTTAGTTACTGTCTAGATATAAAAATACAAAAAAAATATAAAAACATCCCTAAAAATTATAAAAAAATTAGATACTGTTGTTTGCTTGTTGTTTGATTTTCTAGCCAATTTCGGCTATTTTTCATCACTTAAAAACCCTAAAAATTGAAAAACCCCTAAAAACCCATAAAAATTATAATAATTAATTTAAAAATCCAAAAACAATAATTAAGGTGCCTAAATTTTCCTTATTCTCTCTAGATTATAGGAAAATTACCTCCAGGGCTTTTTGAGATCCTTAAATATTTTATTTTTGGGTCTTAAGCCTTGCTGGACAATACCTTTCATTTTTCGCACTGTTTGATTTTTAGAAAATAATTTACCCGTTAGAAAATTATCAAAAATTAACCAAAAACACTTAAAAACTTAAAAAACACAAAAACAATTTTTCCCTAATTTTTGCATTATTTTTGGTGTGTTTAATAAATTGTTGAAGTTGCCTAGATTTTACTTTCTTTTATTTTCTTTATAATTTGAAAATAAAAAAAATATAAAAATTCATAAAAACCTCTAAAAAACATTTTCTTTTATTTTTATTTCATTTTCACTACTTCGTAGGCCTACGGCCAATCCGTGCTCCTTGTGTTCGACCCTGGGAGCTATACCAGGTTAATCACATAGCTAGGACCGCTTGATTTGTTGTTTGATTTTCGATTCGTTTCGCGGTTCGATTATTTTTCTTGATACACACCGTCTCTGAGATCCGGGTCGCAACGACCCTTGTTTCATTACCTTCACCCGGGTCTTAGTGGGTTTTGGTGTTCATCAGAATGGCGCCGTTGCCGGGGAGCACGGCTTAGTAGTGTTTTAGTTTTGATTTTCGTTTTCATTTTCGCGGTTTTTTCGCGGCTCTTCGGAGCTCGCGGCTTTTCGCGGTTTTTGTGTCGATTTTCTTTTTATTTTATTTTGTTTTATTTTGACTTTCTTTTCTTTTTATTTTTGTTTGATTTTGTGTGACTATTTTATTTCTCATTTTTGCACATATACCCTTGCTTTTATTTTCATTTATTATTTGATTATTTTATTGGTCTGACCACTCTTCCTGTTTTCTTGCGAGGGCCCGAGGACCGCGGAGGCGACTCTCGAGGAGCCGGTGCAGCCGCGGCATTCGGAGGCGGCTTTTCTTTCTCTACGAAGCCGCAGGAGAGAGCGAGAGGAGAGAGTTGAGTGGAGTGAGGCAGTAGGCTAGAATTTTATTCATTTATTATTAATTGTAATAATACAGGACTCTGAGACTGTTTGGACTCTTTTAGACACTTGAGACCGTAGCGGGTCTGTTTCGCCGAGCACCGGCGTGCTCGGGGGACCCATTAGGACCCCTCGGTTTTTCGCGGCTTTTTACGCGGTTTTCTTTTTCTTTTCTTACTGTCATTTTCCGGATTTTTCGCGGTTTTTGCTCGAGCCCCTAGACATAGGATTTTTGTTGATTGTGACGTAAGATTTCTAAGGCCCAACACTTAATAGAATATCTGTTCCTATAGAACGTAATTGGACCTTACTAAAATTCACTAAAAAAGTTAGTTTAATTGGATTTGAGACCACGTGCCGTTAGGAGTCACATACAGCGCTGGCAGGACCCGTTGTGGCGGGCACCGAGTGACTCCCAAGATCGGACTCCGGACTCGATTCGGTTAACTAACTATTGTTCTTCACGATCAATAGAAGTTGCTTGTCTTAGGACTCGGCTTTTTACCGTTGCATCATATAGCTTAGTTTACTTTTCTGTCTTTATTTTATGCGCGGATCACTTTGCATGTAGAGTGCTGGCGGCAGGTACGCATTTCTTACTCAGCATGCATCATTGATTTCACGTGCATCGGCTTTTTCGTCTTCTCCCCCCATTTTTGGACTTAATAACCAGGAGAAACCGAAAAATTCGTTAGGCGTTTTGTTTGATTTGAAAAATACCTAAAAAAAGTGTAACCATAAAATTGGGACTGCTAAGACTATTGACCTTAAAACACGCTCACCCTAAAAAATTTGTCTTGGGGAGAGCAACCCCCTCATTGTTTGGTTTGCTTGAGCGAGAGAGTGACCCGCACACTAGGATAGAGCCACGCCTGAACTTCCGTTAGACTACTAGTCTTAGAGTTAGTCGTTCTCCAGTGAGGATCTCTCCGGTACCCGGTAAAGCGGGCCGTGACATCCTTAACAGAGCAGGTTGATCGGGTAGCCGGTAAACGGTCCGCAACTTGTACTGGCTGGGAAAGATCTAGCTTTAGGATTGGGCCAGTCTCTTGGGAGCATCGGGTTCCCAACAGGTCACGTAATCGCTCTGATATCTTGAGTGTTCACCAAAATAAAATCGACAAGATAATTTGACCGAACTTTCACGGTCTTCAGCTCGCGTTGCGTTGGTGAACCGGGGGTTTGTTTTTCGATCATAGTTTTTCCAGATCTCATCCGCCCTACTCGCCAGATCGAGATAATGGGTAGACGATCTCTTAGGCAGCCTTTGGCTGCACCGCTTTCGGGCGCGTCTACCTCATCATCTAGGTTGGCTCGCGAGAGCTCAGACCCACTCTCCGAGCCCGAGTATGACTCCACCCTGTTCCCCCTCGACCCCCTTTCTGATCTACCCGAGAGACCTGAGCCCGAGGAGAGACTTATTCATTTGACAGCACCTGAGTTGGGCTCCTTCGATTTTGCAGACGTCGAGATGGCAGGCGCAGGCAGTTCTGACGATCACTCCCGTCCCGAGCACTTTGTACTGGACCAGGGAGCGATCAACTCCACCCTGATCGCACAGTTAGAGACAGTCCAGCATCAGCTCCGCGATCAGGGAGCTTTTATGATAGAGATGAGGCGTGAGATGGAGAGGCTCAGAGCAGAGAGAGATGCACAGAGCGAGCCCGAGGACCCCGATGAGGCACAGGCACGAGCCGCAGCAGCAGCAGCAGCAGCCGCGGCCGCCGCCGCAGCGGCAGCAGCCGCAGGAAGAGCAGGACCACCTAGACCGATGCGGGAGTTGCACAACCCCGGATCTACCTTGATGCACCATTGGGTTGTGGTTCCAGCCATCGTGGGGGACTTCAAGTTCCCCCCGAACACCTTGCAGATGCTCCCGCGGTTCCATGGACTAGCTACAGAGGAGCCCCATCTCCACCTCCAGGAGTTTCTCATGATTGCAGTACTGTCCACGACAGGCATGTGGACCAGGATACCATACGGATGATTGCCTTCCCCTTTTCCCTAGCAGACAGAGCAGCCACCTGGCTGAAGCATCTGGGGAGGTTTGTGTACACCTGGGAGCAGCTCCGCACCGAGTACTTGAACAAGTACTATCCACTCGGGCGGACGAACGCGGCAAGGGCCCTGATCAGCAACTTCTCCATGTTCCCCAACGAGCAGTTCCACGAGGCTTGGGAGAGGTTCAGAGAGCTCCTGGACAGATGCCCACACCATGATATCACGAAGCCGAACTTGGTTCAGAGTTTTTTCAGTGGGTTGTCACCAGAGCTACAGGGCTTGGTGAACGCTTCTTGTGGCGGGTCCTACTTCGCCAAGGACCATGACCAGGTCTGGGCTATTTTTGAGGAGATGGCGGAGAACTACATGGTTATGTCCCAGACCCGCCTCTACACGCAGAAGACCCAGCCACATCAGCCAGGACCCGTGCAGTACCAGAGGATAGCACGGGTCGATGCAGGTCCTTCCAGTTCGTCTGCAGCAGCAGCAGCACAGGCAGAGTCATCAGCTGCAGACATGGGCATCATCAGCGAGAAGCTGGACCGCATGGAGCTGATCGAGAAGAAGCAGTGCCAGAGCATAGCACTGATGGATCAGATGGCACAGGTCTTGAGCGACCTGAAGACACAGCTCATGTGTCTCCAGGAGACACAGACGGCTTCTCAGCCCCGTCTTCAGTCGCGAGGCGACGCCGGCAGCAGCAGCAGCTCGTCCCAGCGCTCCAGCACCCCAGTGCAGCCTAGACAGGTTCACCTTGTACCAGCAGCCGCAACCCACCTACCAGTCCCCACCATCTCCAGAGATGCAGATGGTGGTCTACCAGCCGGATCAGCCGTTGGCGGTACTACCCCCAGCCCCCTTGGATGCAGAGCCGTTGATGGATGTCAACGGGATCTGGTACGACCGTCCCCAGCCTGGGATCCGACGAGATCATCCTGGATTCAGGTGGGGGAGCGGTGGTGCCCCGCCCCAGCAGCAGCCGTCAACACAGGGAGGGCAGTACTCCCAGCCGAGAGACCATCACCAGCAGCCGCAGCAGCAGCACCCAGTCTACCAGCAGCAGTCGTCTTACGGTCCTCGTCCCTATCAGCAGGGACAGTCTTGGAGGCGTGAGCAGCAGGCTCACCCGGGATACCAGCACCAGCAGCAGCCTCTTTCCTACCCCTCTCACCCGCAGCAGTACCAGCAGCCTCACCCACAGCGAGGCTACCCGTCGGGCTCCCACGAGAGCCCTGCCTTGGATGATATCGCCCGCCTCCTCACGGATCAGCAGGCGACCTTTCGACGGGAGATGGATGAGTTCCGCCAGGAGATGCGGGACTTGGTGAGAGGGAAGGCCGCCATACCTGCACAGATAGAGCCGAATCCGAACAACCTCAAGCGGAAGTCTGAGCAGGTAGTACATACTGAGTTAGCCACTCCTAGCGATCCATTTGATGATACTTCTTTAGATCTGTTTGATGTTGATTTTGCCATGCTTAGGAGCGGTAGGACCCCAGCAGGCGGCGGCGTCTCAGCTGAGCTTCACCCCGAGGCGCCCCAGGAGGAGGAGGAGAGCGGTACTGAGGACGCTCCAGTCGATGACGGTGGTACTGAGGCCACCGAGGATGCTGATCCCACCGGCGGTACTGAGGCCGCCACTTCACCAGATTCAGGAGGTGGTACTGATGACACCCCAGCAGCAGCCGAGCCAGTTAGCGGTACTGATGCCGCGAGACGTCTTCCAGCAGCAGCAGCAGAGCAGCCCACTCATGGTGGTACTGAGGCCACCGGTGTTTGTAGAGAGAGATCTGATGTTGTTTTTCCTCATGGTCATGTATCTCGGAACTCTGCTATGAATAAAGGAAAAGGTTTATTTTCTTCTGGTCCCACTGTGGTGCGTGATGTATGTGTGGATCCGGTCCTTGAACCGCTTAGACCTTTTCCTAGTCCTTCATCTGAGAAGGACCCAGTGATCCCCTTCCCTAGAGCCCTTCAGATGGGGAAGGGGAAGAAAAATGACCCAAAAAAGAGAGAGCTTGAGGAGTTCAGCCAGAGCATGATCGATCGCTTCCACATCCAGCTGACCCTCCAGGAGGCTTTGCAGCACATCCCCCTTCTCCTGAGATCTTTGAGAGAGAGGAGTACAGTCAGGAGGAGGAGGAGGAACCACACTTCAGAGATCCATGTGCTGACCAAAGCCACGTGCTTCGCGATCCAGAACCGACTGCCAGCCAAGAGGCCAGATTCAGGGGCCCCGTATGTCAGATGCCAGATTAGTGAGCAGTGGTTCGACCGTACTCTTCTAGATAGCGGATCGTCGATCAACCTTCTTCCGGCAGCCCTTCTCGACCGCTTCGAGTTGGGCACTCTTCGACAGAGCAGGACAGTCCTTCAGTTCGCTGATCGATCTGTCAAGAGGCCGAAGGGGTTGCTACGCGACGTTATCGTCACGATTCAGGGTCTGCAATTCCCCGTGGACTTCGTAGTGTTGGACATGGAGATCCCTGAGTCAGTGACCGATACCCCCATCATCCTTGGTCGTCCGTTCTTGGCCACAGCCAAGGCGGTGACTGATCATGATAGCGGGAAGGTATACTTTCGCGTCCAGGGAGAGAGTATACAAATAGATACGGTCGAGGACTACAGAGCCAGATCTAGATCCCGCTCAGATGCCAGCACCGACTCAGAGCAGCTGACAGACGCAGAGCCAGACATCCACCAGGACTGTGATTTTGTGATCACAGATGACGAGGCAGCTTGGGCAGACCTTGAGTCACAGACTACCCTCTCACTTTCAGATACAGCTGATGCAGGGATGACAGCAGAGGAGAGTCTGGAGAGCACAGACCTGGGTTCGGATACAGTCGCGGCAGCAGAGCCGGTTCTCGATCGCAGCATGGTGATTAGTGATGGTGGTGCTGAGGCCACCTTGTTTTCCGGTGGTACTGATGCCACCGATTCTGATACAGATCCCTCGGATTCAGAGTCTGATTGGGCCGATTGTTATGATCAGATGCCAGACCTGAGTCCACCCGAGCCTACAGAGGAGGAGGTAGAGGCAGAGCAGAGCAGAGACAGTGCAGTTGAGCCGCCTTCTCCTGACCCAGTTTGCGAGAGTACACTTTCACTTTCCCAGGCAGATTTGGCAGACCTTGCAGCGTTCACTCAGTTTCTTCCACAGCCAGATTTGCCGGCACCCAGCATTCCAGAGCTGAAGCCGCTCCCTACTTCGCTGAAGTATCGATTCCTTGCGGGCGATCCTGAGATGTACCCAGTCATCATCTCCGCTGAGTTGACTGGAGAGCAGGAATCCCGTTTGATGGGGGTTCTTGAAAAGAACCGCAAGGCGATCGGATGGAGCGTAGCAGATCTCCATGGGATTAGTCCATCAGTGTGCTCCCACCACATCTATCTCGAGGATGGGGCGAAGCCGTCGCGTGAGTTCCAGCGGCGTCTGAACCCCAACCTGAGAGAGGTTGTCATGAAGGAAATATCGAAGTGGTGGGGTGCAGGTTTTATTTATCCCATTTCCGACTCCAAGTGGGTCAGCCCCTTGCATGTGGTGCCCAAGAAGACGGGCATCACGACTGTGATCAGTGAGTCGGGAGAGGAGATTGCTACACGGGTACCCACCTCTTGGAGGGTTTGTGTTGACTACAGGAGACTCAACCAAGCCACCAAGAAGGACCATTTCCCCTGCCTTTTATTGACCAGATCATTGAGAGACTGGCAGGGAAGAGCCATTATTGCTTCCTGGATGGGTACTCGGGCTACAACCAAGTGGCCATCGCTCCTGAGGATCAGGAGAAGACCACCTTTACCTGTCCCTTCGGCACATACGCTTTTCGACGCATGCCATTCGGGCTATGCAACGCCCCTGCGACTTTCCAGAGGTGCATGCTGTCGATCTTTTCGGACATGGTAGGGGAGTGCCTTGAGGTCTTCATGGATGATTTCTCGATCTACGGCGACGGATTTGATTCTTGTCTTGACTGCCTAGATCGAGTACTCCAGCGATGTATTGAGTATCACTTGGTGCTATCTTGGGAGAAGAGTCACTTCATGGTGACTCAAGGGACGGTGCTTGGCCACATCATCTCCAACAGGGGCATGGAGGTTGATCCGGCCAAGGTCGATGTCATTAGAAAACTCACACCGCCGTCCAATCTGAGGCAGTTACGGTCATTTCTGGGGCACGTTGGATTTTACAGGAGATTCATTCAGGATTTTAGCAGGATTGCCCGACCGTTGACTGACCTCTTGATGAAAGACACCGAGTTCCTTGTCGATGACAAGTGTCTTTCGTCGTTTGCTACTCTCCAAAGATGTGTGATTGAGGCTCCTGTCCTCCAGCCACCTGATTGGTCTCTCCCATTTGAGATCATGACGGACGCCTCCGATTTTGCCGTAGGGGCAGTGCTGGGACAGAGGAGGGATGGAGTGCCATTTGCGATACACTATGCTAGCCGCACATTGGATTCTGCCCAACGGAATTATACGGTCACAGAGAAGGAGATGCTAGCAGTAGTGTTTGCCCTGGATAAGTTCAGATCGTATATCATTGGATCCCGAGTGACTTTGTACACAGATCACACCGCCATCAGGTACCTCATGGCAAAGAAGGATGCCAAGGCCAGACTGACTAGATGGATCCTTCTACTCCAGGAGTTCGACATTGAGATCAAGGATAAGCCTGGAGTCAAGAATGTGGTGGCGGATCACCTTTCCCGGTTAGAGCAGCCTGAGGAGTCAGAGCAGATTGATCCTATCCGAGATACCTTCCCAGATGAGGCGATCCTTGCTATCGCCTCACTCCCATGGTACGCCGATATTGTGAACTTTCTCGTTGCTGGGAAAGTCCCACAAGATTGGCCCAGGCAGAGGCTTGAGACCTTCCTCGCGAAGGCCAAGTCTTACCATTGGGAGGATCCCATCCTTTACCACGAAGGAGGGGATAGCGTCTGGCGTCGGTGTATTCCTCAGGAGGAACACCATAGCGTCCTCACTTACTGCCACAAGCTTGAGGCAGGAGGACATCATTCTGGGAGGAGAACGGCACAGAAAGTGCTCCAATCCGGCTTGTGGTGGCCTACCCTCTTCAAGGACTCAGATGAGTTCGTGAAGAGGTGTACTGACTGTCAGAGGATGGGCACTTGTGGACAGCGTGATATGATGCCGATGCAGCCCATTCACTTCTGTGAGGTTTTTGACGCATGGGGCATCGATTTCATGGGTCCATTCCCTAAGAGTCAGGGATTTGAGTACATTCTGTTGGCCGTAGATTATGTGAGTCGTTGGGTGGAGGCTATCCCCACCCGAGCCGCTGATGCGAGGACAGTTTGCAGATTCTTGAGGAAGCATATCATCACGCGGTTCGGGGTTCCACGAGTTCTTATTTCTGATGGGGGATCTCACTTCATCAACGACCAGGTGAAGGCACTTGCTAGCGAGTTCGGCATAGATCATCGCGTTGCTACACCATACCATCCACAGACGAATGGTCTAGCCGAAGTGTCGAATAGGGAGATCAAGACTATTCTGCAGAAAGTCGTCCGCCCTGACCGAAAGGATTGGTCACAGCTATTGGACTCGGTCTTGTGGGCATATAGGACGTCTTTCAAGACACCTTTGGGCACATCTCCCTTTCGCCTCGTATATGGCAAGCCCTGTCACCTACCAGTTGAGCTGAGGCACAAGTCACTTTAGGCAGTTACAGACATTCTGATGGATCCAGATGGTATAGGCGACCAGAGGAGGGCAGAGCTAGCTGCCCTGGAGGAGCTTAGAGATTCAGCCTTCTCAAGCAGCCTACATTATAAGGAGAGAGTCAAGGAGTGGCATGATTCTCATATCAGCCACAAGCATTTTGAGATTGGACAGAGAGTATGGCTGTTTGATGCGAGGCTTAGATTATTTCCAGGGAAGCTACAGAGCAAATGGAAAGGACCTTATCTGGTTCAGAAGGTACACGACAACGGTAGCATCGACATATCCGAGTTGTCTTCTGAGAGTACCTTCCGAGTGAACGGCCAGCGGCTCAAGCCATTTCTAGATCATGAGCCGCGGGTCGTTGATATTGGCCCTATTCATTTTGCGTGAGATGTGGTCTTTGACTCACATCTAATGCATCTCACGCCTGAGCTTTACCGATCCTCCGTTGTACATAGATCCAGATGTCCATATCATCACATTCCTTAGTCCCACATCCCTTTCTTCATCTTATGATTACGCTATACTTAGGGTGTACTTTACCCTAAGTATAGGGGGGATGTGAGACATTTTGGGTATTTCTTTTGTTTTTGTTTACCCCTGTTTTGCTGCCTATACTTAGGGGCATTTCACCCTAAGTATAGGGGGGTAGACCCGGTACATTCTCCACTCGGTTCTCCCTTAGTATACAGCCTACTATACTTAGGATTACTTGATCCTAAGTATAGGGGGGAGACCCGAGAACCTTTTGACTTTTCATTCTCCTTTTGTATAGCCTTCCTTTTCACTTCCCTATACATAGCACGAGTTATGTCTTCTTCATCGCTCTTGACTCCGAGGACATCGTTCGAGCTAAGTATAGGGGGGTGTGTATATATTTCATATATACTTTAGCCATAACTCGTACTTTGTGTGAGTGTGTTAATAAATAAAAATGGCTAAAAACCACAAAAATTAAAAATTTTTCATGTACATAATCTTCTTTTATTTGCACATACATAGCTAGTGTACAAATTATTTTTGTAAAAATGATTTCAAAAAAATCTTTTGTGTAAAGCTTGTGTAAATATTTTCTGTATCAAAATTATGTATATAGTACAAAATTTTTCCAAAATGTTTTGAAAATCAAAAGTTTGCAAAAATCTTGTGTAAATGTGTGTAAATACCTTTTTGCAAAACTTGCACTTCATGCATCATCATTCATGATTTCAAAACATTTTTCAAAAATTTTGCATGATTGTAAAATTTGTGTAAATATGCATCTTTTTGTACATATGTATATAGTTTTTCTTGGATGATAGTTGACACTTAAACTAGCCTGGAATCAAATTGAGAAATGGAGCTTGATTAAGATCTTAATCCACCTAACTTCTAAGAGGAACCTTATAGGACTTAGGTTTAAGGCTTTTCAGGTCCATGGTGACTTAATTCTTTGAGTCCACTAGGCTATGATCACATGTCATCTCAATGAGCCTAAGTAGAGCACTTAACAACAACACATGACTCATGTAGATTATGGCTTTACTTGGACAACCGCACTATGCACCGAGCTCTCTACGGATGAGATGGTGAGGAGGCAGTCTTCCTTGACTTGGGGTAGCATATGAGGGTAGTACTTCTAGGCGGAACCTCTCTTCTTCATTTAGTGAAGGAAGTGCGTCTCAACTTGGTCTGGTTGCCATGAGGTCTAACGACGGGAGTTGTGGGTTGCGATAAAGCTTCAAAAGAGGGATGGTCTACTGGCTCAAGAGGAAAAACTCCTTGTATATATGCTGCACATGTACATGTTGTATAGATGCACTCGAAAAAAAAATGTGAAAAAGAAAAGAACTCCAAAAAAGTGGTGGGTCTGAGAGAAAATGATAATCCCACCGGAGTATGTACATAAGTGCAATAAGCAAAGCTTGGTTTCATGATCCACCTGTTGTAGCTTGCAGCAGGGAGACTTGGCTACACTGGTCAAGCTCCCAAGGGTACTTGGCTACACTGGCCTTGGCCCATTCTCTTCTTCCCCCTCTTCTTGAGCCGGTTGTACTTGAACTTAGAAGGGAATACCCCGCTCCTCGAGGAAAGAGTGGCCAGATTGAGGTCATAGAGTTACCTTGTTAGGGAGGGTTGTCAAGTTGCCATTTCTGAGGTGGAGAGCTTAGACCTCACTTTCACAGGACAAGAAAAGATTCATGGTCTTCAGGGTTTGTAGTTGATGACTTGTTCTGATCTGGAGCATTGAGGAGTCTTGGTTATAGAATAGTGGAACTTGGAGGCTGTTAGGTTTTAAGCTTAAGTCTAAATAAGGTTCCGACACATCAATAATCCAAAGATCTGATTAAGCTCCATACCTCAATTTAATGAAGGCAAGTTTAATAATCAACCTTGATCCATGTACATTCTCTTTTTCTTTTTCTTTTTCTTTCTTTTGCACTTCTTTTTCAAATAAGTGTTTGCTAAGGGACTAGCAAAGTATAGTATAGGGGGTGATGAATACCCATTCATCACTCTTTATTCTTATATTTTAGCTACAAAAACCTATGCAAATGCATGTAGATATGTGTAAATAGGGTTAGTTAGCAAAAGCATGCATGTTTGTAAAATTAGATAATTAGCATGTTTTTGTGCAAAAATAAAAGAATAAAGATGAAAAAGAAAAAGAGGGAAATATTTAGAATAAATATTGAGCAACCTAACCCAAGGGAGGGCTCAGCATGGGCCTGACCGCATAAAAGCCAAGTAGAGGGAGATAGGGGCTCACTTATGTATATATTTGTAAATAAATAAATTAAATATTTTCCTCAACCAAAAATATGTTGTAAATATTTTGTGAATATTTGTACATATTTATAGCCTATTAAAAACAAAATAAAAAGTTAAAAATCAAAATCCTAAAAACAACCTTTCACCATGTACATAAACCCCTATCTCATATTTATTTCACCTTGTAAATAAATTTCTTTATTTCCAACACTTTTTGTAAATATTCCTTTTTATGTTTTGTAAATAAAATAAATAAAAAGAATTAAAACAAAAATCAAATAAAAATTACAAAATTAAAAATACAAAAACATCTTGTATATATACCATGTATATATCATGTATATAACTAACTAATTAACCCATGTATATAAATAATAAAAATAAAATAAAAATAGCCTTTTATTCCTCATTTTATCCTATAAATAAATAAAATATAAAATAGGAATAAAAATGTATAAAAATAAATAATTAAAAATCAAAAATCAAAAATCAATATAGTGTATATATACCTATGTATAGCTACTATGTATATACTTTATTTTAATTTCCAAAAATTAATTAAAAATCACAAAAAAATAGAAAAAATTAAAACAAAAATATTTTGTGTTTTAAGTTTTTGAAAATTCGGCCATTTAAAGGCCCAAAAAAATAAAATAAAAATTCCAGCCTTGGCGGGCTCTGATTGGTCCACGGGGGACTGTTGACCCCCGGTCAACACCTCCCCCAGGACCACCAGAGCCGCGGATCTGCTTTTCGACCCGACTTCTCCCAATTACCCCCACCAGATCCGATCGCCAACCCATCAAATCCCGGGTCCGGATCATTCCTTGTGCATCCGGCATGCTCGCCGGAGCCGCCCCCTCGGGATCCGCGCGCTCCCGAGCTCGCCCGATCCTCTTCTTCCCGGACCCCTAGCACTATAAAGCCCGAGCTCAGCCGCCTCCTCATTCCATCTTTGGCTCCCCATTCTCTCTCCAGTGAGCTCCATCGCAACCAGCAAGGTGACAGCTTGCATCCACCGGTGTCGCAGCAAGGAGGAGGTGCTTGGACCATCGATCCGGCTGCCTTGCGCCGCCGTGCTCCGACGTCTGACCGGAGCTCGAGCCTCGGGCGTTGACGACCCTTGAGGCAAGGACCAGGAGCTAGCTAAGCTCCAGCCCAGTCTCCCGCATCATCCAGGTATCCATTTCGCTCCACCATTTAGTGTAATTTCAGATTTCGCCCAAATCCACTCTCCGACGTGCTTCCCTGATTCCGGCCATCTCGCTTAATATCTCGATCATCGGAGCACCCCATCACCTTCGCCACTTCCTCACGCACGTTCTTCGCACTCCCACTCAACCCAGCTCGCCCCGGAGCTGGGAGTCGAGCTCCACCACCTGTCGCTCGCCGGAGCTCCTTCGCCCCGCCGCACCGATCACCCCCACTTCGCTTCTTTGGGTCGAGGCATTTTGCCCTCGACCCGCGAAGCTGTTGGTTTGCTTTGCAGGTCCAAAGGGAGTCGTCTGAGACCCCCTTACATTCCATCCAGCTCCTTCGCGCCGCCAGCCTCTCCGGAGCCCCTCCAGGGCTCGGTTGGGCCATCGGATAGCACCCACAGCTGCGGCATACCAAGGCGGACCTGCTCCGATCTTCAGAGGCAGCTGAGGAGGTCCCAAGCTCGTGCACGAGGCCGGCGAACCTCGCCGGCCACCTGTTCTTCGAGGAGCCTCCAGCACCGTCCGATAGCTCCTCCGCTCCAGTTTTAATCCCAGCCGTCCGTTCATCGTGGAGCAGCTACCGTCGATCACCCGGAGGGGCTGATCAGGACCGTAGAGCAGAGAGAGGGAGCCACCTGAGACCTGACCCGTCCGATCCTCCACGTGGCTCCTTCTGGAGCATCGATTCGGCCCGAGAGAAGAAGAGGAAGAGCGCCAACGCACCAGAGCCGACCCATCTTCCACGTGGCGCGCATCTGGCCGTAGACGAATAAAGGGGTAAATTACTTAGGGCCCCTCTTAGTTTGTCGTTTTATTTCTAGTCCTGTAAATATTTTTAGAACTTTATTTACGTAGGGTAAATTGCATGGTGGACCCTGTGCTTAGTTTTAATTGCATGTATGCCCCTGTGTGTATGTGACCACGTGCTTCGTCACGTGTTTAGCTGGGCTTTTTACATCTTTTATCCTGTAGATCTGGGTTGTTCTGAAATGAATGATAACTTTTTGGTAATTGCATTTATGCCCCTGTGAGTGTTGTTTATGCGCATGTGCGGATTTTAGTGGGATTTTTGCATCCAAGCCCCTGGACTTTTGGTACGAGTTACCAAAAAGTCCAGAAACTTGGTTTTTATTACCAAAAGGCCCCTGAGTGCCCCAGCCACGCGCCACGCGCGTGACTTGCTGGGATTTTTGCACCTTGGCCCTCAGAACTTTGGGTATTTGCACTTACGTCCCTATGCACAGTGCCCCCTTTTCGATTTTTGAATAAATATCAAACCACCTCCAAATTCGATGAAAATTTGACACATGGCTCCTGCCATGTTGTTAGATTTTTGAGAATTTTTGAGGACACTTTTGATTTTATTTAGTATTTTTAAAAATTCAAAAACATCCTTTTTAGTTACTGTCTAGATATAAAAATACAAAAAAAATATAAAAACACCCCTAAAAATTATAAAAAAATTAGATACTGTTGTTTGCTTGTTGTTTGATTTTCTAGCCAATTTTGGCTATTTTTCATCATTTAAAAACCCTAAAAATTGAAAAACCCCTAAAAACCCATAAAAATTATAATAATTAATTTAAAAATCCAAAAACAATAATTAAGGTGCCTAAATTTTCCTTATTCTCTCTAGATTATAGGAAAATTACCTCCAGGGCTTTTTGAGATCCTTAAATATTTTATTTTTGGGTCTTAAGCCTTGCTGGACAGTACCTTTCATTTTTTGCACTGTTTGATTTTTAGAAAATAATTTACCCGTTAGAAAATTATCAAAAATTAACCAAAAACACTTAAAAACTTAAAAAACACAAAAACAATTTTTCCTTAATTTTTGCATTATTTTTGGTGTGTTTAATAAATTGTTGAAGTTTCCTAGATTTTACTTTCTTTTATTTTCTTTATAATTTGAAAATAAAAAAAAATATAAAAATTCATAAAAACCTCTAAAAAACATTTTCTTTTATTTTTATTTCATTTTCACTACTTCGTAGGCCTACGGCCAATCCGTGCTCCTTGTGTTCGACCCTGGGAGCTATACCAGGTTAATCACATAGCTAGGACCGCTTGATTTGTTGTTTGATTTTCGATTCGTTTCGCGGTTCGATTCTTTTTCTTGATTGACACATCTTCTGAGATCCGGGTCGCAACGACCCTTGTTTCATTACCTTCACCCGGGTCTTAGGGAAATTCTCGTGTCATCATTACTGGCAGCTTGTCGCGAAGTACCGCAATTTCGCCCCTATCTACCTGAGACAGACGGAGGCTACTTGGTACTAGTCAAAGAATCTGAAAATATCCGGCTTGTGATATTTGCTAGGATCAGTTAGAACGTGATATGGAAGACGGGGATTTGGGCTCTACCTTAGGGTGTTCACACACACTCAGGTACCCTCACTCAGCCTGAAAACAAGGTCGGGGATTGATCTCCCGCAAACAATTTTCAGTTTTTATTCTTTTTTTGGTCAATACTGTTAGCAGTCCCGATTTTAAGGTTAGATTATCACTTTAATTAATCCACCACAAAGCACGCCTATCGGACAGTCCCAATTTCCTGTTTAATTTAAGTGAGAAAATCAGAGGGGGAAATCGAGAAAAGCCGATGCACGTTGAAATCGATGATGCGTATGCTAAGTAGAGAGTACTTTACAGTGATCCCTTCGCTTGTTGATGCAAGATGCAATACAGAATTGAAAACTTTATTCTACATGCAAATGCAGGCGATGAAAGCCGCTCCTAGACAGGCAGTTCTATTAGCGTGAAGAACAGTTTAATTTGGACTAAGTCCTGCGGTCTAGGTGCGTCTTTTATGTGTAATGTGTGGTCCTATTGATTACGAGCACAAGCAAATCCTAAAGTGGCTCGAGGAGCCGCTAGTGCAAGCTAAATTACCAGTCACCCACACAGCACACAGGACACAGTTTCCACTATATTTACACGCGCGAGATCCCAAACGGGAACCGCTGGAAATAATGCAAAAGAAAAATAAAATAAAAAATACAATGCCTCTCTTTCTCTCAACACAATTTAAATGCTAAGTCCTTGAAGCGTCGCCGACTCCTCGCGGTCCTCGCACAAAAATTAAATGGAGGTTAGAGAGTGACACAAAAATAAAATAATGCAAAAATAAATAAGAGAAATAATCACAAGAAAAACCGGGGGTCAGACTACCCGGGGAATGAAAATCAAACACTCAAAAATATGCTACAAATTAACCTAAGCCGTGCCTCCCCGGCAACGGCGCCATTTTGATAACGCTCCCCCGCCCTATGTTAATTCAGGCAGATTAATGTCCAAATTAATGTATGTGATTCGTTGTAGTCGGATACGAGGGGTTAATCAAAAACCACTTAACGATTAATGTGAAGTTAATTTTAAGCGGCAATTTTTTTACTTGGTGGAAGTCCAAGGTCGATCTCAGGAAGGCATCTGTCTCCTTAGGTGAATTAGAGCAATTTTTCAAGTGTTGATGTTCGAGGAAGAATTTTTTTGGTCTTTTTAGTTTTTATGCAGACATATGCAGACAAGGCGAGCCAATTTAACGTTTGATTTAAATGATGTATCAAATGAAGTCCAAAAATAATGAAAATTGGCCAGATGATTATTTATGATGAAAATGACCTACACTAATTTTTTTTGGAATTTTTCGACTCAAAATAAATTTTCTGTGAATTAAATAAGCAGACAGAGTAATTTTCAGTATTTAATTTTTAATAAATATCAAATCACAATTTTTTCAAGAACTAAAATTATCCTAGGTGGGTCTAATGATAAGGGGCCTAGGAAAATTAACAGGACTTAAATTTACTGTGAAATGAATTAATTAAAATTAATTTAAGAAAATCACTAAACTATTTATTTAGGCCTCGATATGCGTGCAAATGCTATGAAATTTTTATGGTGTGTTAGAAATGATGTCCTTAGGCTACTGTGATTTTTTGATAATTTTTGAAGGCACAGATAATTAATTAAAAATCAAAAGGCATCACTGGGCAAAATATGTCAACAATGAACCAATTAATTCATTAATAATTCAAATAAGCCTACAAAAATCAGACACGTGTACTAACAGATGGAGGACAAAATTTCCAACAACATGCAATTTTTAGAATCTCAAAATGATGAAAATTGTACTCTAGGGACACGTGCAAACACAGGGGGGTGAATGCAATACTGGAAATTAAACTTTCAATAAATAAATATGCTGACAGGGACTAAAATGCAATTACCGATAATATGGTGGACTCTTATGCAATTTCTCCACGGGACACGTGCTCCTCACGTGGGGTCTGCTTCACAGGGACCTCTTTGTAATTTCGGAAAGCTTCAGGGGCTTCTGTGCAATTAACCCAGGCCGCACGTGCTCCTCACGTGGGCGACCTAGGTTCGGAGGGCGTCGGAGGCTCGGATCGAGGCTCGGGTCCTCTGGAGGTTCGGACGACGGCTCGGTGCAGCCTCGGGTCGCCCGAGCCTAGGCTTGGAGGCCGAGGCTCGGACTCGTCTACGTGACGGCCCGAAGACCCTCGGATCAAGATGGATCTAAGGGATGTTGATGAAGACGCGTGGCAACTGGAGAGCCGTCCGATCTGAGGCGCGATCAACGGTCGGGGACGGGCGCGGTGAGGGAACACGTGGCGGGACGAGGACCGTTCGATTGGTTGATCGAACGGCTGCTGCTGCTTCGTCTCGAACGGGCCTCCGCCACCTGCGGAGGAGAAGGCGGATCTCCGACGTCGATGAGGTTGCTCCGCCGAGGTCGCTAGGCGTCAATGGAGCTCTTCGTATGCTCCCGAGTATCTCGGAAGATGCACGGTCGTGCGGCGAAGCCTCCGGTGGGCTCAGTGGCTGTGGAGGTGGGCTGAAGCTTGCTGGAGACGAAGCTCGAATGGAGCTCCGGTGAGGCTCCGGCCAATGAAGGAATGAGAACCTGCAGGAGTTAGAATAGATAGCCGAAGCGTGCAAGTGTTCGTGGAGAAGTGTGGCGTGATCGGCGAGGCCTGTCGTGGAGTGTGGGTGTCCGGCAAGCGAGCTCCGGCCAAACGGCGGAGCTGTTCGTCGGAGTAGCGTGAAAAGCATCGATGAGGTGTGAAAATGGGTCAGCGAGGACGGGAGCTTCGACGCGAAGCTCGTCGAGGTGATTTGGAGGCGCGAAGGTGGCTGGTGACGTCGAATAAAAACGGAGAAAAAGCAAGAAAATGAAGAAGAAGATCGGAATACGAATGGAGGGGGTTACCTGGGGAATGGGGCTCAGCTTTGAGCTCCAGGTCTTCGCTCAAGGGATCGGTAGGGTCCCGAGCTCGGGCAGCTGCTCGAGGGAGGCTGCAGCACGGCGGTGGCGGCCGTGGATCTCGCCGGAGTCGATTCTCCTTCTTCGCTCAACGATTTACCTAATTGATGTCACCAACTGGTAGGTCGGAGCTCAGGGAAGCTCACTGGAGTGGCGGATGGGGGTGAACGGCGAAGGTGGTGGCGTATTTATAAGGCGAAGGAGGTGGGTTGGCTGGTGGAGTGGCGAGGTTGGTGGTCGCCGTGGGGCGAGTATGGTGGAGGTGGTGGAGCTTGAGGGAGCTGGCGAGGGAGAGGGATGAGTGGGTGATGTCGTGGGGGGGTCAGCGGCCGGAGGAGATGGCTGACGTGTGTCCAAAAAAAGAAAGGGGGCGCCCCTCCCGCAAGGCAAGGGACGTGGGGGAGAGGGGCGCCTGGAGGTAGGAGACGAGGTCTCCACCGTTGGATCCTGTGATCCAACGGTGGAGATCAGAGCGTGGTGAGCGGGTAGGATTAGATCTGGGGCGCGTAGATGATGGGTTGTGATGGAGCCATGTGGCGCGTTGAGGCGAAGCACGAGCGGGCGGTTTAGATGAGAGGGTGGAGTTGATCTGAGGGTCGAGACTCGCTGGGAGAGGGGCGGCTGCGATGAGAGGATCGGGGACGCGATCAAGCGGCGTAGATGCCGCCACGTGGCTGGCTGGGGGTGCGGCGCTGAGGGACGGTGGAGATGAAGTGTGGGGCGGATCTGATGGCTGGGAGATGGTCAGGTACGTGGAAAGGCCTGGGCCGTTGGATCTGAAGCGAGATCCAACGGCGGAAGGTGCGGGCGGATGAGGCGATGGGCAGCGGGCCGCGTGGCGCAACCAGAGGGCGCCACGTGGCCTGCTGTGAATGGTTGGAGGAAGAAACACGTGTAGAGAGAAGAGGAAGCCGAATTTGGAAAAACTCAAAACATGAAAGTTGTAGATCTTGATGAGATCTACAAGTTTCATGTTGACCAAAGATGGAGATGAGGTCAAATATGATACATAAATACAAGGATACATAAATATACATATGTAGTATACAAAATGGCCCAAAAACCCAAGTTTCTCATACAAGCTCCAATTTCAATGAAATTAGTCTCATTTTGAAGGTCTTTTAATGTGTAGTATTCTAAGAGTGAGTAGATCGGTGTTTGTATGAGGGCTTTATTTGTGTTTTAATGTACAAGGGTTCTTAGGCTATTTTGGCTATTTTACAAGGGTGATTTTTGGCATTCTTCCCTATATTATTAAGGAATACATATATATTATAGAGAAGAAGTTATTTTGGTGAAGAGGTATTTTACAGGGGATTTTTGGCTTCTTATTTAAATGCAGATGAGCTGCTAAAATGCATGAATTATGGATGCATGCATGAGTGTTATTTATGCAAGATAAAAGGAAATATGCCTCTATTTTCTTGGGAACAAGGCTCTATTTTTGACTTTTGATGTGATGAATCACAGATTCATCATGCATCCGTCATTGGAGCATACTTGAGACATGAGGTCTCTTCGTTTAGAGACACGTGATCGCAATCACGCTTCAAGAGGTAATACTTTGATTCGTTTGTGATCTTTATGAAATAATTTGAGAAGTGTTCTCATATCATGTGGTTTCATCTAATTAAAATTATAAATTCAGTTTCCCATTGTAACTAGTATGATCAATTATCCTAGATCATTTTTGATGCGATCTACACACTTCTGTGATGCGTTAAGGCCTAAACCCTAGCATTTAATTGTTTTCTATTGAATTTGAGTTAAATTGCATATTAAAAAATAACTAATAATTTGTTAATAAAATCCTCAATCAGCATGAAAACTTATTTGTGATTCCAACCATACAACTTCAAGAAATTAGATTTCTCCAAAAGCAGCGTTGGAAGTGGACTCAATAAAAAATAATGTTTTTTTTTTCATTTTTGGACTCAAAATAGAAGTAAATATGTTTGATATATTAAGATCTAGAGTTGGACCTAATATTTATGTAATATTTGAATCACAACTAATCTCAATTCTACGTTATATGGTGTCTTCGAATTTAAAGTGTGTTGGCCGTAGCTCGTGAATTTGGAACCTGGTATCATTTTATTTCTTGTTTGAATTTATCGATAATTAGCATGTGTTTTTATTAAATACTTTTTGGTATGATTATGTGAAAACATGATTACCAATTATTAACATTCAAAGACATCAAGTTATGACCTAATAACTAGTTACCGACTATTTTTCCTACATAGTCGTAAATAGGATTTAAAAGAACATTGTGTATTCATGTATTCGATACGATGGATTCGACTACGTGTCAATGCGAATAATGTTAATGAATGTGATTTATGTATCATTATAGCATGCAATATTGTATTGTGGAGCAACTTGTGAGTGGGTAAGCTGTAAATTCAAAACGAGAATTAACGTGAGTATACACATGTTGAATGTACGTGATGTGTGCTTATAAGTTATATGAGGATATATAGCTTATATATCAAACATTCAAACTAGAATAGGTCATTTGGATTAGTCTTACTTTAACATGAGGAAAATGAATATGATCTATTAATGACAATAATGACTGGACTCCATTACGATGATAGAAGGAGGTGGTGGGAGGGGGCAAATAAAGATGTTCGAGTGAGCAACCTTATCCTTTTATTAAAATTTCCATCTTTATGATGATACTTCACATTGACGTAAAAATGATATAATTTATAGTGCACATAGACCACTGCTAGTAAGTTATTCTACTCAGGGAACTTTGAAAAAAATTACATATTGGAAATATGAGGTCTTTTATGGAAGTCTTTATAGGCCTTCAAAATAATGCTATATTTGCGAAAATATCCACCAACTGGTAAAAATAAGATAACCTTAATATGCTAACTGTTAATAAGCAAGATATATTAAGGTACACCTTTAGTTTATAAAAAAGGAACAAGAATATCAACATAGACATCACAAGAAGGAAAAATTTTACTACAGTCCTATAACCTCGACCTTGCATATGAAATTTTACTTACTAAAATTCCATGACAAACTCAATAAATAGGAGATAAAGCATGATCTTGAAGTGCTAGCTCGTATGTGGCATTATTTGCTTCCATTAAATACAATGACGGATATATGAGTTCATCATAAGACTACAAGAATGTTTTGATTATGATATGAAAAGCTGTTACTTTTAGAAGTTTCAAGACCTCGTCCCTAGATGGAAAATTCAATGCTCAAGATCATACTAATGAAGTTGAGTGATGTCTCCTATATCATCTGTGTTGTACAGAGAACATCAACTTCCTAAATGAAGTTACAAACATATTCATGGAGAACGTCGCCTTCCTAACTGAGAACATGATCCCATCAATAAAGTCAAATATCTATACAAAACTGTCCCTCGCTAATGTTCTGATGCACATAATCAAATACTAAGCCTGACAAAAAGATCAGTAATTCAATACAAAAATTTGAAGTAAAATATTAGTTCGTAGTGATGAACTCAACGGATGTAGATAAGACAGAGATGTACATGAAGATTATGATAAATAGGTTAAGAGGCAAGGGCGCACCATGTATGTCATCTCATGGGGTATTTGCAATATTTGAGTTGTCGGCATCCATGTTTAAACGATTAGAAGCAAGAAACTTGGGCAGGCTAGAGTTGAGCCTTTATGTGTGCTAGAACTTTTACATATTTTTTCAAATAAAATAATATCCTCGCTTTTCATTGGACATTTGCCATCACCGCCTCCCACGTGGAGGAAGCAAGACCCTAGTCCAAAAGAAGAGAAACCTAGTAGGAACAAATGGGACGTTCCAAACAAATTCCACCACTACATTTAGGGAAGAGAATACTGGTAGAAAAAGAGCATTATCCAGATCTACCTTATCTCAATCCAACTCGGTAAGGAGAACGATGGAACCATTTGGTTCAAATTGAGTATCAAGAGGGATGTCAAAATGAATTAGCTAAGGTTGTGTGTTATTTAGGTCCAACCTACTCAAAAGACCTAAACAAAAAGTTTGGACAATCCATAATTTGATATTAGTTCATAATGATGCAATCCACTTAGTGCATATAATGCTAAAAAGTTGGTCTTCATATAAAACTGATTAAGGAATAAATTTACATGTGACATTTGTTTTATATATAAACACCTACCTACAACTATGTTTTGATTTTTCCAATCAAATATCTACAGTCACATCATACATCTACAATCTATCGCCATATATATGCCATCCCATCATACATCATACCTCATACATTCACATCATACAACTGTAATCTGTCGCTACATAATATGAATTGAATTACATAAAAATGGTAAATGGACTAAGTTATACATTCTTTGTAAGGATTTGGAAAGGAGCGTGACCCTTTGGCTGTCACGACTATCCTCGGAGGAGGCGACGAGGTCCTGTGGCAATTCCTCAAGTGACGATGGAGATGAGTGGAGGAGGTGGAGGGGAGGAGGCGACAGAGATGGGAAGAGGGAGGAGGCACCAGAAGGGCGGAGGGGAGGCAACGTAGGAGATGGCACAGAGGGGAGGAGGAGGGGGAGGAGATGGGAAGGGGGAGGAGGTGCCGGGGGGGGGGGGGGGGCGCAGAGATGGTAAGGGGGAGGTTGTGCGGATGGGATGAGGAGGGTCGGAGATGGGAAGGAGGAGGTGGTACGGAGGGGAGGAGGAGGTGGCGACGAGATGGCAATGCAGAGAAGGAGGTACGGAATGGAGAAGGTGTAGAAGGCAGAGATGGGAGGGGGGGGGAGGTGGTGACGGAGATGGGAAGGGTGACGAGGTGGCACGGAGGGGAGGAGGTTGTTGGAGGGAGGGGGGTCACCGGAGTTGGGGAGGGATAGGGCTTGATCGGGGGTTGTGGGGGGGGGGGGGGGGGGGGGAGGGGGTTAGTTCTGGAAAGAGGAGGGGAGTGAAATGTCATCACTGTAAGGAGGCGAGGGAGTGAAATGTTAGCACTAGAAATTTGGGTTGACCATTTTCGGCGGTCAGCTCAACCCCCGATAGTTCGTTTACGTTGATATATGCATTTTCGACAGTTAGCCGACCATCGAAAATAAACTAACCAAGTGTTTCAAAAATACATGCCAATATTTGCGGCAGCTACACCCATAACCATCGAAAATCGGTGCAACCCGCTAATATACAAGATCCTGGCAAAGATCTTGTGGAGACGAAGGGGTCCTATAGAGTACCTGAGGAAATTTAAAGTGTTTCTATAATTGAGCTTGTGGTTAAGTTGAGCTTGGATTATATACATGAAGAAGAGGATGATACAACTAATTCTCAAAATTGAAGAAGAATGGGCGATGGGCAACAAAATCTAATTGCTTTGTAGTAGTCATTAAGGAACTGCAACAAACTGGCTCAAAGATAAAGTAGCGGTTTCAGATCCCCTTCGCATTTACATTGATAACATTTTGATGTTGGGTCTTGCAAAATTGGGTTTGTCATCCAAAATTGATTGACGGCGCAGCTTGTTACCTGTCTCCTATAAATCTCTATGTAATGTGTTATGTTTGAAATTGATCTTCCTAGTTTAATTCTAAAGGCAACTGCACTCCCATGCCTTCCATAAGTTTATTCACATCCAGCTCATAGGATAATTTAAATTTTGGGCTCTTAAATTTGTCCATTGGCACTCTTTCCCTGGGAATGTAGTCGTCCAGGTAGTGCATTGATTTGGAGATCTCATCTACCAAACCCCACAACACAACCCATCCTATCGGGGGGATATCCTCTTATGGTTCAGGAGCTGTGATAGTCATTCCTCCAGTAGTGATAGCTCACATATACTCATTTATTAACTACCGTTCATATAAAGTCTATTCTCAAAAAAATTCAATTGCAATAAATTTCTGACAGTGAGTAATATTTTCTACAATGTTTCTCATCGTATATACCATTTTATTAAAAAACATGTTCTTCTATTTGTTAAAATAAAAAATGCTCATTTATCTTATTTCTGCTTAAAATTATGAAAGAAATATGGCCACGTAGGTTTACATTTACTTGATTATTTCATCTAGACGTGCAAATAATTACCTATATTAATTTATCTATACTTTGACATACATACATGAACTTCTGATTAGATATTTTGCCAAAATAAAATAACTGTAGGTTGGCCTTAGTTAGTTTCATATACATGATTTTTTAAGGATAGATTGAGCTTGCATTGTTTTTATTTAAATCAAAGTACCGAAAATCCCATCCATGTTTCTTTAATGCGTAAGTAATTCATAAAAAAAAATCAAGAAATATAACCTCAATTATATTTTGCAGATATTGTCGACTACTACATTTCATTAAAACTTCAACAAAAACATCATGGCTGTGATGGGTTTGGTGTGTAGAAGTTTTATATTGCTGTATTTGTATAAAGTTGCATGCACGTATTTTTTTTAAACAATTGCATACATATTCCTCTTGTTTCATATATCATAGTCAACTTTGCATTTCTCAATTTTATTTCTTTTTGAACTCTTAGCAAATTACAAAAAGGCGCTTGATTTGCTTGTTTATACCTTGTTTGCATTTTATACCCGAAAATCTACTAAAAAATACACAACCAAAAGGTAAGAACAAACTAAAATATTAAAACTGGAGTAGATATCTCATATACATCCGAAACACAAATGATATATCCTCTTCATCGATACTCAATCAACTAGAGTACAAATAAAAACTTGATGTTGTCTGTATTACACAAATTCATTCTTCAAGCAACAGCTCTTATATAAGCCAAATTTTGAATCATCGCACCTAGATATGGTTTATATTGTTAACAGGAGAATCAAGACATACAATAAACAATAATATTTCGGATTCATACGAATTAATATAAATGCATTATAAATTAACAAGTCAACAAGCATGCATTTCCGATTCATAATCCAATTGCAAAATGCACACAAGAACCAATCAACCCATTTATACATCTTTTTAGGGCGAGATTTAGGAAATACAAAGTTTTAAATAAATTGTAGCAAAAACAGTAAAAAGATTAGATTAGACATCATCGAAGCGTCCATTGAGAACTGTCTTTAGAGAGGATATCTCCTCGACAATATCGGTGCGAAGGGTGATGGAGATCTGCTCCCAGGATCCGACGGCAAATGATCGTCGTCTGCACACACTGATGAGATTGTCTTCGAAAGTACCTCAGAGAACTGCAGCCAAGAGAATAAGGGATCACAGTTGCGGTGGAACAATAAAGAACAAAAACGACGAGAGAGAAAACGACGAGAGAGTTTTCTTGTCTGTAGAATTAATTTATTCGACTCGCTAATGAAACCCGCAACAAAAGCATCAATATATAAATTGACTCTCCCAAGTCCGAGCCAGAGTTGGAGACTGGGCGGAGCGTGCGTGTGTGATCCTCCATTCCTCCTCTCTACTATTGCTAAAAGAGCTTGGAGTGTGAACTCATATATAAACCCATCAAAAGTTTAGAAACACTATATGTTGTACTAAACTTCCACCCATAACTCTCATTTTTTCAAATTTGGGAATTCCTAACTTCCCCTCCAATGTCATTTGATTTTGCAATTGAAACTAAATTGTTTCCTAATGTAATTGCATATGTTACCAATTTAAAAGTTAATTACAGTAACTTTAAATACAATAGTTTCTTTTCAGAAAAAAACCCAACTTTTAGATATTTCGTCTTGTTAGTCGAAATTGATTCAAGATTACATCACCATTACCCGGGAGCTTTGCACCGTCTGAGGAGGCAACAATTACGGGAATATTGGGCAGAACAAGGTTTGATTGAACAAAAACAACATACTTCTTCACGGACATCGATCCGAGTCACTAATACAAATTCATGATTTTTCAAGAATAAAAAGGTGCAGTGTAAATAGACGCGGAAAGCTGTTCAAAACGGGCCAAACTGGTAGGCAATGGAGGAAACAGCGTTCTTATGAAAATGGAATCCATTCAAGATGACAGCAATATATGTCTCTGCCAGATTCTTGAACGTGGACGAACTCCTCCCTGATTTTCCCATCACCATAACTCCCCAGCATTTCAAAATAAATACCCCCATATTCTTTGGGAAATCAGACAGGACGTTACATGTAACAAAATATTTCATATTCTCGATTACCTCGAGACACAAACATGCACACAGCACAGCTCCAACTAGATCTCCGTCCCCGCACGAACAATCCCATCCATACGAAGTTGAGAATAATATTGTCACAGTTTTTTTAGCACCATAATAATATTACCCGATTTGATATCGCAAATAATCAATTAGGATCTCCACATAGAGAGGAAAAAGGAGCCACAGATGGGAGATTCTCCTTTGTGTGGCCGAGGATAGCTTTGCACTTCCCCCAACTTTCTCGCTATATTACACGTAACACGTCTATCCCAATTTATGAAATCGCAATCCCACAACATATGCAAGATTGATATCTTTGGGAAATTCGCAGTATGGAAATAGGAGCACACAGTCCTACTCCTGTCATCCTCACCACCCCTTCTATATAAACACCGGCGCAGAAGCCCTTCTTCCACCACATTGAAGCCTCTTCTTTCCCCCCCACCCCCACCTATCCGCAACCATGCCATCCGCATCCATATGCAAGAGCCTCCAAACCCATCCCCCCGTTCCGACAAACGTGCAACTCCAGCTCTGGCCTCAGAGCAAGCATCCGGACGACAGTCCTTACGGAGAGTCGAAACCTACTTGCCGTGGCGATCGAGATTGCGCATACACTAGACTCTCGCAGCAAAGCCTGGACATGTGCACCGAGGTACTCGGGTCGGAGACGGGAACAGGCGGGTGCCTTCCCGACGATCTTGACGTTACCATGATAGAGGAAACTCGAACGCGGGCGAAATATGCTCTCTCACGCTCACATTCTCGCACCATCTCGCGGACGTTGCCGCCACCGCTAAGCTCCCTAACTAGTGAGAGAGCTGTTCGGGTCACACGGTGGAGGGAGAATGGGAGGCTTGTGCTCAGATCCACATTCTGGCCATGTCCCAGATTTTTCCTCCTGTCGCGGAGGACCAACACCACCGACGGAAGACGCCTCTGCATTCGGTTGTTCCGGCGGCGCGACCCCCCTTTCTATGGGGGCAAGACATGGGAAGGTGAAGAAGAAGAATTAGTAGAAGAAGAAGAAGGAGGAGAAAGCGAAGAAGGAGCCGTTGTGGAGATAGATGCGTACAGGGGGAGGTCCGGTGGGCGGTGCAAGGCGGACGAGGCAGTCATGGGTGGTGGGACAGAGTTGAGGTATCATTCAGGTTCTCCGTTGGCGGTTATGTCCAGTTAGGTGATAATACGGCTTTTGTTACGAACTGACAGTACAATGATAATAATAATGATGTATAAACTTAGTATTCTCAGGAGCTCTCTCCGGTTGTGAACCTGTGGTTTTCAGTGAACTGAATTAGAGTTGAGAGTGTTCCCTCGTTCTCCTTACCACTCATTTTGACATCCCTCTTGATACTTTACTTCAAATTGGTTAACTGTAATTTAAAAAATATTTGTTTTAATGTGTATGTATGTTTGTGTTTATGTTATGGCTATGAGTATGTATATGTGTGTAAGGTATGAGTATGATATCTTGTTATGGAACTTGGGATTATGTTCTAAAATCTAATTTATGTATGTGTGTATGTGTATTTATGTATATGTATGTGTATCTACGTATATGGGTAGGTCTATATATGTTGGTCGGTTCTTTTTGTGATGTGCATGGCATTACACATGTGACCACATGCTTCCATATGGGTCACTAATAAGATGGATTTTGCGAAGGTCTTGTCAATCCACAAGGCGGATCAACAATCGTCGAAGCAGCCACTCACGAAACTCATCAAAATCAACAATTAACCTACAATAAGAATTAAGCAACAAAAGGCAAATTTTGTGGAGTTAAAATTTATTATAACTCTACAATAGATGTGTATAGCGTGTAAGTATGTAGCGGTCGAACAACAGGGATCGAACAGGAGAATGGTGGTGAATGAATGCACAAAATCGTGTGTTTCTTGTTGTCTATGTATTTTGTGGGTTTTTAATTTTTTGTTAAGTTTGTATTTATATAATTTTATTTATTTTTATTTTTATTTTATTTTTATATTTTCCTGATTTTTAATTTCTTTTTATTTTTAAATATATAATATAGAATACATATATAAGTCTATATATAATATGAAGTAATGTAGATATAAATACAACTAAAATAAATAAAAATTGTAGAATTAAATAATTTTAGCTTTTAAAAAAATTACTATTTTTATGATTTTTTAAGTATTTTCTCTATTTTTATGGATTTTTGAAAATAAAAATATCTTAAATCATAGAATAAATAAATAAGAAGAATTAATTTGAATATTAAAAATATCAAATAAGGTCCAAAATCCTTCAAATTAATTTTAATAGAGAAATAAAAATATAAAGAAAATATAAAATATAAAATGGTATTTTTGGAGTTTTTAGGAATTTTTAGTTTTTTAAAATGGATTCTGGATATTTTATTTTTATGGTTTTTATTATATTTTTTGATATTTTCAATGCTTATAGATTTATACCCTTTTATATTTTTGATGAATACTAAAGTCCTAAATTGCAAATCTAAGAATATGATATGAAAATATATTGCAACAGGAGCTTAACACAATTTTTTATAATTTTTGGAGCACGAACACTATATTTAATAAATGAAAGAAATGCACAAAAAAATCAATGAACTGTTAGGGGCATATATATAATTGAAATAAAAGTGTGGGGCCTTTCTGCAATTTTCACAAAAATATATAAATGGAATAAAAATACTTGGGCCAAAATGAAATACAAAAAGTTGTAGGGGATCAAGTGCAAAATGCCCACCTCACGTGGGACCTCACGTTAGGTGAGTTGGCATGGACCATTTTGCAAATACAAAAACTTCGAGGGTCTTTTTGCAATATTTATAGAAAATTTTAAACGGTAAAGGAAAGTTTTAGTATTAAATATTAAATTACAAAATACCGGGGGTGGAAGGTGTAATTTACCCCCAAAGAGGCATGGATCTGACTGTGTAGCTTTTCCCACTTGTCGTGCATCGGCCTGTGGGCATGTAATGCCACTTCCTAGATAGGCATCTGAGATTCGATCTCCTGCAGGAGATCAATGGTGGAGGCACAATGTGATTGGACGCTCGCTGCTCGATTGGAAGAACAGGGGCAGATCGGACGTTGTGGAGATGACCAGCAAGAACGCTCGAAGAACTCGTGCCCAACAAATTTGAATTGGCCAAGGCACGAGCTTTCAGACACCTAAGATTCCTCCAACGGTCTCTAAGCACTCCTACGGCCCTGCCGAATCCTCCAGGTGGCTCAAATGGCTCCGAGGATCCTTGGAAGGCTTCTGGAGCATGAGGTAGTCCGACAGACCTGGAGGTGGTGCTTTCGACAAAATCTGAGGCTCAGACACCTCCTTCCAAATGAGGTGCCTGTAAGATTAAATAAAAGAGTATGGGGGAACATTTGGGTTATTATTGGTGTAGGATGGACGGAAGATGGGTGAGGCGAGTCGAGGTCCAGCGAGGGGTGGAGGGATGGCACCTCGAAGACCAAATGAAGAGTCGATCTGAGTGGAATCGGTGGTGTACGGGGTGGAGAAGCGAGAGGAACAGAAGGTGGGATGAATATGGGAGTCGGAGCGGGTGTAACAACGAAATGAAGGGTGGATAAAGCACAAGAGCTCCGACGAGGGTTAAGACCTAATTTCAAAGTTAAACACGTGATTTATACAGAAAATTAACACAGGAAATGAAACTATAGTTAATGGCTAACCTAAAGAGAGAATAAAATCATACCTCTGATGACCTGAAGTCCGGAGATGAACCTCGATGGCCAGGTGGCTGGAGATTGCTGGGAAGGGTTCCTCCACGCTTCTTCCTCGCTGCGAAGAGCAAGGCAAGGCAGCTGTCACCTGCCTCCAACCAATGGAGCACTCTGAGGGGTCAAAAGGGGGAGAAAACCGAACCAAAACTCAAATGAAGTGGAAGGAGGGTTTTTGTATAGGTGAGGATGGAAAGACATTCGAGGGCAGATTACGAGTGTAGGGAGAGGATATGACGCCAGGAGGGTACTCGACGTGGATCAAGGGTGTGCAGCGAAGAGATCTCATGAAGGGTTTCATCCTCCTCGAGTCATGTATCAGTGCGAGGAAAATCGAGAAGGAAAGGGAGGCGTCAGGTTCTGACAAGGCTAGGGGTCAAGTCAAAGAGTTGACCAGAGTTAACACTCGAAGTCACCTGGTTGTTCCACGTAGACCAACTAGGAAAAACCTGACCCAGATGATTATAAAATTAATAATAACTATTAAAAGAATTTATTACATTTAAGTTATAAAATAAAAAATGTTTATTATTATTTTTATAGTATTTTAATATGATTTTATTTTTTGCGTAAATTAATTACAAGTTACTTTTCGAGTATATTTATAGATATATTCATCTATGATTTGGGTATTTTTTATTTTGTATTTTTTATTTTATTAATTTTTTAGTAATTTATAAAATGATAAGTTATTTTTATATACATAAATATATTTTATTATATTTTTCTAATATATTTTGTACACTTAAATAAATAAGGGTATACATTGTATTGGTATAGTTATTGTATATTCATCTATGTGTGTTATATACATATTTTATTTTAGTGTTTTTATGGTTTTATTATGTTTTTAATATGTAAAAGTGTTATAAATAATACTTATAAAATTATAAAAATGTAAAATTATAAAAATAATAAAGAATAAATAAATTGAATATCTTATTCGGGTATATTATATAATAGGGGTCCAAAACCTAACTTTCACATCTTAACTCCAAAAAATATGAAACCACCTTCATTAAATAGCTTATTAAAAGTTATATACAATTAAAGATGATTTTGATACATTTTGAGTTTTTACTTGAGAGATATGGGCCTGGGAATTTGGGATTTTGAAATCTTATTTAGAGTATAACTTGTACAATATATATTATTTTTGTATAAACTCAATTTTTTTTTTTATCTTCAACTTTCGTGTACAAGTTTTTTATTTGAGGTACAAAAATAGAAAATAAAATAAGTGCCAAAATGAACTAATGATAAATAAATAAATGAGATTTTAGTTGGATTTATTGGCCCTTATCTCCCCCTACTATATTCCTTGTCAACCAAATCAATTCTTGACTTGGTCTCGGGGTTTAGGGTCATAAAATACCTTTGGAATTTTATTCTTTTTCTTTTCTTTATTCTATAATTTTAGCATTAAAAATTGTATTTTATACACAATAAATGGAATAAAGAATGAATGTTAATTTGTACAAATTAATACTATTTACATGCATTAGCTAAGGTTTTTAAGGCTAAAATGATAGAATAAAGGTGATTAAATGGGTATTCATCACCCCCTATAATTTCCTTTGCTAGTCCCTAGCAAACACGTATGCAGTAAGTAGAGAAAAGAAAAATAAAGAAAGTGGATTAGATTTAATTCTCAAACTTATCTTCAAAAAATCAAAATTTGGATCTCAAATCAGACCTTTAGAATTTTAGTGTGGACGGAACCTTATTGGGAAACGGATTTGATACAAAACAGCCTTCGAGAATCTCAAAACTCTGCTCAAGTCTCCTCAATAGCCAGGTCAGAATACTTCAACTCATACGCAAACCCTTATGACTATGAATATCACTTGTACAATGTGCGTGATGGTGGCTCCCCTCAACTGAAATGATAAAGAGACTGACTTCTCCAGTATGACAACTCAATGATTCCCCAATCCAGCAACTCCTTCCTCAACGAGCGTGGTATTCCTTTCTAAGTTCAAGTGACAACCAGCTCAAGAGGAGGGGCTGGAGAGAAGAATGGACAATAGCCAGTGTAGCTACCTATCCTAGGATGCTTGGCCAGTGCAGTCAAGTCATCCGGCTGTGGGCTAACATACATATGACTTTGAAGCTCAAGCTTGCTTATTGACTATACAAATATTTTATTTTCAATCAGGCATGTCCATTTTTTTTGGAGTTTTTTATTTTGATTTTTTTGAATTACTATATACAACAACATTTACATATGGATTTTTTTCCTCTTGAGCCAGTAGACTATCCCTCTTTTGAAGCATTACTGCAACACACACTCTCCTGTCTTTAGACGTCTCAGCTACTGGATGGGTTAGGGTGTACTTCCCTCCCTAGACGAGGACAAATATTTCCACTTATGTGCATCTCATACTGACAAATCCAATTCCCTCACCACTCCAACTGAGTTGAGCCAAGTGAAAGGTGCAGGTGTCCAAGTTAGGTCATTATCAACAATAGCCATGCGTGTGCTCTTAAATATTCTACTCAAGTATTCAAGAACACATTGAATCAAGTGTCACGATTCTCAAAGAATTAAGTCAACTAGACTTGAAATATCTCGATTCCAGTTCCTATAAGGTTCATGTGATTAGGTAGATTTAAGGTCCAACCAAGCTCCAATCTTTGGATTTTACTTAGACTAGTTCCATTATCAAACTTAATCCGAAAAATACAAATGCTGTAAATGCTAATATTTTTGTGATGCAATTTCCAAATTTTGAACTTCTTATGGATTTTTGAAAAGACTTTGCAAATTTTTATGCAATTTTCAAAAGATTTTGCAAATATTTTTGATATTTTCAAATTTGCAAATATTTTTTGGAATTTTCAAATAAAAAGTTTTGGATAAAAATAGCTATAACTATTTACACAGGGATGCATCTTATATTTACAAGAGTTTGGGTCTTTACAAATTTACAAGGGATATGTGATTAACTAATTTTTTATAGATATGTATATACAGTTAATAAGGAATTCTTGTGTGATGCATATATTCCTCAAATTTATTTGAAAATGATTTTGTAAATAATTTTGAAAGAGATAGTCCAAAATAATTTTTACAAACATTTACAAGCATTTGAAAATCATTTTACAAAAGTTTTTCAAATAGTATATATAGATTTTTCAAATAATTTTTGCAACCATTTTAGAACCATTTCAAACAGTTTTTTCAAATATTTTTATTTCGCGCAAAGAAAAGAAATTTTACAAAAAAAAATATTTTTACAAAGTTTTAAAACATTTAACAAAACATTTTTCAAATAGTTTTCAAAAGTTTTTTCAAAGAGATTTTCAAACTATTTTTCAATCATTTTGCAAAAAATATTTTTACCTGATTTATTTATCAGTATATACAGAAAGAATTTCAGGAGTAATCAACATCTTTTTATCAGTTGATTTTAATGAATTCTATAGTATTTTAGCCATAATTATTTAAAATACGAAAGTACGAGTTATGGATAAAGTATATACGTAGTATATGCGACCCCCCTATACTTAGCTTGAGCTATGTCCTCATAGAGAAAAAGAGAACATAACTTGTACTAAGTATAGAAAAGCCTAAAGAATAAAGTAATAATGAATGAAAGAAGTAAGAAATGAATGAAGGAGAAGTCGGTCGTCCCCCCTATACTTAGGATCAAATAATCCTAAGTATAACAGAATGTATACAAGGCAAGAAGGGTCAAGGGTGGGAATGAACAAATCACATCGGTATGTCTCCCCTTATACTTAGGGTGAGATATCCCTAAGTATAGATAAAAAGAGGAGACAGTGGAGGAGATCCAAGAATGAAAGAACTCATGGTGCACACCCCTTATACTTATGACAAAATATGTCCTAGGTATAGCAGACTGTCAAAAAGAGGCGACATCTTTTTGGTTGAAAAAGAAAAATGAAAACAAAAATAAGAAAAAAGAAAAGAAGAAAATACAGATGAATATAGAAGAAGGGATCAAAGAGAATGTACGCATCACTCCCCCTATACGTAGGGTAAAAGAGCCCAAAGTATAGGAAACAACAAGAGTAATGAAAGGGAACGAAGAAAGAACACTCGGCACATCCACCTCCTATACTTAGGGCAAAGTACGTCCTTAGCAAGGCAACACACAGAAATGGGGTGGGCGAGCAAAAATGGTAGTTGGATAGAGGTAAAACGAAAGCGAGTGTATAAAAGGTGGATATACAAAGGATCAAGAAGGTAGAAATCGGACCTTCTTGTGTGACCGCTGAGGAATAGATCTGGCGTGGTGCAGGTCGATATCGGGGTCCTCAGATGACACCAACCGATCACGAGCGATCTGATGAAGATCCTCAGTAGTATCAAAGCAAAAGGCACGAACTGGTCAATGGAAGTAGTGTGGTCAGGTCCGGCCTGGGAAGTCTCCGCTAGGTCATCATCAAAATGAAATGGGACGAACTCATGTATGGAAATAGTAGGTCATGTTCATCCAGTGGAGTCTCGCAGATATCAAAGTGAAAGGGTTCGAACTTAGCACTGGAAGTAGTCATGTCACGTCCAGCCTAGCGAGTCTCTCCTAAGTCAAAACCAGAGGGGATGAACTCATCTATGGAAGTAGTCAGGTCAAGTTCGTCCTCTTAGGTCTTAATTGGATCATCAGTCTCATCAAAAGGCCCAAATTCATTGATGAACGAAATAAGATCAAATTCGACCTTATCAGTCTCTACAATGTCTGCCCTCCATTCTAAAGTATCAATCGTGTAAATCCCGCGCTTATCATCAACACAACACCAATCACAGGAAGAGGAAACTCCAAGGTCTTTGATTTACGAGTCTTCCTCCCTGTGGGGATATTCTCGGGTCTCATCATCGGTCATAAAGCAAACCTCTCTGATATCAGCAGATAGGTCAATGGCTTCATATATATGCGGTGGTGCTATGCTTCCATCAACGTAAAGGCGAATCCTCTAAATCCTTCTCCGCTATTCTCCCATCTTTAACACACACGTAGGGCCGTCAGAAAGTTGTATTCGCAAACAAAAGCACGTAGAAGAAGTGGATAAGGGTAACCTTATATCGGAAGGCAAATATAGAAAAGAATGTTTACGATAATTATCTAGCACCACAAAAATAAAGCACAGGCTGCCGCCACGTTGGATGTGAACGAGCATTTCCACCCTGTTATCTTCTCCACGGATATTCTGTTCCCCTTATTTGAGCATATATGCACTCTACTTGTTCACTTGCATTCTCGTTTTTAATTCGTTGATTCTTATGCAGGGTAGAATTGTAAGTAAATTTGTGGAAGTATATATGCATCGATGATCATAACATCAACAATATTGTTTCTTTAATTAACCTCATAGAAGATGACCATTATCTCAAAGCAACCATGAAAATGGTTCCTTGATTCCGTCATGCTCCTTAAAGGTCTATGTTGTTCGTAACATCAACAATTTATTGGAAGTGAAATGGATGGATAAGCTACAAAAGAAATTTCATTTAAATTAGAACTAGCGAACAGTCCCGCGCTTCGTGGCGGAATGAATTCAGAAATAAGTACTAATTTTTGTTAGTGTCATATTATATAAAAACGAATACATGAAAAAATTATAATAATAAAGTTGTAATGTATCTAAGCAATCTGGAACAAAAATTTAAATTTTATATTAGGACTTGTAGAATATACAAAATATCAATTTGACCCCGATCTCAAGACTTAATTATTTTAATACAAACTTACAATTAGAATTCCAATAAAATCATTTTTAATTGAGTAAACACGTCTACTGTTGTCTTCCAACTATATAAAATAAAAATATTACTAATATTATGGATAGTTGTATCTGCTTAATGAATTCTGTATTATATATTTTTTATAATGAGAATTTCGTCCTTATGAATTGAATTTTTAAGTATATTTTGAAAGTCAAAAAATATTTATAAATAAATGAGAAAATGAATTTTGTTCATATCTAAATACGGAAATATATTTAAGACTGACATAAAGGGAGAGAAATATATAGCTTTCTCTACATTTTATTATTCATTACACACATCATAGTGTCAATACTTGTTATAATTTTATAAAAATAAGATGAACTATATTATTTATTAATAAGACAAAAATATAATAAATACATATACATATATACACATGTGTCACCTTTTTTCCAAATATAGAAAGAATTGTATATCTTTTACATGCAAGTTTTAATAGAAGAATAAATGAGATATTTTTTGTCATGTCACCATCTCTTGTTTTATATCGATGATCATGCATATATTAGGAAATCTAAAATGTATTGAATTAATTAATCGTGATTAATGAGAAATGAAATACAATTCCAAGTAAATATACACTCCATTATTGTTTGATATTCTTCTTGAATTTGATTTTTCATGTAAATGAAAAACGCGTCACCCGATCACTTCTTTATCCTTGCAAAAGAAATAGAGAAAATAATTTCGCGGTCATTGTATCGACCGGGTGGGTTTTGTCAGAAAAAAATAAGGATTAGTTAATCTTTTTTTATTTAGACTCCTAAACAAGATGTATAGTGTCAAGTACGAGAGTGTCGAACTCATGGAGGCAAATAGTTGATAACTAGGGGCGAACTATAGACAAACTTATGTAAAAGGGGTCTCCTAATTTTTATCTTCTTTTTAAAGGTTTTTCTGGATTTTTATTTAATTTTCAATGAATTTTATATTGTTTTTGTAATTTTTAAGTATTTTGTAATTTTTTATTATTTTAGAAAATATTTTTTTAATTTTTATTTAATTTTTTTTAATTATTTTTATGTTTTACATTTGTTTTTCTATTTTTATGGATTTTAAAGGGTTTTTAAGATGTTTATGGGGTTTGTTCTTTTTTAATGTGAGAGACTATTTTTTATTAGAAAATTATGATGTTTTTCTGATTTTTAAGGTTGAAAACACGACGAGAATATTTTTATTAGAATGTAGGTGAAATTATCTTTAAAATGATAGGTTGTGCATTTTTAGGGGATCTTTAGTTATTTAGTTATGATGTTTACAAGTTTTAATGAATTTTTATGTATTTTATATTTTTTATTGGTTTTATTAATTAATTTTTATTTTGTTTTTTTGGATTTATAGGTAAAACGGGAAAATCTACTCTAACTAATTTTTATAAGATTTTTAAGAGTGTTTTTATTTTTTGTTTATGTTTTGAAAGTTTGTTGTATTTTTATGTTTTTTTATAATGATTTCTTTATACTAAAAAGTATCTTTTTTATTTCAAAATATGATTTTATATTGTATATAGATAGTATAGGGTATTGATATATTTTTTATTATATTTTTATTTTGTATTTTTTATGTATTATAATATGTTATAGTATATGTATGTTGTTTAGGGGTGTTTCTGTGATTTTCAGGAACTTGAACGGTACGAGCGTAAATATGCAGAAAACTGAGGGGCTTGCATACAAAGTGACCAGATGTCACGTGTACACGCACGTGGTTCAACTCGTTTTGAACCTGTTCGAGAATAATCAGCAGTTCTGAGGGGAACTTCGCAAAATGGTCGAAGATGTTTTCTCGCTCAGACGCGTCGCGCATGCGCATACTTGAGCGGTGGGGCGACGGCTATTTAAGCGTCCGATCTTGTGGATCGGACAGTGACTGTAGATCGCGTTCTCCCCTAAATCAAGTCTTCGGGCGAAGGTGATTGTTTCGATCTTCAGAGGACCTCAATTGGAGGATGGCGGTTCTCAGATGCTCGATGATGATCAGATCTCAGGTAACGTCTCCTCCCACAAAAAATGCCAAAGAGATTACCTAGTCAATTAATTTTTTGTTCGAGCTGATGGTAATTGAAATTCCAGGTGAAGCTCATTAGCTGCAGTTCCGATCGGATGCTCCTTGTCAAATGATGACTCTGCTCCAAGTGTGAAGCTTCTTCGATGAACAATATCCCAGCTCTAAAGGATGCGGATCTCTCGAATGTGTTCCTGGTGCTCGACTATGGAGTCATAGGATTTGATGCCTCGCGAAGCTTGTTGTTCCTCTGGCCACGTGATGCGTTGGTGAAAACTCGATGGTCCAAGCCAAAACTGCTTGCATTAAACTCCAAATGTTTGCGTATCAGTTGGGTTGTAGATGATGCTATTGCCCATGCTCCAAGTAACATGGTGCTTCAGGTCATGCAGTAGACAGATCGACTCGAGACTCTCGTCTCGGTCCAAAGCAAATAGAAAGGATGAATGACAGAGCTTCGACGGGCGAAGGATGAAGCTCCAGGGCTCAAATCCTAATGGATTTGAGGTGATCGGAGGCGAAGGAAATGTGGAGAAGCGGAATGGATCGGGTGATTGTAAAGGCCTAGACTACCCTTGCTAATTCAACTGGACTAGTGATCAAATTAAGTTTTTTCGTTCGTTGTAATCAGGTAATCGAAGACTTATCAAAATACCATGCAGATTAATATTTAATTAAGCACAAGCGGTAGATTTATTTTACTTGGGCAAGCCCAAGGTCGAACTAAGGGAGGCAGATTTCTCCTTAAGTGAATTTTAAGTTAATTTCGATGTCAGATTTTCAGAATATTTTTTTGGCCTTTTTATATTTTTTATGCGATTAAAAGAAAGACAATGCCTTTTCAAGCCAAATTTTAAGTTAAATCACAAATGATAGTCAAATGAAGTCCAAAATTAATGAAACATGGCCAGAAGATGATATGCAATGAAAATAAACTACTGCATTTTTTGGAATTTTTAGACTCTAAATGAATTAAATATGAATTTAATATGAATGCAGAGTAGTTTTTTTACATAGTTAATTTTAATAAATACCAAAGCACATTATTTTAAGGTATAAAAATTACCCTAGGTGTATCTTGGGTCTGAAGCTGTTCAGAAATAGAGAAAAGAGGATTTTAGGATTGTCACAACATGGGTACATTTCAAAGATCTTGGAACATTCCATATGGAGAATTCCAAGAAAGGTTTCCTTCCCATATGACATGGTATACACCTATCTAAAGGATTGGCTCCTCAAAGTATTGAGGATAAGAAAACCATGTTTAGATGCCCTTATGCATCAGTTACGGGAAGCCTATTGTACGTCATGATGTGCACAATGCTGGATAGCGACCATGTAGTGGGAGTGGTAATCCGTTACCAATCGTGCTATGGAGAACAATACTGGAATGCAGTGAAGAATATTTTTAAGTATATAAGATGGACGCAAGATTACATATTGATCTATCGAGATTGTGATTTCCAATCTTATGATACGTAGATTCATATTTTCATTCTGATATAGGCGATTACATGTCAACTTTAGGGTTTGTGTTCTTGTTGAAAGGTGGTGTTGTAAGCTGGAGAAGCAAGAAGCAAGATATTACGATTGATTCAACAATAGAATCCGAATATATTACCGCATTAGATGCTGTAAAGGAGGCAGTGTAGTTATGCAAGTTCATTCTGGAACTTCGTGTAGTTTCATCTGATGCTCCCATTCCGCTGCTTTGTGATATTACAAGAGCCATAACTTAGGCGAAGGAACCCAGATGTCATCAGAAGAGCAAGCACGTGGAAAGGAAATACCATATCATCCGAGGGATTCAAAACCATGGTGACATCACCATCACCAAAGTGGCCTCTGTAGATAATGATGTTGATTGCCTTATCAAACCTTTATCCCAAAAGTTTTTCAACCAACATGTAATGAGCATGGGTTTAAAGATTGTACTTGAATGGTTTTAAGGGATAGTGGGAGATTGTTAGCCATGTGAACCCAAGGAGAACTATTTTTATAACAAATATTATTGTAATCTTTGATATATCAGTCAAGGTTATTGAGTTATTTCACTCTTTCTATGAGATTAAATGAATGAATGCAATTGTACGGTCCCTTAGTATAATTAGGGTTATTTATCATGGACATCTTAATAGTCATACGGTTGTTGATTCAATGGTTGAATCGTAGAGGCTAGTGCTTGGATGATATCTAAAGAGTTAGATTGAGGACTCATCAAGCATCATAAAGTGATTATTAAGAAAGGATCTCCAGCTCGAGAAAGAGATGGCAATCCCTTTCTAAAGGCTGATATCTGACCGTCCTCTTTATGCAGGTCATCTACATATGAATAGATATTCATAAGTGTCAAATAAGTTAGGTCAAAGAGTTGATTTAACGAGATCGAGATAACCAAGACCTATGTTGTATGATATCATGATATAGGCACGCATTCTCTAACCAGAGATAGATGTATTACTAAATGTCTATGTATGTATATTAGGCAAACCATTAAGTTGATGAGCTAATCAAGGTCAAGCGACGAGCTGGTGTGCATACAAGGGCATATGAGTAATACAATATCTCAAAGGGATCATATAGGTTCACTACTTAGCCGAAAGACATGAGCTCACTCATAAGGTACCAGGACCGATCAACTTCCATGCATGGTCATCTTGTTTTGGAAGCATGACAAGAATCTATAGGTATGATATATGCTTTGGAAAGTGTATGATAGATACCAACTCCCAATGACCGAAGGAGAAACTTATTAATAAAACTCTGAAGAAGATAGTTCAAATATGATCTAAAACTTCAGGTTTATTCATGGTCTTCTAATATAAAGGATGTATGAGTATTAGGAATACTCGAGGGAGATGTGATCGTAAACGATTGTATCTTCAAATAGGTTTGGATTTTAGTAACTCCTCTCAGTAGATTAGTAATCTGATCTTAGTCCAAATGTTGGATATTGAACCGAATATGATTTGTATGCAGTGAGAAGACTATACTTATGATTTGATTTAATCAAACATCTTTGAGAGGCCCTCGAGATCTAGATTTGAGATATGATCTCAATATCCAAGTCACTATATATGGAATGTAAAATCGTCTTGTCCTTATCTCCAAGCATTCGTAGAGAAAGCACAGTATTCTTGAAAAGTGTTTAAGAATAATTCCATTATTAATGATGTATTTGAGCATAGGGAAATTGATAGTTAAGTATGATTTAATTATCATGAATAATATGAATATGATTCATATTATATGGACACATGAGAATAGTCATCTAAGATAATTAAATATGATTTAATTATTAAAGATATGATTAATGTGGATATCACTATCCATAATTATCATACATATTATAAATGATTTATAATATGTTACAGAGATCTTATTGTAAATAGTATACACGAACTAATGTTGATGTGAATTGGATTTATATTGAATAATTAATTGTAAATGTAATTTACATTTTATATCAGATAGTTGAATTTGATTCATAATTGTAAATGGCATGATTGAAATTATCACAAAATAATTTGGAATTATTTTGGTGAATAAGTATGCAATATAATAAAGGGATAATTACACCCATAACCCTGAGTAATTTCGCAATAACATTCATAACCCTGTATAATCGTGAATTACATGAGAAACCCCGAGTAATGGTTAACTCTTACATGATATAACCCTGTCTCATGTTTCGTTCGGGATGCCTGTTATGTTTGACGGACTCCATTAAAAAATTACAATACTGTCCCTGACATCCAATCTTATTTAGAAAACATACCATCAAAACTCCCCTCTCCTCCTATCGAGTACCACCTCAGCCTCCTCTAACGCTCCGCCACTGAGCTTACCCCTTCGGACCCTTCGAGCTCTGAACTAGTCCGCTGCCCTGCACCGTCGACCTCCATCCCATTCGAACATCATCCTCCTGGAAGAGTTCCATGCTGGAAGCCCACCGTGGGACCAACCTGTACCGCGACAAACAACATGCGTCCGAACATGCATCCCCCGCCCCCTGCGGTTCCAGCATGGAGCGACCAACCTGCGGCAATCAACCTGCCCCACGGTGGGCTTCCCACCCGCGGCAACCGCAGCGCGGCAACCAACCTGCAATGCACCTGCATCCCCCTGCCCCCGGTCCTTCCCGAACGTGCCCCCGGTTCCCTATGATCGACCAACGCCCCCTCCCCGCGACCCCCCCACCTTGGAACCCCGTGCGACCGACTGCCCCGCCCCTCCCAGGCCTCCTGGGACCGACCCACCCGCCTCTGCAACCCACCCAGCGACCCCCCCTCCTCGCGACCGACCGCCCCGTGATGACATGAAAAACTGAGCGACTAAGGCAATCAGGTATCTCTACGAGAGTCGTCGCGACCTCGGTCACTCGATCGTGTCGATCAAGAAAAATAGACCACCAAATAGATGAAAATCAATCAAACACAAAATAGCGGTCCTGCTATTAATTTAACCTGGTATAGCGACCAGGGTCGAACACAAGGAGCACGGGTTGGCCTCGTGGCCTACGAAGTAGTCAAAAAGAAATAAAATAAAATAAAATAAGTATTTTTGGTGGTTTTTAAATATTTTATAATTTTTTTGGATTTTTAGTTAATTAAGAAAATAATAAAAACAAGAAAACAACACACTTCAATAATTTATTTAATGCACTAAAAATCAACCAAAAATTCTAACAAAAATATTTTTATGTGTTTTATAAGTTTTAGTGTTTTTGGTGAATTTTTGGTATTTTTCTGATATTTATTTAATTTTCTAAAAATCTAAAAGTGACTAAAACAGTAGGTACTGTCCAGCCAAGCTAAAAGGCCTAGATAAAATATTTAAAGGCCCCAAATTAGCTGGGAGGTAATTTTCCTGTAAAGAGAATAAAAAAAGGAAAAATTAGGCACCTATATTATTTTTGGATTTTTGATTTATTTATTAGAATTTTTATAAGATTTTGAGTGTTTTTCAATTTTTAGTGGTTTTCAGTAATGAAAAATAGCCAAAAATGGCTAGAAAATCAAACACAACAAAATAGACAATAGACAATTTTTTTGTAATTTTTACACACTATTTAATATTTTTTGTGGTTTTTAAAGTTAGACAGTAGCAAAAATGGAGGTTTTTAAATTTTTAAAAATATCAAATGAAAACAAAAATGTCCTCAAAAATCCTCAAAAATTTTACACTATGGCAGGAGCCATGTGTCCAATTTTCGTTGGATTTGGAGGTATTTTGCTATTTTATTCAAAAATCAAAAAGGGGCACAGTGCACAGGGACCAAAGTGCAAATACCCAGAGTTCTGGGGGGTCTAGTGCAATTAACCCAGGAAGTCACGCTCGTTGCGCGTGCCTGGGGCACTCAGGGACCCAAATGTGAAGAAAATAAGTTCCAAGGGCCTTGTGGTAACAGGTACCAAAAGTCCGGGGACTTATTCGCAAATTACCCAAAAATATCCGCACATGCTCAAATGTTTCACGCACAGGGGTATAAATGCAAATAACCAAAAACTTTCATTCAACTGATAACATCCAGAACAACAGGGCCTATATTGCAAATAAACCAGAAAATCACGTGTCGATGCACGTGTCATACAACGCATAGGGGCATATCAGTAAATAAATGCAAGCACCAGGGTCTCTATGCAAATATCCCAAAAACTAAACAACTGAACTAACTAATTACAGGACTAAATACGAAATGAAATAAATAGAAGGGCCTAAGGGTAATTTACCCTTTATTAATGCGGACCGCAGGATGGACGCCACGTGGAGTGATCGACAGTGGGGATCGGCTGGCGCTCCAAAACTGGGGTCCTCGAAGTCATCCGACGCTCGGGGTTAAGCCACGTGGTGTGATCAACGGTCGTGGCTCTCTGTTGCTAACCCACGAGCATCGGGCGGCTGGGATCGGTCCTCCTCAGATCTGACGGTGAAGGCGACTCCGGGAACGGACGGTCCAGATAAGAACTGGAGCGGGAGGGCTGATCGAACGGCGTCTGAAGGTCGAGGAAGAACAGGTGGCCGGCGAAGTTCGCCGGCCTCGTGCGTGCGCTCCTGACCTCCCCTGCTGCGCCTGAAGATCGGAGAAGCTCCGGCGTAGCGCTGCGCAGCTGCTGGTGTCCTCCAATGACCCAGCCGAGCTCAGGAGAGCTCCGGCGAGGTCGGCGGAGGTGAAGCTCCTGGCTCGATATCGAAGGACCTCAGATGGCCCTCATTGAACCTGCAAAACAGTCCAGGAGACTTGCGGGTCGAGGGCAAACTGCCTCGACCCGGTTAGGCGGGGTGACGATGAACGATGGGGCGATATAGGCGAGCTCCGGTGAAGGGGGGACGGTGGAGCTCGAATCCCAGCTCCTGTGCGAGCTGGGATGGATGGGTATATGGAGAAGATGTGCGGGAAGGAGGCGATGGCTATGGTGAAGCCCGATGATCGATTGGGGGTCGGACGTGGACCGAATCGATGATAGACGGCGGAGCGGCGATTTGGGGGAAATGGGAAATCAACGAAAAGGAAAGGCCTAAGAGGTTACCTGGGTGGCTGATGAGACTGGGGATGAGCTTGTGCAGCTCTGGGTCGTCGCCTCGAGGAGCGTCTCCCTCCGAGGCTCGATGCTCCTGCAGGTGGCGGAGCAAGGTGGCGAAGCTTCGCCGGATCAGTGGTCACGCTCCCTCTCCTCGCTTCAACAGCACCGGACGCGAGCTGTCACTCTCGCGCACACACTGGAGCTCACTGGGGGTGGAATCAAATGGCCAAAGATGAGATTCGAGGTGGCGGAGCTCGAGCTAAATATGGGTGAGGGTCCGGGAAGACAGGCGCGGGTAGGGCGTGGAGGCGCGCGGATCCCGATGTGGATACCCCGGCGAGGATCTCGGATGTGTCGTGGACGGATCTGACCTGGGGTTTAGGTGAGAATCAATCGGGTTTAGGCGTTAGAAATTAGGGAAATCGGGTCGGGCGCCTAAGCCTGTGAGAAGTGGTCCTGGGGGGGGGGGGTAGTTGACCGGGCGGTCAACATCCCCAGGGCCAATAGGGATCGGCCACGTGGCTGGATTTTAGAAGTGAAAATTAGGGTAGCTAGGGGCCGATTTAGCAAAGAGTTAAAACATGAAATATTTTTATTTTATTTTTTTCTATTTTTTAGTGATTTTTAATTAATTTTTCAAAATAAAAATAAGGTATACACATAATATGTTATATATAGGTATATATACATTATATAGGTTTTTAATTTTTGATTTTTAATTGTTATTTTTATACAATTTTATTCCTATTTTATATTTTATTTATTTATATAATAAAATAAGGAATAAAAAGATATTTTTATTTTATTTTTATTATTTATCTATATGGGTGAAATAAATACATATGTATATCTATATACATGGTATATTTACATTATATTTTTGTGTTTTTATTTTTGTTATTTTTATTTTGTTTTAATTTTAATTGTTTTTATCTTATTTATTTACATTACATAATATAAGATATTTAAAAGAATTTTGGAAATTAATTTTATTTATTTATAAGGTTAAATAAATGTAGGTATAGTGGTCTATATACAAGGTGATAATGATGTTTTTGTTCTTTTTGATTTTCTTTCATTTTTATCTTGTTTTTAGACTTATAAATATATACAAATATTTACAAACCAATTCGAGTCTATTTTTGTGAGGAAAATATTTTATTTTATTTACATAAATATATACACATATGAGCCCCTATCTCCCTCTACTTTGGCTTTTATGCGGTCAGGCCCACGCTGAGCCCTCCCTTGGGTTAGGTTGCTCAATATTTATTCTAAATATTTCCCTCTTTTTCTTTTTAATCTTTATTCTTTTATTTTTGCACAAAAACATGCTAATTATAGAATTTTACACAATGCATGCTTTTGGTAATTATTTCTATTTACACATATCTACATGCATTTGCAAAGGTTTTTGTAGCTAAAATATAAGAATAAAGAGTGATGAATGACTATTCATCACCCCCCTATACTTAACTTTGCTAGTCCCTTAGCAAACACTTATTTGAAAAAGAAGTGAAGAAGAAATAAAGAAAAAGAAAAAGAGAATGCACATGAATCAAGGCTGATTATTAAACTCGCCTTCATTAAATTAAGGTATGGAGCTCGATCAGATCTTTGGATTATTAATGTGTCGGAACCTTATTTGGACTTAAGTCTAAAACTCAACAGCCTCTAAGTTCCACTATTTTATAACCAAGACTCCTCAATGCTCCAGATCAAAACAAGTCATCAATCACAAACCCTGAAGACCATGAATCTTTTCTTGTCCTGTGAGGGTGAGGTCTAAGCTCTCCACCTCAGAAATGGCAACTTGACAACCCTCCCCAACAAGGTAACTCTATGACCTCAATCTGGCCACTCTTTCCTCGAGGAGCGTGGTATTCCCTTCTAAGTTCAAGTTCAACCGGCTCAAGAAGAGGAGGAAGAAGAGAATGGGTCAAGGCCAGTGTAGCCAAGTACCCTTGTGAGCTTGACCAGTGTAGCCAAGTCTCCCTGCTGCAAGCTACATCAGGTGGATCATGAAACCAAGCTTTGTTTATTGCACTCTATATACATACTCCGGTGGGATTATCATTTTCTCTCAGACCCACCACTTTTTTTGGAGTTATTTTTCTTTTTGCACATTTTTTTTCAAGTGCATCTATACAACATATACATGTGCAGCATATATACAAGGAGTTTTTCCTCTTGAGCCAGTAGACTATCCCTCTTTTGAAGCTTTATTGCAACCCACAACTCCCGTCGTTAGACCTCATGGCAACCAGACCAAGTTGAGACGCACTTCCTTCACTAAAAGAAGAAGAGAGGTTCCGCCTAGAAGTACTACCCTCATATGCTACCCCAAGTCAAGGAAGACTGCCTCCTCACCACCTCATCCGTAGAGAGCTCGGTGCATAGTGCTGGTGTCCAAGTAAAACCATAATCTATATGAGTCATGTGTTGTTGTTAAGTGCTCTACTTAGGCTCATTGAGATGACATGTGATCATAGCCTAGTGGACTCAAAGAATTAAGTCACCATGGACCTGAAAAGCCTTAAACCTAAGCCCTATAAGGTTCCTCTTAGAAATTAGGTGGATTAAGATCCTAATCAAGCTCCATTTCTCAATTTGATTCCAGGCTAGTTTAAATGTCAACTATCATCCAAAAAAACTATATACATACATACAAAAAGATGCTATGTACACAAATTTCACAATCATGCAAAATTTTTGAAAAATGTTTTGAAATCATGAATGGATGATGCATGAAGTACAAGTTTTGCAAAAAGATATTTACACAACTTTACACGAGATTTTTGCAAACTTTTGATTTTCAAAATGATGAATCCACGATTCATCATCTCAATATCTTGATCTTAGCAAAATCCCAGAGTAAAATCCCAGAAAAATGTTCATAAAATCAATAAATTAACAAAATGACTCTTGTAAATAAAACACACTAATTATTATATATTAGATTGTACAAAATAAATTACGCATAAAAAGCCGCAAAAATAAAGGAGTTTTATACTTGTAAATAGCCCAAAACTTCATGTATTTTTAATAAATTCATTTCAACTCCTTTTTGCCTAATTCTTTCTCTAACTTGTTTATAAAAATGTATATAAAAATACAAAAATACAAAACAAATTTTACCTTAAATAAATGCTCCTAGATCCCAATGGGAAAAAGCCGTAAAGACCAACTTCCAAGCTAAATTCCCGCTCCGTATGAACTCCAAATTCACCAAACTCACTTTTAAAGTTCAAGTTAGAAAATTATCTATCCAACGGAAGTGGTTTCATTAAAATCGGAGCTAATTTGCAAAAGTTGGGTTTTGGGACCTAGATGTACATTGTACATTATGTATATATTCATACTTTCTTCATTTTTTATTATATCTTTCTTAATTATTAAAAATACAAAAAAATCATACTTGTGTTGTATTTTAATTATACTATTTTATTGTATTTTTTCGTTGTAAATATCTCTTATTAAAAAGACAAAAAAATTACATATTAGAAAAGTAAAAAAATGTGTACATGGTGTTTTGTATTCACCTGTAAATTCACCATTATTTTTTCCTTCTTTATTTTGTTGTAATTAAAGTAGCCTACTTTATTTCATTTTATTTATTTAATTATTTTACATTCTCTACAATAACCACCATTCAACTCTCTTCCACCACCAACTTCCCATTCAACTCCACCATTTCTTAAACCTCCCATTCAACTCCATTAATAATCCAACTTCCCATTCAACTCCACCCACATAATAACTTCTCATTTCATCATCTATATATACATTCCATCCTCCTCAATTTGCCCTTGATCCATCTTTATGTGAGGAGAGCCTAGTTCCCTGAGTTGAATCGGTGACAGCGACGCAACCGCGGTCGAGCGACGACGGCCCTCTCTCCGGTGTGATCCGTTGGTTTTTTGGCCAACATCGCAGCCGCAACCGCGCGCTGCTCGAGCTCATCGCACGCCGGCGATTCGAGCGAAGATCGTGCTCTCACGAGCACTCCATAGGCGACCGTATCATCGTAGGTAAATTTTTCATCTCATTTTATCATCTTGTCATTTTTTTTGCATTTTTTAGCACATCATATCACCCCCTTCCTCCATTTGTTCCATATCGTCCACTTCATCACCATCATCATTATATAATTTTGTTCTCCGTATATATGTGTTCATATTTCCTGTTTAAAGAAAATTAAAAAAAAAAGTTAAAAAAATTAAAACAAAAAAAATTCCTTTTTTTTATTACAGTAAAAAATCAAAAAGAAAAAAAATTAAAAAAAAAACAAAAAAAAACCATCCGCAGCAAGCAGCAGCGGCTGCCACCGCCGCCGCCCCCCTCTCCACAGCCGCCGCCGCCCCCCCTCTTCACAGCCGCACCGCTGCCCCTCTCCGCCCATGCCGGCTTCCTCTCCCGCGCGCGGCGCCGCCGCCCACGCCTGCGCGCAGCTCCGCCGTTCGCCGCCACCTGCGGCCTCTCCGCAACCCTCCAGGCGCAGCCAGCGGCCTCCACCGCCCCTTCCAGCCGTCACCGCCCGCTCGCGCCGCCCCCTCCAGCTGCCAACGCGCGCCGCCGCGGCCGCGCGCGCTGGTGGCACCGCCCTTGCCGAGCTCCACCTCCGCCGAAGTTGGGTTCTTCTCCCATAGTGTGCCCAGGAAGAAGGTCCAATTCCCTTTCCATTTTTTTTATTGTAAAAATTGCAAGCTTTTCCCTTCAAGTTTCTGTAATTACAAACAAGCCCCTGTATATAGTTTGCATGTGAATGTTGTTTTCTAAAATTGTACAGACACCCCTGTGATCTCCTTTTAATTTGGACATCTATCTTGTAACTTTTTAGTCAATGAAAAAGGCCATCATGTTGAGCAACTAATTTTCTACATTTTGACTATTTATTTGTATTTTTGTGGTCTTTGGATAATTAATTAAAAATGTTCAACTGAAATTTAGCAAATTTTACCCATTCCGTGCTCTTAAATTAATATCTCACAAACGGTTGCTCTAAAAATTCCACAAAAATTATATGTGATGCCTTGAAATGTGGTTAATTTACTGTCCAAATTTCAATCAAAATAGAGATGTCTTGTGCCTGAAATAATTTGTAGAGTGAATTTAGTATTTGATTTTTAATTAATTCCAAGTAAATCATTTTTAAGAAATTTTAAGTCTCCTGGATTGCTCATCTAAATATCTACTTGAGATAATTTGCATTTTGACTAATTTGATAACGTGGATTTAATAGGAATTAATTACTCATTTCCACTCTGTCTTCATTAAAAAATCCATAAAAAATTCATACTTTGTCAAAAAATTCTAAAAATACTACTGTAGCTTTCTTGCATCATGTTTTACTTCCAGTAATTTTTTATAATTTTTACTTACTGTTTGTGTGAAAAATTGCGAAAATACCCATAAAAAGTGTGCATTTTTAGTTGTTGCATTTTAACCCCTAAAATTAAAAAAAAATGTGTTTTGTGTTCATCTCTGGATTAGGACTCTAGGAAAAATACGAATTGGCTAATTTAGACTTCTTTTCCATTAAAATTAATTTGGCCTTGTTGTATGTTTTCTTAGTGTTGTAATTCACTCGTATTTTGTTTTTTTGGCATTCTACTTGCATAAAAAAATCTAAAAAAAACCGCATTGGATATCTAGATCTTAAATTTGCAAATTAACCCCAAAGTTGTTCCTTTGCCTCCCTGAGTTCGACCCCGGACTTGCCCGGGATATAAATTAAGCCGAGACACTCTTCACGGAGATCTTCTCTCGGCTCTGACCGAATCGCTAAGTACACGTGCTACAACGTGACCTAATTAATCAACGTATCTAGCGACTCGTCAGATGGCGCCGTTGCCGGGGAGGCAAACGGCTTAGGGATTAATTTAAAATTTGGATTTAGTTTTCCATTTACTCGGGTAGTCTGACCCCCGAGCCACTTGTATTTATTCCATTTTTTGTAATTATTTCTCTTCATATTTTTGTATATATCTTGTTGTTTATCTCTCTAATATAAATCTTTGTTTCCTTGCGAGGGCCCGGTGGACTTGGAGTGCATTGGAGGTCGACGGACGCGAGGAGCGCCGACTGCTGAAGTGCGAGGATAAAGCAATTTATTTTTGAGAGAATTTTGTAAATTGTTGTAATTATTTAGGTAGCTTGCTCTTTATAGCGGCTCTTGTTTGAGAGCTCGCGCATGTAAAAAGACTTAGACATTATTTGTGGTGTGTCGAGCCTGTTTCACTCTCCGGCGAGGGTGGGGCTTGACTTGAGTGGCGAAATTAAGGATTAGGCACACGGTAGTTTAGATTCAAACTTATTTGTGCCCATCGTAATTTAGGCCACACTTATCTTAGAAGATTCACTTATCTTATAAGATTCATAATGAGACGCACATAGACACGTACTATTTAGCTCAAATTCAATCAATTCTTCCCCGCTAATAGTATATTGTTTAGGTGCGGTTTTCTCGATCTGCATGCATTTAGTGTAATATTTACAAATTCAGTTTTGCATAATGCATGAAGAGTGCTGGGATTCACTGTAAGTATACCTTCTTCTGAGCATGCATCATAGTTTCTCGTTTGCATTCTGATTTCCGATTCCCATCTTGTTTTACAACTTAAGGTTAAAGGAAATTGGGACTGAACGGTAGACGTGCTTGTGTGTTCACATAAAATTCAAGTGATAACCTAACTCTAAAATTGGGACTGAATTGAGCAGGTCGATCTAATTAATTGGAATAAAAAGAACCATTGTTCTCGGGTGCAGAAAGCCCTCATTGTTTGTTTAAATTGCAAGTGAGAGAGAGACGACCCTAGGATAGAGCCAAGTCTGGATTTCTTACTTACTACTGGTTCTTTCTTTTTAGGCGATTAGCTACTTTTCAGTGAGGATTTACGGGTAGCCGGTAAACGGTCCGGACTTCCTTAGCAGAGTGGGAGGTTTAGAGGACGCATTAGTCCTCAAGGAACGGGTAGCCGTATTTTTACGGTCCGTACTTACTCCTATACTGGCTGAAAGTAGGTCAAACTAGTCGTAAGAATCGGGTCAGTCTGTAGGAAAATACGGGCACCTAACAGCTCGTTAATCTTTCCAAGATTGTATTATCACCAACTAAAATTGACCAGATAAATCGGCCGAACTCTTACGGCCATCACGTGTTGAGTTGGTGAAATTGGGGGTTTGAATTGCGTTTGAATTGTGTGAGTTCACTCCGCACATTTACGTGCACCGTAGAACTAGTGCCTCATTGATTATCGTGATCTAATCGGTTCTTTTGACATCAAAGATGACTGATTGGGGGGATATTTATTCGGACTTTGCGAATCTCTCATTGAACCCTTCAAAAAGTACGTCTTCAAAGGTCCAAGCGCAACTTGGACCAACCTGGACTCATGACCTTCTTGAGCCCAGGATCGCTCATTCTCGGGATGGTTACCCTCAAACCATTCCATTTCTCTCTTCCCACCTCACCGAGGAACACCATCGCCTTGGTGAGAATATCATGATTCATAAATCCTCTTCTAATCAAGAAAACATTGCTGATTCAGGACATAAAGAAGATTCGAGTAAAATGCCTCCAAAGAAGAAAGAAGAGGAAGAAGAGAACAATGAAGACCCGATGAAAATGATACTGGCCCGATTGGCTGCATCTGAGCAGCAACAAGCATTATTGAGAGCTCAGTTGGGACAGTTAAATGTTGGGGTCCAACTACCAATGGATGCGGCATACAACCCCGGACAATATCAGATTCATAACTACTTGAGTCCGGCCGAACCCGAAGTTGATTTTGAATTGAAGCCGCATTTCCTGAACCTGCTGCCACATTTTGATGGGAATGCTTCTGAGGAGCCATATGCATTCCTAAGGGACTTTGAGCTCATCTGTGCTAACCTCAAAAATAACAATGTTAGCCAGGATTATATTAGGCTCAAAGCCCTTCCATTTGCCTTGGGTGGAAAAGCCGATTACTGGGTAAAGAATCTTGGAATCATCGTCACCACATATGCCCAGTTCAAGGACCTGTTTTTGAAGAAGTTCTACCCTTTGAGTAGAACTAACATGATGAGGACGCGCATTATGAGTTTTTCCCAATTACCCCATGAAGCTTTTTGTGATGCTTGGGAAAGATTCAAGGACATCCTGCAGAAGTGTCCCTGTCATGGACTAAATGATAACATCTTGGTCCAATCATTTTTCACTGGTCTTAACCCTGAGATGCAGGGTTTAGTGAGCGCTGCCTGTGGAGGCAGCTATACATCACGAGGAGCGGATACCGTCTGGAGGGTATTCGAGCAGATGGCTGAAACTAGCCGCTCACAGATGGCCAGCAGGGCCTATACACCATCCCCCAGTTCACTCTCACTTGGAGGGGGAAAATCAGCTGTAGTCGATCTCTCTCAGGACGTGATCCCTAGCATGGGACTTCTTGCTGACAAGCTTACTGTAGTGGAGAAGATCGACAGGAGGATTGATGAGTTAGACCGGAGCGTCTCCAAACTTCCAAAACAGATGGAGGAGTTGACTGAGAAGGTATCTAAGATAAGGATACCCGCCGTGACTGCACCCTCTGCTCCCGTATACCGAGTTCACCATGTTCAGGAGCAGTTGGTGTCAGGGCAACCCCAGCCGTGGGAGCAGGACCAATCCTACACCCACTCTTTCCAGCAGCCACCTCCAGTAGCAGAGACAGTCCAGGAGGAGCCTCCACCAGTTTGGGAGGTGAATGGGATATGGTATACTCAGGACCCTGCCAGGCAGGGAAGTACGGGAGACCGACAGACCTATCAGCGTCCCCCGACCTTTCACAACACCGCATTCACCTCCGCACCACCTCCTTCACAGCAGAGCCCTGGATTCCATCCACCCCAGCAGCAGAGGCAGCAGTACCAGCAGTATGGCCGACAGGGCCATTACCAGACGGGCCAGCAGGGCCCGCCACCCCAGCAGCAGCAGCAGAGGCAGTACACTGGCCAGCAGGGCCAGTCTTCCCGTTCTTCTTCCCAATCTTATCCACTTCCTTCATCGTCTAGTCCCGTGGATATTCAGCAGCAGATACTCGACGAGCTATGTTCCTACAGGAACGAGGTTCAGGACTTACGGGTGGATGTCAACCGCCTATCCAGATGGCGAGACGAGCAGACTGCACCCTCTACCTCGATCCCAACCCAAGTTCAGGCTAACCCCAATAGCCTGAACCGTTCTAGTTCTCAGCAGCACTTTGGTCAGGTATACTATTCAGCATCTCCTAAATCTGAACATGAGATTCTTTCGTGTGACGAGGCTAACCACATGTCACTCAGGAGCGGAAGGACCGTGGTCGTACCTGACCGGGCGAGGGACACGAGGAGGGGCATCTCTGGAGCTCTACCTGAGGAGTCTTCAGAGGACGAGGAGGATAGGCATCATATTTCAGAGCCCCATCAGCACCATTCGAGGATTTCTACTCAGGGAGCCGAGAGGAGGAGGAGAGCACGTATGCAGCATCGTCAGCATGGATATTCTTCTGAGTCTACGGAGGACCTTGCATCTCCGGTTGTGGCGGATACCACTCCAGCTTCTATTCCACAACCTGTAGTAAATAATTTAGATTTTGAGTCCATGTTGCATCACAAAGATTCATGTATGAAGAACTCTGTTTCCGTTAATGCAAAGAATGATCTTTCAGTTCATGATTCAGATTCTTCATCCTCTGTTTCCTTAGCTTCAATCCCTTTCCCCCGTGCTCTTACGGCAGGAAAGCGCATCAAAAAGATTCAGAAAGATGACCCCGATATGGCACGGTTTTGCAAAGAAAACATCACAGTTAAGGTGCCATTTGATGAATATGTGGCTAACCATCCTGCATTCCAAAAATACCTTAAGGTGAGATGCACACCTAGAAGGGTTAGCAGGAAGAAAGATAACCGAAATATAAAGACACATGTCTTATCAGTAGCCACAACATATTGTCTCAAGAATCAGACTTTGCCAAAGAAAAAGAGAGACATGGGTGCTCACTATGTGGAGAGTCGTATTGACGACATTGCGTTTGCACGCACACTCTTAGATAACGGTTCTTCGATCAACTTACTCCCCTTAGCATTATATCAGAAATTGGAGTTGGGACCACTTCGCAAATCTAGAGCTTTACTCCAATTCGCAGATCGTTCAATGAAGAGACCTAAGGGAGAAGTGAAGAACGTCGTTAATTGAGGGGCAGAACTATCAGGTGGACTTCACAGTCTTGGACATGGAGACCCCCAATCATTGGAGAGAATCTCAGATCATTCTCGGGCGACCCTTCTTTAGGACCGCAGGCGCAGCTTTCGATTATGGTACGGGAATGATGAAGTTCCGTTCTCCAGGCGGAGAAGTGAACCTTGAGATGAAGCAAACCAAGTGTCAGCGACCCGATTCAGAGAGTAGCACAGAGTACTCATCTTCAGAGGCAGATTGCAGTATGATTAGCACAGTTGGGATTTGGGGACAGATTCCTTCAGGACAGAGCGAGACCCTTTCATCTGGAGAGGATATAGTGCATGATGCAGTTTGCAGGGTGTTGTCTGATCTTGCTAGAGATGCATCAACCTATTCTCATGATGACTTAGAGATCCATCCGGATCTGTCAGTTCCATCCTCTTCGGAACAATCATGGGACATAGATGATGAGTCGGACGTGGCTTTTGCTGATTGTTTGGATACTTTTGACGATCCGACTCCCGATACTTCTGATTTGGTGGCGAGTACTACTCAGCTTAGCCCACCTTCATGCAGCACGGAACCAGATTCAGATTCAGTTCAGCCAGATCTGCTTGATGATACCACATTGCCAGAACTGAAATCACTACCTCCTACACTCAAGTACGCCTTTCTTGCGGGACCCAAAGAGAGATATCCTGTCATCATTAGCTCAGACTTGTCTTTAGAGCAGGAGTCTAGGTTGTTAGAAGTTTTAGAGAGGAACCGCAAAGCAATAGGCTGGACAGTGTCGGATCTCGTGGGCATCAACCCCGCTCTCTGCTCGCACCACATTTTTACTGAGGATAATGTGAGACCTTCCCGTGAATTCCAGAGGAGACTTAACCCCAATCTACGGGAAGTGGTGAAGAAAGAAATTGAGAAATGGTGCAAAGCAGGATTCATATACCCTATTTCTGACTCCAAGTGGGTGGCCCCACTTCATGTTGTCCCGAAGAAGTTGGGAATTCAGATGGTCACCAACGAGGAGGGGGTAGAGATCGCGACACGTGTACCCACGTCGTGGCGAGTCTGTGTCGACTACAGGCGCCTGAATGCTGCGACCAAGAAAGATCACTTTCCCTTGCCTTTTATTGATCAGATCTTGGAGAGACTCGCAGGGAAAGAGTTCTTCTGTTTTCTTGACGGGTACTCAGGCTACAACCAGGTGGCCATAGCCCCTGAGGACCAGGAAAAGACCACATTCACATGTCCATTCGGCACTTATGCTTTCAGGCGCATGCCATTCGGGCTCTGCAATGCCCCGGGCACATTTCAGCGGTGCATGATAGCCATATTTGCCGAGATGGTGGGAGATTTCCTGGAAGTGTTCATGGATGACTTCTCGGTCCATGGTGATTCTTTTGATACATGTTTAGCGCACTTGGACCGAGTCCTCACGAGGTGTAGAGAGGTGAATCTGGTACTCTCCTGGGAGAAGAGTCACTTTATGGTGACGGAGGTTATCGTGTTGGGGCATGTTATCTCCAAAAGGGGAATGGAGGTTGACCCTGCCAAGGTGGAGGTGATCAAGAAACTCGATCCACCTACCAACGTGAAGTCAGTGCGGTCATTTTTAGGGCATGTTGGATTCTATAGGAGATTCATTCAGGATTTTTCAAAGATCGCCCGCCCACTGACTGAGCTCTTAGGGAAAGACATAGAGTTCGTTGTAGATCACAGGTGTCTGGAGGCCTTTGAGCTCTTGAAAAGGAAGATTTGTGCCTCGCCTATCCTACAAGCTCCTGACTGGTCTCTCCCCTTTGAGATCATGACTGACGCTTCAGATTTCGCTATAGGAGCTGTGTTAGGACAACGGCGAGAGGGGATTCCGTTTGCGATTCACTATGCGAGCAAAGTTTTAGATCCTACACAGAAAAATTATACAGTGACTGAAAAGGAAATGCTCGCGGTAGTATGGGCCCTCGAGAAGTTCAGATCATATATTTTGGGCTCTAAGGTGACAATTTATACTGACCACACAGCCATTCGATACTTAGTGGAAAAGAAGGATGCGAAGGCGCGTCTTCTTAGGTGGATTTTACTCCTCCAGGAATTTGATTTGGAGATAAAAGATAAACCTGGAGTGAAGAATGTTGTGGCTGATCACCTTTCTCGGATTGAACTTAAAGATTCTCCTGATCATGAGCGGATTAGAGAGACCTTCCCAGATGAGTCAATTTGTGTTATTGACTCCCTCCCGTGGTATGCCAACATGGTGAACTATCTTGTCTCCAAGCAGGTTCCCCATGGTTGGACTAGGAGCAGCATTGATCGACTGAAGTCGCATTCGAGGAGATACCACTGGGACGATCCTTTCCTTTTCTTCGAAGGACCGGATTGTGTTTGGAGAAGGTGTATTCCTCAGGAGGAATACCATAGTGTCCTCACATATTGTCATTCACTTGAGGCTGGAGGACACCATTCGGGAAAGCGAACCGCTCACAAAGTACTTCAATGTGGATTGTATTGGCCGACCTTGTTTAGAGATGCCATTGATTTTGTGCGGTCGTGCCCGATTTGTCAAAGGATGGGAGGGACAGTTGGACAGAGAGATGAGATGCCCATGCAACCGATGATTATTTGTGATGTTTTTGATGCATGGGGCATAGATTTTATGGGTCCCTTTCCCAACAGCCAAGGACATGAGTACATTTTGCTGGCGGTTGATTATTTATCTAGGTGGGTGGAGGCTATCCCAACCCGAACCGCAGACAGCAAGACTGTCTGTAAGTTTGTGAGAGATCATATTATTGCTAGGTTCGGGGTGCCAAAAGTTTTGATATCTGATGGGGGTAGCCACTTTGTGAACCGAGATATGAGATCTTTAGCTAAGGACTATGGATTTGATCACAGAGTTACTAGTCCTTACCACCCACAGTCCAACGGCATGGCAGAGGTTTCGAACAGAGAGGTGAAGAGTATTTTGCAGAAATTGGTTCGTCCCGATAGGAAGAATTGGTCTCAACTCTTGGACCAAGTTCTGTGGGCCTATAGGACAGCCTACAAGACACCATTGGGTACTTCACCATTTTGAATGATCTATGGAAAGCCATGTCATTTGCCCGCAGAGTTGATTCATAAATCCGAATGGGCAATTAAGAAGATTAATTGGAGTTGTCACCTAGGAAAACTTAGCCGAGACTTGAACTTGAACGAGCTCGTGGAAATCCGAAACCGGGCATATGACAACAGTTTGATTTATAAGGACAAAGTAAAGAGATGGCATGATCAGCACATTAGGTGCAAAGACTTTGTCCCTGGACAAAAGGTATGGTTGTTCAATGCCAGGTTGAAGATGTTCCATGGGAAGCTCAAATCTAAATGGACGGGTCCCTTTGTGGTTAAGAAAGTGCACGAGAATGGAAGTGTAGAGATAGCTGATCTCACAGATGGTGCACAATCTCATGTGGTGAATGGACAACTGTTGAAGCATTTTGTTGATTCCAAAGAGCAGTTAGTCCAAGTCGAGGTCATCAACTTCATACAGAGTGAGCACAGAGCAGATACATCTTATTACTCTTCATGAAGATGCAGCATCAAGATTCAACATCTTAGAAGATTCCATCACTCTTGTACATATTCTCCCTTCTTTGTATATTCTCGAAATCACGTCGGTTCTCACACTTACTCTTGTCCTATACTTAGGCTGACCAAAGCCTAAGTATAGGGGGGACCGATGCCCGCCATGTGTATTTACTCATCATTTCTCCTCTTGACCTCGTCCGCCCCATTTTTGCTCTTCTTCTACACTTAGGCTGTCCAGAGCCTAAGTATAGGGGGGGCGGATCGACTTCTATACTTTCTATTATTTTAGCTTTCCTACGCTTAGTACGAGCTATGTCTTTTTGTCACCTAGTGCCATGAGGACATAGCACAAGCTAAGTATAGGGGGGCGTGTATATATTACATATATACTTTACCCATACCTCGTACTTTCACATATTTTTTTTATATATACAATAATTATGGGGTGGGTAAAAAAAAAACAAACAAAACAAAAGTAAAAAAAACTTTTCAAAAAAAAACTATTTTCTTATTTTCCTTAAAAAAAACTTAAAAAAAAGAATCTTTTCTTATTTACCTATCTTTTTCAAAAAAAAAACTCTTGAAAAAAAAAAGCAAAACTTTTCTAACAAAAAAAAAACTTCTTCTTTGCCTTTGTTTGTCAACAAAAAAAAAACCTTTGTGAAAACTAAAAAAAACAAAAAAATAAAAACTAAAAAAAAACTAACTAATAAGTTGGTTTAATCCCTGACACAATTCACTTTCACACAAGACTAGTGATGTTCAAGAACACTTGGTTTATGAGGTCTTGAGATTTTGAGTTAACCAGCCTTAGTCATTAGGGTCCTTGACTTAATTATTCACATTTCCCTAGTTTGAAAGATGTGTGTGCTATATTGCATGCTTAGTCTCTACCTTAAGAATATGATCAGCACCTCACATACACGACTGCAGTTATGATGAGATGAGTTGAAATTTCACTTGAGGAACTGGGATGAGGGATTTGAGTTTGGACTTGATTTGATGATGCTCGAGGATGGGATAAAATCAATGAAGGCTTCATGAAACCTGAGTGCCAGCATCTTTAGCCAGTATGAGAACATGGTTCTTGTACTATCTCTTGATATTTACCTATGTGCCAGGGTGTGATAAATAAAAAAATGTTGATCAGTGTGCGCCAACTCTTGGTAAAAGCAGTGGAGCTAGCCAAAAATACTACCAAGCAATGAAATGTCAAAGAAAAGCTCTCATTCCACAAAGTCAATTATCAAAAGAGCTTCCACCAAAGGCGAGCGCTCCCAACCATTTCAAAGTGTCCACTTGGACCACCGCTATTAGGACCAGGAGTCGGGCTTGCACCAAAAAAGGGCTCTGCATCGTAAATGCTACAAGTCTGGGTGTAGAAGGTACGATAGGTACTCAAAAAAGGCACACCCCGGTGTACTCCCAGGAAAACAAGTGCAGACGGCTCCAACTTCTCTTGACGGACGCACTGATCAACACCAAAAAAATGTGTTGCGTAATAAGGCACTTGAGAGGATCCTTGTTCCAATGACAGGGAGAGAAGAAATGACACAATCCTATGCCCTCCATCAACTGGCCTTCCATCTACACTTTTAAGTCTGACAACTAAAGAGACGGTGGATTGGATGCAAGAAATGATTTATTCCCTAGTGTTGAGGATCGGGTCCATAGGAGAGTCTCTTGGACTGGAACCTTGGGTGATGTTGTGACTCTACTCTTGTAACTGCAGTCAACACTTAAAGTCATATCCCTTATATATACGTATACAAAGAGAGTCTGATGATTAGGGAAATTGGGTACCTTTTGACTAGAGCTTGGTTCAGCTTAGAATTTTAGGATCTCTAAAACCAAGAGTTCTTGAACGGATCAAGTCTTGTATTCACATGCACAGTCAGGGTTAATCCAACTTATTCATTCTTTATTTGCTCGAGGACTAGCAAAGTTTAAGTATAGGGGGGTGATGAATCCACGATTCATCATCTCAATATCTTGATCTTAGCAAAATCCCAGAGTAAAATCCCAGAAAAATGTTCATAAAATCAATAAATTAACAAAATGACTCTTGTAAATAAAACACACTAATTATTATATATTAGATTGTACAAAATAAATTACGCATAAAAAGCCGCAAAAATAAAGGAGTTTTATACTTGTAAATAGCCCAAAACTTCATGTATTTTTAATAAATTCATTTCAACTCCTTTTTGCCTAATTCTTTCTCTAACTTGTTTATAAAAATGTATATAAAAATACAAAAATACAAAATAAATTTTACCTTAAATAAATGCTCCTAGATCCCAATGGGAAAAAGCCGTAAAGACCAACTTCCAAGCTAAATTCCCGCTCCGTATGAACTCCAAATTCACCAAACTCACTTTTAAAGTTCAAGTTAGAAAATTATCTATCCAACGGAAGTGGTTTCATTAAAATCGGAGCTAATTTGCAAAAGTTGGGTTTTGGGACCTAGATGTACATTGTACATTATGTATATATTCATACTTTCCTTATTTTTTATTATATCTTTCTTAATTATTAAAAATACAAAAAAATCATACTTGTGTTGTATTTTAATTATACTATTTTATTGTATTTTTTCGTTGTAAATATCTCTTATTAAAAAGACAAAAAAATTACATATTAGAAAAGTAAAAAAATGTGTACATGGTGTTTTGTATTCACCTGTAAATTCACCATTATTTTTTCCTTCTTTATTTTGTTGTAATTAAAGTAGCCTACTTTATTTCATTTTATTTATTTAATTATTTTACATTCTCTACAATAACCACCATTCAACTCTCTTCCACCACCAACTTCCCATTCAACTCCACCATTTCTTAAACCTCCCATTCAACTCCATTAATAATCCAACTTCCCATTCAACTCCACCCACATAATAACTTCTCATTTCATCATCTATATATACATTCCATCCTCCTCAATTTGCCCTTGATCCATCTTTATGTGAGGAGAGCCTAGTTCCCTGAGTTGAATCGGTGACAGCGACGCAACCGCGGTCGAGCGACGACGGCCCTCTCTCCGGTGTGATCCGTTGGTTTTTTGGCCAACATCGCAGCCGCAACCGCGCGCTGCTCGAGCTCATCGTACGCCGACGATTCGAGCGAAGAACGTGCTCTCACGAGCACTCCATAGGCGACCGTATCATCGTAGGTAAATTTTTCATCTCATTTTATCATCTTGTCATTTTTTTTGCATTTTTTAGCACATCATATCACCCCCTTCCTCCATTTGTTCCATATCATCCACTTCATCACCATCATCATTATATAATTTTGTTCTCCGTATATATGTGTTCATATTTCCTGTTTAAAAAAAATTAAAAAAAAAGTTAAAAAAATTAAAACAAAAAAAATTCCTTTTTTTATTACAGTAAAAAATCAAAAAGAAAAAAAATTAAAAAAAAACAAAAAAAAACCATCCGCAGCAAGCAGCAGCGGCTGCCACCGCCGCCGCCCCCCTCTCCACAGCCGCCGCCGCCCCCCCTCTTCACAGCCGCACCGCCGCCCCTCTCCGCCCACGCCGGCTTCCTCTCTCCGCGCGCGGCGCCGCCGCCCACGCCTGCGCGCGGCTCCGCCGTTCGCCGCCACCTGCGGCCTCTCCGCAACCCTCCAGGCGCAGCCAGCGGCCTCCACCGCCCCCTCCAGCCGTCACCGCCCGCTCGCGCCGCCCTCTCCAACTGCCAACGCGCGCCGCCGCGGCCGCGCGCGCGGGTGGCGCCGCCCTTGCCGAGCTCCACCTCCGCCGAAGTTGGGTTCTTCTCCCATAGTGTTCCCAGGAAGAAGGTCCAATTCCCTTTCCATTTTTTTTATTGTAAAAATTGCAAGCTTTTCCCTTCAAGTTTCTGTAATTACAAACAAGCCCCTGTATATAGTTTGCATGTGAATGTTGTTTTCTAAAATTGTACAGACACCCCTGTGATCTCCTTTTAATTTGGACATCTATCTTGTAACTTTTTAGTCAATGAAAAAGGCCATCATGTTGAGCAACTAATTTTCTACATTTTGACTATTTATTTGTATTTTTATGGTCTTTGGATAATTAATTAAAAATGTTCAACTGAAATTTAGCAAATTTTACCCATTCCGTGCTCTTAAATTAATATCTCACAAACGGTTGCTCTAAAAATTCCACAAAAATTATATGTGATGCCTTGAAATGTGGTTAATTTACTGTCCAAATTTCAATCAAAATAGAGATGTCTTGTGCCTGAAATAATTCGTAGAGTGAATTTAGTATTTGATTTTTAGTTAATTCCAAGTAAATCATTTTTAAGAAATTTCAAGTCTCCTGGATTGCTCATCTAAATATCTACTTGAGATAATTTGCATTTTGACTAATTTGATAACGTGGATTTAATAGGAATTAATTACTCATTTCCACTCTGTCTTCATTAAAAAATCCATAAAAAATTCATACTTTGTCAGAAAATTCTAAAAATACTACTGTAGCTTTCTTGCATCATGTTTTATTCCAGTAAATTTTTTCATAATTTTTACTTACTGTTTGTGTGAAAAATTGCGAAAATACCCATAAAAAGTGTGCATTTTTAGTTGTTGCATTTTAACCCCTAAAATTAAAAAAAAATGTGTTTTGTGTTCATCTCTGGATTAGGACTCTAGGAAAAATACGAATTGGCTAATTTGGACTTCTTTTTCCATTAAAATTAATTTGGCCTTTGTTGTATGTTTTCTTAGTGTTGTAATTCACTCGTATTTTGTTTTTTTGGCATTCTACTTGCATAAAAAAATCTAAAAAAAACCGCATTGGATATCTAGATCTTAAATTTGCAAATTAACCCCAAAGTTGTTCCTTTGCCTCCCTGAGTTCGACCCCGGACTTGCCCCGGATATAAATTAAGCCGAGACACTCTTCACGGAGATCTTCTCTCGGCTCTGACCGAATCGCTAAGTACACGTGCTACAACGTGACCTAATTAATCAACGTATCTAGCGACTCGTCACAAAACATTTTGGAAAATTTGTACTATATACATAATTTTGATAAGAAAAATATTTACACAAGCTTTACACAAAAGATTTTTTAAAATCATTTTTACAAAAATAATTTGTACACTAGCTATTTATGTGCAAATAAAAGAAGTTTATGTACATGAAAATTTTTAATTTTTGTGATTTTTAGCCATTTTTAGCCATTTTATTTATTAACACACTCACACAAAGTACGAGTTATGGCTAAAGTATATATGAAATATATACACACCCCCCTATACTTAGCTCGAACGATGTCCTCAGGTCAAGAGCGATGAAGAAGACATAACTCGTGCTAGGTATAGGGAAGTGAAAAGGAAGTCTATATACAAAGATGAAAATAGAAAAGTCAAGAGGGTCTCGGGTCTTCCCCCTATACTTAGGATCAAGTAATCCTAAGTATAGCAGGCTGTATACTAAGGGAAAGACCGAGTGTAGAATGTACAGGATCTACCCCCTATACTTAGGGTGAAATATCCCTAAGTATAGGCAGCAAAACAGGGGTAGAAAGAAACAAAAGAAATACCCAAAGGTCTCACATCCCCCTATACTTAGGGTAAAGTACACCCTAAGTATAGCATAATCACAAGATGAAGGAAGGGATGTGGGACTAAAGAATGTAATGATATGGACATCTGGATCTATACAAGGCGGAAGATCAGTGAAACTCAGGCGTGAGATGCATTAGATGTGAGTCAAAGACACATCTCACGCAAAATGAATAGGGGCAAGATCAGCGACCCGCGGCTCGTGATCTAGAAATGGCTTGAGCCGCTGGCCGTTCACTCGAAAGGTACTCTCAGAAGACAACTCAGATATGTCAATGCTACCGTTGTCGTGTACCTTCCTGACCTAACCAAGTAGGGTCCCTTCCATTTGCTCTGTAGCTTCCCCTGGAAATAAACGTAGCCTCGCATCAAACAGCCATACTCTCTGTCCAATCTCAAAATGCTTGTGGCTGATGTGAGAATCATGCCACTCCTTCACTCTCTCCTTATACTGTAGGCTGTTTGAGAAAGCTGTATCTCTAAGCTCCTCCAAGGCTGCTAACTCTGCCCTCCTCTGGTCTCCTACACCATCTGGATCCATGAGAATATCTGTAACTGCCCATAGTGACATGTGCCTCAACTCAACAGGTAAATGGCACGGCTTGCCAATATACGAGGCGAAAGGGAGATGTGCCCAATGGTGTCTTGAAAGATGTCCTATATGCCCACAAGACCGAGTCCAAGAGCTGTGACCAATCCTTTCGGTCAGGGCGGACGGCTTTCTGCAGTATAGTCTTGATCTCCCTATTCGACACCTCGGCTAGACCATTCGTCTGTGGATGGTAAGGTGTAGCAACACGATGATCTATGCCGAACTCGCTAGCAAGGGCCTTCACCTGGTCGTTGATGAAATGAGACCCCCCATCAGAAATCAGCACTCGTGGAACTCCGAACCGCGTGATGATGTGCTTCCTCAAAAATCTGCAAACTGTCCTCGCATCAGCGGCTTGGGCGGGGATAGCCTCAACCCAACGACTAACATAATCTACGGCCAACATAATGTACTCAAATCCCTGACTCTTAGGGAATGGACCCATGAAATCGATGCCCCATGCGTCAAAAACCTCACAGAAGTGAATGGGATGCATCGGCATCATATCACGCTGTCTACAAGTGCCCATCCTCTGACAGTCAGTACACCTCTTCACGAACTCATCAGAGTCCTTGAAGAGGGTAGGCCACCACAGGCCGGATTATAGAGCACTTTCTGTGCCGTTCTCCTCCCAGAATGATGTCCTCCTGCCTCAAGCTTGTGGCAGTAAGTGAGGATGCTATGGTGTTCCTCCTGAGGAATACACCGACGCCAGACGCTATCCCCTTCTTCGTGGTAAAGGATGGGATCCTCCCAGTGGTAAGACTTGGCCTTCGCAAGGAAGGTCTCAAGCCTCTGCCTGGGCCAATCTTGTGGGACTTTCCCAACAACGAGAAAGTTCACAATATCGGCATACCACGGAAGTGAGGCAATAGCAAGGATCGCCTCATCTGGGAAGGTATCTCGAATGGGATCAATCTGCTCAGACTCCTCTGGCTGCTCTAAATGGGAGAGATGATCTGCCACCACATTCTTGACTCCAGGCTTATCCTTGATCTCAATGTCGAACTCCTGGAGTAGAAGGATCCATCTAGTCAATCTGGCCTTGGCATCCTTCTTTGCCATGAGGTACCTGATGGCGGTGTGATCTGTGTACAGGCTCACTCTAGATCCAATGATATAAGATCGAAACTTATCTAGGGCGAACACTACGGCTAGCATCTCCTTCTCTGTGACGGTGTAATTCCGCTGGGAGGATGTAATTCCGCTGGGAGGAATCCAATGTGCGGCTAGCATAGTGGATAGCAAATGGAACTCCATCCCTCCTCTGTCCCAGCACTGCCCCTACGGCAAAATCGGAGGCATCCGTCATGATCTCGAATGGGAGAGACCAATCAGGTGGCTGGAGGACAGGAGCCTCAATCACACACTGCTAGAGAGTCGCAAAGGACGAGAGACACTTGTCATCGACAAGGAACTCGGTGTCTTTCGTCAAGAGGTCAGTCAACGGCCGGGCAATCCTGCTGAAATCCTGAATAAATCTCCTATAAAATCCAACGTGCCCAAGGAATGACCGTAACTGCCTCAAATTGGACGGCGGTGCGAGTTTTCTAATGACATCCACCTTGGCCGGATCAACCTCCATGCCCCTGTTGGAGATGATATGGCCAAGCACCGTCCCTAGAGTCACCATGAAGTGACTCTTCTCCCAAGATAGAACCAAATGGTACTCAATACATCGCTGGAGTACTCGGTCTAGGCAGTCAAGATAGGAGTCGAATCCGTCGCCGTAGACCGAGAAATCGTCCATGAAGACCTCCAAACACTCCCCTACCATGTCCGAAAAGATCGACAGCATGCACCTCTGAAAAGTCGCAGGGGAGTTTCATAGCCCAAATGGCATGCGTCAAAAGGCATATGTACCGAAGGGACAGGTAAAGGTGGTCTTCTCCTAATCCTCAGGAGCGATGGCCACCTGGTTGTAGCCCGAGTACCCATCCAGGAAGCAATAATGGCTCTTCCCTGCCAGTCTCTCAATGATCTGGTCAATAAAAGGCAGGGGGAAATGGTCCTTCTTGGTGGCCTGGTTGAGTCTCCTGTAGTCAACGCAGACCCTCCAAGAGGTGGGTACTCGTGTAGCAATCTCCTCTCCCGACTCACTGATCACAGTCGTGATGCCTGTCTTCTTGGGCACCACATGTAAGGGGCTAACCCACTTGGAGTCGGAAATGGGATAAATAAAATCTGCACTCCACCATTTTTATATTTCCTTCATCACAATCTCTCTCAGGTTGGGGTTCAGTCGCCGCTGGAACTCACGCGATGGCTTCGCCCCCTCCTCGAGATAGATATGGTGGGAGCACACTGATGGACTAATCCCATGGAGATCTGCTACGCTCCATCCGATTGCCTTGCGGTTCTTTTCAAGAACCCCCATCAAACGGGATTCCTGCTCTCCAGTCAGATCGGCGGAGATGATGACTGGGTACATCTCAGGTTCGCCCGCAAGGAACCGATACTTCATCGAAGTAGGGAGCGGCTTCAGCTCTAGACAGCTGGGTTCTGGCAAATCTGGCTTCGGAAGAAGATGTGTGAATGCTGCTAAATATGCCAAATCTGCCTGGGAGAAAGAAGACGAGCTCTCGCAAACTGGATCTAGAGGAGGCTGCTCAACTGTGCTGTCTCTGATCTGCTCTGCCTCTACCTCCTCCTCATCTGTAGGCTCAGGTGGACTCAGGTCTGGCATCTGGTCATCACAATCTACCCAATCAGACTCTGAATCCGAGGGATCTGCATCAAATAAGGTGGCATCAGTACCACCATCACACAAGGTGGCCTCAGCACCACCATCACTAAAGACCGTGTCGCGGTCAAGAACTGGCTCTGCTGCCTCTGTAGTATCCTGGACCAGGGATGTGCTCTCCAAGCTCTCCTCTGCTGTCATCTCTGCATCAGTGGTGTCTGGAAATGAGAGGATGGCCTGTGCTGAAGGGTCTGCCCATGCTGCCTCATCATCTGTGATCACAAAATCACAGTCCTGGTGGATGTCTAACCCGGCATCTGTCAGCTGCTCTGTGTCTGTGCTAGTCTCCGAGCATGCTCTCTCTCTGGCTCTGTAGTCCTCGACCGTCTCGATTTGTACACTTTCGCCCTCGACGCGAAAGTATACCTTCCCGCTATCATGATCAGTCACCGCCTTGGCTGTGGCCAAGAACGGACGACCGAGGATGATGGGGGTATCGGCCACTGACTCAGGGATCTCCATGTCCCTACACTACGAAGTCCACGGGGAATTGCAGGCCCTGAATAGTGACGATAACGTCTCGCAACAACCCCTTCGGCCTCTTGACAGATCGATCAGCAAACTGAAGGACTGTCATGCTCTGTCGAAGAGTGCCCAACTCGAAGCGGTCGAGAAGGGCTGCCGGAAGGAGGTTGATAGACGATCCGCTATCCAATAGAGTCCGGTCGAACCTCTGCTCACTAATCTGACATCTGACATACGGGGCTCCTGAATCTGGCCTCTTGGCCGGCAGACGGTTCTGGATCGCGAAACACGTGGCTTTCGTCAGCACATGTATCTCTGAATGATGGTTCCTCCTCCTCCTCCTCCTGACTGTGGTCCTATCTCTCAAAGATCGCTGAAGAAGGGGGATGTGCTGCAAAGCCTCCTGAAGGGTCAGCTGTATGTGAAATCTGTCGATCATGCTCTGGCTGAACTCCTCCTGCTCTCTCTTTTTTGGGTCTTTTTCTCTTTTCTTCCCCTTCCCCGTCTGAAGGGCTCTAGGGAAGGGGATCACAGGGTCCTTCTCAGATGAAGGACTAGGAAAAGGCCTAGACGGCTCGACGGCCGGATCCGCACATACATCAATCACCACAGTGGGACCAGAAGAAACTAAACCTTTTCCTTTATTCACAACAGTGTTCTGAGATACATCAACAGAAGGAAAAACAACATCTCTATCAAAACGAACACCGGTGGCCTCAGTACCACCTCGGGCTGGCTCTGCTAGACGTCTCGCGGCCTCAGTACCGCGTGCTGGCTCGGCTACTCTGGTGGCGTCAGTACCACCTCCTCGAACTGGTGAAGCGGCGGCCTCAGTACCGCCGGTGGAATCATCATCCTTGGTGGCATCAGTACCACCATCATCATCGTGTACGGCCTCAACACCGCTCTCCTCCTCCTCATCTGGCGCCCTGGGTGGATCCTCGAGTCGTCGCTCAGATGAGGCGCCGCCTGCTGGTGCTCTACCACTCCTAAGTGTAACAAAATCAGTATCAAACAGATCTGAAGACATATCATCAAATGGATCACTAGGAGTGGTATGCTCAGTGGAAACTACCTGCTCAGATTTCCGCTTCATGCTATTCGGATTCGGCTCTACCTGTGCAGGGATGGCGACCTTCCCTCTCATCAGGTCCCGCATCTCCTGGAGGAACTCGTCCATCTCCCATCTAAAGGTAGCCTGCTGATCCGTGAGTAGGCGGTCTATGTCGTCCAAGGTGGGGCTCTCATGGGAGCCCGACGGGTAGCCTCTCTGTTGCTGAGGCTGCTGGAACTGATGCTGCTGCTGAGAGGGATAGGAGGACGGATGCTGCTGCTGGTGTGGCTGGTGAGCCTGCTGCTCACGTCTCCAAGACTGTCCCTGCTGCTGATAGGGACGAGGAACAAAGGACGACTGCTGGTGTGGCTGGTAGGCTGGGGGCTGCTGCTGCTGGTGATCCCTCTGCTGGCTATACTGCCCTCCCTGACCGGATGACTGCTGCTGGGGCTGGGTACCTCCACTCCCCCACCTGAATCCGGGATGGTTTCTTGGATCCCAGGCTGAGGGCGGTCATACCAAATCCAGTTGACATCCATCAACGGCTCTGCATCGAACTGGGCTGGCGGGAGTACGGCCAGAGGCTGATCCGGCTGGTATACCACCATCTGCAAGTCTGGAGATGGTGGGGACTGGTAAGAGGGCTGATGCTGCTGGTACGGCTCCGCCTGTACAAGGTTAACCTGTCTAGGCTGCTGAAAGGAGCTGGAGCGCTGGGACGAGCTGCTCCTGCCGCCGGTATCGCCTCGCGACTGAAGACGGGGTTGTGAAGCCGTCTGTGCCTCCTGGAGACACATGAGCTGGGTCTTCATGTCGCTCAGAGTCTGTGCCATCTGCTCCATCTGAGTAATGCCCTGACACTGCTTCTTCTCGATCAGCTCCATGCGGTCCAACTTCTCGCTGATGATACCCATATCTGCAGCGGACGACTCTGCCTGTGCTGCTGCAACTGCGGATGAACTGGATGGACAGGCATCGACCCGTGCTATCCTCTGGTACTGCACGGGTCCTGGCTGCTGCTGGGGTCTGCCCTGAGTGTACAACCGGGTCTGGGACATCACCATATAGTTCTCGGCCATCTCCTCGAAGATGGCCCAGACCTGGTCGTGATCCTTGGCGAAATAGGACCCGCCACAAGAAGCGTTCACCAAGCCCTGGAGCTCTGGTGTCAGCCCGCTGAAGAAGCTCTGCACAAGGTTCGGCTTCGAGATATCATGGTGGGGGCATCAGTCTGTGAGCTCTCGGAACCTCTCCCATGCCTCATGGAATTGCTCGTTGGGGAGCATGGAGAAGTTGCTGATCAGGGCCCTCGCTGCATTGGTCCGCCCGAGTGGATAGTACTTGTTCAAGTACTCGATGCGGAGCTGCTCCCAGGTGTAAACAAACTTCCCCAAATGCTTCAGCCAGGTGGCCGCTCTGTCTGCTAGGGAAAAGGGGAAGGTGATCATCCGAATCGTATCCTGGTCCACATGGCGGTCGTGGACAGTACTGCAAATCATCAAGAACTCCTGGAGGTGGAGATGGGGCTCCTCGGTGGCAAGTCCGTGAAAACGGGGGAAGCATCTGCAGGGTGTTCGGGGGGAACTTAAGGTCCCCCACGGTAGCAGGCACCACTACCCAATGATGCATCAGTGTAGATCCGGGGTTGTGCAACTCTCGCATCAGTCTCGGTGGTCCTCCTACCGCGACGGCTGCCGCTGCGGCGGCGGCGGCTGCTGCTGCTGCGGCTGCTGCGGCTCGTGCCTCTGCATCTGGTTCGTCCTCAGGCTCGCTCTGATCTCTCTCTGCTCTGAGTCGCTCCAACTCTCTCCTCATCTCAATCATGAATGCTCCCTGATCCCTCAGCTGCTGCTGCACTGTCTCTAACGAGGGTGATCAGGGTGGAGTTGATCGCTCCCTGGTCCATCACAATGTGCTCTTCTCTAAAGCGATCCTCTGAACTACCGGCCATGACGTCTGCAAAACCAAATGAGCCAAACTCAGGTGCTGTCAAATCTGTGATTCTCTCCTCTGGCTCATATCTCTCAGAACCGAAAGAAAGGGGGTCGAGGGGGAACAGGGTGGAATTGTACTCGGGCTCAGAGAACTGGTCTCGACTCTCGCGGGCCAACCTAGATGATTGGGTAGACGTGCCCGAAAGCGGTGCAGCCAGAGGCTGCCTAAGAGAGCGTCTACCCATCAACGTGATCTGGTCGAGTAGTGCGGATGGGATCTGGAAAAACTATGATCAGAATGCAAACCCCCGGTTCACCAATGCAACGCGAGCTGAAGACCGTAAAAGCTCGGTCAAATTATCTTGTCAATTTTTATTAGGTGAACACACAAGATATCAGAGCGCTTACGTGACCTGTTAGGATACCCGATACTACCCCAACCGACTGGCCCGCACGGAAGAGTCGGTAGTCAGCTGTAAATAGCACCGGAGGGCTCTACCTAGGGTGCGGGTCACTCTCTCGCGCAATCAAACCAAACAATGAGGGGGTTGCTCTCCCCAAGACAAATTTTTAGGTGAAGTGTCTTTTAGGGTCAATAGTCTAAACCAGTCCCAATTTTATGGTTTTTCTTTTTAATATTTTTCAAATAAAAACAAAGGCCTAACGAATTTTTCGGTTCTCCTGGTTATTTAATCCAAAACAGGGGAGAAGACGAAAAAGCAGATGCGCGATCAAATCAATGATGCATGCTGAGATAGAAATGCGTACCTTGCCTCCAGCACTCTACATGCAAGTGATCTGCGTAGAATTTAAAGACTGAAAAATAAACTACCTAAATGATGCAGCGATAAAAACCGAGTCCTAGATGAGCAATTCTACTCGTAGAACCGTCTAACTGGTCACCGACCTCCAAGCTAAAGGGTCCGGTCTTGGCCCACCCCTCCTCTTCCCGACAAATCGGGGTAGGAGAAAGCGCTTTACGGGGCAGGCTGCGGCACGTAGGCTACGAAGGAGATGAAGCAGTTATTTTTATTATTGATTATTAGTAGGTCCAATTAAGCGCACTATAGGAACAGGCAGATAATTAAGTGTTGGGACCCTACTAATTACGGCACAAGCAAGTATAAAATCCTAAATCTTGGGGCTCGATCAAAAACCGCATAAACACCGGAAAAGGCAGTAAAAAGAAAAGAAAACAAAACCGCGAAAAAGCCGTGAAAATCCTAAGGGTCCCCCGAGCACACCGGTGCCCGGCGAAACAGACCCGCTAAGTCAAAGAGTCCAAGTGTCCAGTCTCTGAGTACCTGTATTATTACAATAATAATCGAATAAAAAGAAAAATAAAAATCTCTCCCACTCAACTCTCTCTTGCTCTCTCCTGCGGCTCCGTACAGAAGGGAGCCGCCTCCAAGTCCTGCGGTTGCGTCGGCTCCTCGAAAGTCGCTTCCGCGGTCCTCGGGCCCTCGCAAGAAACAGAGACACGTGGTCAGACCAAAATAATCAAATAATAATAATAGGAAAAATAAGTGGAACTGATGTGAGGGTATATATGCAAAAATGCAAAATAAAATAAACACTCAAAAATAAAACAAAACAAAAACAAAAGAAAAGAAAATAAAACAAAATAAAACCAAAAATAAAATATAAACAAAAGCCGCGAAAAAGCCGCGAGCTCTGAAAGAGCTACGGAAAGCCGCGAAAACAAAAATGAAAATAAAATAAAAACTACTAAGCCGTGGTCCCCGGCAACAGCGCCATTCTGATGACACGAAAAACCGAGCAACTAAGGCAATCAGGTATCTCTACGAGAGTCGTCGCGACCTCGGTCACTCGATCGTGTCGATCAAGAAAAATAGACCACCAAATAGATGAAAATCAATCAAACACAAAATAGCGGTCCTGCTATTAATTTAACCTGGTATAGCGACCAGGGTCGAACACAAGGAGCACGGGTTGGCCTCGCGGCCTACGAAGTAGTCAAAATGAAATAAAAGAAAATAAAAATAAGTATTTTTGGTGGTTTTTAAATATTTTATTTTTTTTGGATTTTTAGTTAATTAAGAAAATAATAAAAACAAGAAAACAACACACTTCAACAATTTATTTAATGCACTAAAAATCAACCAAAAATTCTAACAAAAATATTTTTATGTGTTTTATAATTTTTAGTGTTTTTGGTGAATTTTTGGTATTTTTCTGATATTTATTTAATTTTCTAAAAATCTAAAAGTGACTAAACCAGTAGGTACTGTCCAGCCGAGCTAAAAGGGCCTCAAATTAGCTGGGAGGTAATTTTCCTGTAAAGAGAATAAAACAAGGAAAATTTAGGCACCTAATTTATTTATTAGAATTTTTATAAGATTTTGAGTGTTTTTCAATTTTTAATGGTTTTCAGTAATGAAAAATAGCCAAAATTGGCTAGAAAATCAAACACAACAAAATAGACAGTATACAATTTTTTTGTAATTTTTATACACTATTTAATATTTTTTTGTGGTTTTTAAAGTTAGACAGTAGCAAAAATGGAGGTTTTTTAATTTTTTAAAAATATTAAATGAAAACAAAAATGCCCTTAAAAATCCTCAAAAATTTTACACTATGGCAGGAGCCATGTGTCCAATTTTCGTTGGATTTGGAGGTATTTTGCTATTTTATTCAAAAATCAAAAAGGGGCACAGTGCACAGGGACCAAAGTGCAAATACCCAGAGTTCTGGGGGGTCTGGTGCAATTAACCCAGGAAGTCACACGCGTCGCGCGTGCCTGGGGCACTCAGGGACCCAAATGTGAAGAAAATAAGTTCCAAGGGCCTTGTGGTAACGGGTACCAAAAGTCCAGGGACTTATTCGCAAATTACCCAAAAATATCCGCACATGCTCAAATGTTTCACGCACAGGGGTATAAATGCAAATAACCAAAAACTTTCATTCAACTGATAACATCCAGAACTACAGGGCCTATATTGCAAATAAACCAGAAAATCACGTGTCGATGCACGTGTCATACAACGCACAGGGGCATATCAGTAAATAAATGCAAGCACCAGGGTCTCTATGCAAATATCCCAAAAACTAAACAACTGAACTAACTAATTACAGGACTAAATACGAAATGAAATAAATAGAAGGGCCTAAGGGTAATTTACCCTTTATTAATGCGGACCGCAGGATGGACGCCACTTGGAGTGATCGACGGTGGGGATCGGCTGGCGCTCCAAAACTGGGGTCCTCGAAGTGATCCGACGCTCGGGGTTAAGCCACGTGGTGTGATCAACGGTCGTGCCTCTCTGTGGCTAACCCACGAGCATCGGGCGGCTGGGATCGGTCCTCCTCAGATCTGACGGTGAAGGCGACTCCGGGAACGGACGGTCCAGATAAGAACTGGAGCGGGAGGGCTGATCGAACGGCGTCTGAAGGTCGAGAAAGAACAGGTGGCCGGCGAAGTTCGTCGGCCTCGTGCGTGCGCTCCTGACCTCCCCTGCTGCGCCTGAAGATCGGAGAAGCTCCGGCGTAGCGCTGCGCAGCTGCTGGTGTCCTCCGATGACCCAGCCGAGCTTTGGAGAGCTCCGGCGAGGTCGGCGGAGGCGAAGCTCCTGGCTCGATATCGAAGGACCTCAGATGACTCTCATTGGACCTGCAAAACAGTCCAGGAGACTTGCGGGTCGAGGGCAAACTGCCTCGACCCGGTTAGGCGGGGTGACGATGAACGATGGGGCGATATGGGCGAGCTCCGGCGAAGGGGGGACGGTGGAGCTCGAATCCCAGCTCCTGTGCGAGCTGGAATGGATGGGGATATGGAGAAGATGCGCGGGAAGGAGGCGGTGGCTATGGTGAAGCCCGATGATCGATTGGGGTTCGGACGTGGACGGAATCGATGATAGACGGCGGAGCGGTGATTTGGGGGAAATGGGAAATCAACGAAAAGGAAAGGCCTAAGAGGTTACCTGGGTGGCTGATGAGACTGGGGATGAGCTTGCGCAGCTCTGGGTCGTCGCCTCGAGGAGCGTCTCCCTCCGAGGCTCGATGCTCTTGCAGGTGGCGGAGCAAGGCGGCGAAGCTTCGCCGGATCAGTGGTCACGCTCCCTCTCCTCGCTTCAAGAGCACCGGACGCGAGCTGTCACTCTCGCGCACATACTGGAGCTCACTGGGGGTGGAATCAAATGGCCAAAGATGAGATTCGAGGTGGCGGAGCTCGAGCTAAATATGGGTGAGGGTCCGGGAAGACAGGCGTGGGTAGGGCGTGGAGGCGCGCGGATCCCGATGTGGATACCCCGGCGAGGATCTCGGATGTGTCGTGGACGGATCTGACCCGGGGTTTAGGTGAGAATCAATCGGGTTTAGACGCTAGAAATTAGGGAAATCGGGTCGGACGCCTAAGCCCGTGAGAAGTGGTCCTGGGAGGGGGGTAGTTGACCGGGCGGTCAACATCCCCAGGGCCAATAGGGATCGACCACGTGGCTGGATTTTAGAAGTAAAAGTTAGGGTAGCTAGGGGCTGATTTAGCAAAAAGTTAAAACATGAAATATTTTTATTTTATTTTTTCTATTTTTTAGTGATTTTAAATTAATTTTTCAAAATAAAAATAAGGTATACACATAATATGTTATATATATAGGTATATATACATTATATAGGTTTTTAATTTTTGATTTTTAATTGTTATTTTTATACAATTTTATTCCTATTTTATATTTTATTTATTTACATTATAAAATAAGGAATAAAAAGATATTTTTATTTTATTTTTATTATTTATCTATATGGGTGAAATAAATACATATGTATATCTATATACATGGTATATTTACATTTTATTTTTGTGTTTTTATTTTTGTTATTTTTATTTTGTTTTAATTTTAATTGTTTTTATCTTATTTATTTACATTACATAATATAAGATATTTACAAGAATTTTGGAAATTAATTTTATTTATTTATAAGGTTAAATAAATATAGGTATAGTGGTCTATATACAAGGTGATAGTGATGTTTTTGTTCTTTTTGATTTTCTTTCATTTTTATCTTGTTTTTAGACTTATAAATATATACAAATATTTACAAGCCAATTCGAGTCTATTTTTGTGAGGAAAATATTTTATTTTATTTACATAAATATATACACATATGAGCCCCTATCTCACTCTACTTTGGCTTTTATGCGGTCAGGCCCATGCTGAGCCCTCCCTTGGGTTAGGTTGCTCAATATTTATTCTAAATATTTCCCTCTTTTTCTTTTTAATCTTTATTCTTTTATTTTTGCACAAAAACATGCTAATTATAGAATTTTACACAATGCATGCTTTTGGTAATTATTTCTATTTACACATATCTACATGCATTTGCAAAGGTTTTTGTAGCTAAAATATAAGAATAAAGAGTGATGAATGAGTATTCATCACCCCGCCCCTCCCAGGCCCCGGCGACCGACCGCCCCTCCAAGCCCCTGCGACCGACCGCCCCTCCCAGGCCCCTGCGATCGACCCAGACCCCCCCTCGCGATCGACCGACCGCCCCTCCCAAGCCCCTTTGACCGACCCAGACCCCCCCCCCACCGCGACCGACCGCCCCGCCCCTCCCAGGCCCTTACGACCGTCCCTCCCAGGCCCCTGCGACCGACCCAGACCCCCCCCCCCCCCCCCGCGACCGACCACCCCGCCCCTCCCAGGCCCCTGCGACCGACCCAGACACCCCCCCATGACTGACCCAGCTCCCCCCCCCCCCCCGTGACCTCGCGTCCGAACGTCCCAGTGAACGTCCCTCCCCGGTTCCTCGCGATCGATCGCCCACCCGTCCTACACCATCACCGAGTATCCATGATGGATGCATGGCTTGGCTCGAGAGAGACATGATACTTTTTTTATTTAGATTAAATTTCAGCCGTTAGATCTACTCATGGTTAGATTTACTCAATCATCTGGTTGAGTTAACATAGTAAAGTAACGGAAGGTTATATGTGTAAGACGACACACTTATTCAGGGTCCCGAACGTAATTCGCGATTATGCAGGATTATGAATGTTATTACGAAATTACTCAGGGTTATGGGCATAATTATCCCTATAATAAAAGTTGTTGCACATGTGGAATGTTTGGTGAAATATGAGATCTCACAAAATTGGAAAAAGGAAAGCCACCTTTCTATTATATAGGGTAGATGGCTACATTGAGTCTTAATTCAATGTGATCGTCCACTCTATGTAAGGAAGGAGGCTTGTCCCCCCTTCAATTATTTCTACATTAATTAATTTAATTCAAATTATATTATATTGATGAATATTCAATATATTTAAGTTATTTTAAATTAATTATCTGTTGTTTCAAATTTATGCAATAAAATCATGATCATTGATTTGAAAGTACAAATTAATCTACACCGTTGATTATGTGTGCAAATGGAATGGGATCCATGGACATCCAATTTTATTATAAAAGAAAGTCTAGACCTAGCTCTTTCTCTTACAACAAGAAGAAACAACAAATCTCTCTCTCTCTCTCTCTCTATTCTCATACACATCTAAGTGCCTCTCTCTCTCTCTCAAACCCTAAGTGATCGTCCACTTTGTGGTTGTCGAGAGCCTCGTCGTTGTCACAACACTGTTGTACTGCCGGATCGACTGCTCGTGGATCTCCGTCTTCTTTGGTGCATCTTGCTTGCGAAGAACGATACGGATTTTGTGAGACAAAATTAGGAGACTCCGTACTTGGATCATCAACTTGGATTGTGGGATTTGGACGTCTCATTCATGCGCCAGCAAGTACATCCGTAATTGGATCGAACTTGAGACAAGAGGTCTCTTCGTTTTGAGACGCGTGATCGCAATCACGCTTCAAGAGGTAATACTTTGACTCATTTGTGATCTTTATGAAATGATTTGAGAAGTGTTCGCATATCATGTGGTTTCATCTAATTAAAATTATAAATTCTACTTTCCATTGTAACTAGTATGACCAATTATCCTATATCATTTTTTATGCGATCTACACGCTTCTGTGATGCGCTAAGGCCTGAACCCTAGTCTTTATTTTTTTCTACTGATTTTGAGTCACATAGCATATTAATAAATAACTAATTATTTGTTAATAAAATCCTCGATTATCATGAAAACTTTTTTGTGATTCCAACCATACAACTTCAAGAAATTAGATTCTCCAAAGTAGCGTTGGAAGTGGACTCAATAAAAACTAATGATTTTTTTTCATTTCTGGACTCAAACTAGAAGCAAATATGTTTGATATATTCAGATCTAGAGTTGGACCTAATATTTATGTAATATTTTGGATCACAACTAATCTCAAATCTACGTTATATGATGTCTTCGAATTTAAAGTGTGTTGGCCATAGCTCGTGAATTTGGGACTTGGTATCATTTTATTTCTTGTTTGAATTTATCGATATTAGCATGTATTTTTTATTAAATACTTTTTGGTATGATTATGTAAAGACATGATTACCAATTATTAACATTCAAAGAAATCAAGTTAGGACCTAATTACTAGTTACCGACTATTTTTCCAACATAGTCATAAATATGACTTAAAAGAACATTGTGTATTCCTATATTCGATACGATGGATTCGACTACGTGTCAATGTGAATAATGTTAATGAATGTGATTTATTTATCATTATATCATGCAATATTGTATGGGGTCAATGGGGCTACTCCTTGGGGACAGCTAACATGGCTGCCCCACCCTATTTTTTGTCAATTTTTTTTGAAAATATCATCATGTATATTCATCCCTATATCCCTCGTATATGCCATTCGAATTTCGTCAGAAACAGACTCCTACGACCTCCATCTAGACAGGGAAGTAGGAGTCTCTGTTTCTGACGAAATTCGAATGGCATATACGAGGGATATTGGGATGAATATACATGATGATATTTTTCCAAAAAATAAAAAAATGCGAAAAATGGGGTGGTAGGGGCAGCCCCATTTTTCCCATATTGTATTGTGGAGCAACTTGTGAGTGGGTAAGTTGTAAATTCAAAACGAGAATTAATGTGAGTGTACACATGTTGAATGCACATGATGCGTGCTTATAAGTTATATGAGGATAGATAGCTTATATATCAAACATTCAAACTAGAATAGGTCATTTGGATTAGTCTTACTTTAATATGATGAAAATGAATATGATAACAATAATGACCGGATTCCATTACAGATGATGGAAGGAGGGGGTGGGAGGGGGGCAAATAAAGATGTTGAGTGAGCAACCTTATCCTTTTATTAAAATTTCCATCTTTATGATGATACTTCACGTTGCTGTAAAAATGATATAGTCTATAGTGCACATAGACCACTGCTAGTAAGTTATCCTACTCAAGAAACTTTAAAAAAAATTATATATTGGAAATATGAGGTCTTTTATGGAAGTCTTTATAGGCCTTCAAAATAATGATATATTTGTGAAAATATCCACCAACGGGTAAAAATAAGATGACCTTAATACGCTAACGGTTAATAAGCAAGATATATTAATGTACTCCTTTAGTTTATCAAAAAAGGGAACAAGAATATCGACATAGACATCATAAGAATGAAAAATTTTACTACAGTCCTATAACCTCGACCTTGCATATGAAATTTTACTTGCTAAAATTCCATGATAAACTCAATATAATAGAAGATTAAGGATAATCTTGAAGTGTTAGCACACAAGTGGCATAATCTGCTCCCATTAAATACAATGACGGATATATGAGTTCATCATAAGACTACAAGAATGTTTTGATTAAGATATGAAAAGCTTTTATTTTTAGAAGGTTCAAGACCTCGTCGCTGGATGGAAAATTCAATGCTCAAGATCGTACTAATGAAGTTGAGTGATGTCTCCTATATCATCCGTGATGTACAGAGAACATCAACTTCCTAAATGAAGTTACAAACATATTCATGGAGAACGTGGCCTTCCTAACTGAGAACATGATCCCAACAATAATGTCAAATTGCTATACAAAACTGCCCCTCGCTAATGTTCTGATGCACATAATCAAATATTCAGCCTGACAAAAAGAACAGTAATTCAATACAAAAATTCGAAGTAAAAGATTAGTTCGTAGTGATGAACTCAACGGATTGTAGATAAGATAGAGATGTACATGGAGATTATGATAAATAGGTTAAGAGGCAGGGGCGCACCATGTCTCTATGTCATCTCATGGGGTAATTACAACATTTGAGTTGTCGGCATCCGTGTTTAAACGATTAGAGGCAAGAAACTTGGCCAGGCTAGAGTTGAGCCTTTATGTGTGCTAGAACTTTTGCGTCTTTTTTCAAATAAAATAATATCCTCACTTTTCATTGGACATTTGCCATCACCGCCATGAGTTGGCTCCCACGTGGAGGAAGCAAAACCCCAGTCCAAAAAAAAGAGAAACCTAGTAGGTACAAATGGGACATTCCAAACAAATTCCACCACTGCATTTAGGAAAAAGAATACTGGTAGGAAAAAGAGCATTATCCAGATCCACCTTATCTCAATCCAACTCCGTAAGGAGAACTGTAACACCTATACCTCAAACATAGTGGCATATCTAAAATTCACGAAGTCTGGGTGTGGTTTATAAGTAATAGGGATTACTACTTAACAACTTGGGCTTAAGCATTTTGGATGGTTGTCAATGGATCCATTTGAGCCGAATCCAGCAAGTTGTCCGAGCCAATTTTCCTCGATAACGGACTAAGGACCTAAGCCCGGAACGTTACAAGTAAGATGGAAACATTTGGAGGGAACACTCTCAACTCTAATTCAGTTCACTGAAAACCACAGGTTCACAACCGGAGAGAGCTCCTGAGAATACTAAGTTTATACATCATTATTATTATCATTGTACTGTCAGTTCGTAACAAAAGCCGTATTATCACCTAACTGGACATAACCGCCAACGGAGAACCTGAATGATACCTCAACTCTGTCCCACCACCCATGACTGCCTCGTCCGCCTTGCACCGCCCACCGGACCTCCCCCTGTACGCATCTATCTCCACAACGGCTCCTTCTTCGCTTTCTCCTCCTTCTTCTTCTTCTACTAATTCTTCTTCTTCACCTTCCCATGTCTTGCCCCCATAGAAAGGGGGGTCGCGCCGCCGGAACAACCGAATGCAGAGGCGTCTTCCGTCGGTGGTGTTGGTCCTCCGCGACAGGAGGAAAAATCTGGGACATGGCCAGAATGTGGATCTGAGCACAAGCCTCCCATTCTCCCTCCACCGTGTGACCCGAACAGCTCTCTCACTAGTTAGGGAGCTTAGCGGTGGCGGCAACGTCCGCGAGATGGTGCGAGAATGTGAGCGTGAGAGAGCATATTTCGCCCGCGTTCGAGTTTCCTCTATCATGGTAACGTCAAGATCGTCGGGAAGGCACCCGCCTGTTCCCGTCTCCGACCCGAGTACCTCGGTGCACATGTCCAGGCTTTGCTGCGAGAGTCTAGTGTATGCGCAATCTCGATCGCCACGGCAAGTAGGTTTCGACTCTCCGTAAGGACTGTCGTCCGGATGCTTGCTCTGAGGCCAGAGCTGGAGTTGCACGTTTGTCGGAACGGGGGGATGGGTTTGGAGGCTCTTGCATATGGATGCGGATGGCATGGTTGCGGATAGGTGGGGGTGGGGGGGAAAGAAGAGGCTTCAATGTGGTGGAAGAAGGGCTTCTGCGCCGGTGTTTATATAGAAGGGGTGGTGAGGATGACAGGAGTAGGACTGTGTGCTCCTATTTCCATACTGCGAATTTCCCAAAGATATCAATCTTGCATATGTTGTGGGATTGCGATTTCATAAATTGGGATAGACGTGTTACGTGTAATATAGCGAGAAAGTTGGGGGAAGTGCAAAGCTATCCTCGGCCACACAAAGGAGAATCTCCCATCTGTGGCTCCTTTTTCCTCTCTATGTGGAGATCCTAATTGATTATTTGCGATATCAAATCGGGTAATATTATTATGGTGCTAAAAAAACTGTGACAATATTATTCTCAACTTCGTATGGATGGGATTGTTCGTGCGGGGACGGAGATCTAGTTGGAGCTGTGCTGTGTGCATGTTTGTGTCTCGAGGTAATCGAGAATATGAAATATTTTGTTACATGTAACGTCCTGTCTGATTTCCCAAAGAATATGGGGGTATTTATTTTGAAATGCTGGGGAGTTATGGTGATGGGAAAATCAGGGAGGAGTTCGTCCACGTTCAAGAATCTGGCAGAGACATATATTGCTGTCATCTTGAATGGATTCCATTTTCATAAGAACGCTGTTTCCTCCATTGCCTACCAGTTTGGCCCGTTTTGAACAGCTTTCCGCGTCTATTTACACTGCACCTTTTTATTCTTGAAAAATCATGAATTTGTATTAGTGACTCGGATCGATGTTGTTCAATCAAATTTTGTTCTGCCCAAATGTCACCGTAATTGTTGCCTCCTCAGACGGTGCAAAGCTCCTTGGTAATGGTGATGTAATCTTTAATCAATTTCGACTAACAAGACGAAATATCTAAAAGTTTGGTTTTTTTTCTGAAAACAAACTATTGTATTTAAAGTTAATGTAACTAGCTTTTAAATTGGTAACCTATGCAATTATGTTAGGAAATAATTTAGTTTCAATTGGAAAATCAAATGATATTGGAGAGAAAGTTGGGAATTCTCAAATTTGAAACAATGTGAGTTTTGAGTGGAAGTTTAGTACAACATATAGTGTTTCTAAACTTTTGATGGGTTTATATATGAGTTCACCCCACAAGCTCTTGCAGCAACAGTAAAGACGATGAATGGAGGATCACATACACACGCACACTCTACCTCGTCTCCAGCTCTGGCTCGGACTTGAGAGAGTCAATTTAGATGTTGATGCTTTTGTCGCGAGTTTCATTAGCGAGTCGTATAAATTATTTCTACCGACAAGAAAACTCTCTCATCGTTTTTGTTCTCTATTGTTCCACCACAACTGTGATCCCTTCTTCTCTCGGCTGCAGTTCTCTAAGGTACTTTCGAGGACAATCTCATAAGTGTGCGCGGGCGACGATCATTTGATGTCGCATCTTGGGAGCAGATCTCCATCACCCTTCGCACCGGTATTGTCAGGGAGATATCATCTCTAAAGACAGTTCTTAAGGGACGCTTCGATGATGTCTAATCTAATCTTTTTATTGTTTTTGCTACAAATTATTTAACACTTTGTATTTCCTAAATCTCGCCCCAAAAAGATGTATAAATGGGTTGATTGGTTCTTGTGTGCATTTTGTAATTGGATTATGAATCAGAAATGCATGCTTGTTGACTTGTTAATCGATAACGCATTTATATTGATTCATATGAATCCGAAATATTATTGTTTATTGTATGTCTTGATGATCATGTTAACAATAGAAACCATATCTAGGTGCGATGATTCAAAATTTGGCTTATATAAGAGCTGTTGCTTGAAGAATGAATTTGTGTCATACAGACAATATCAAGTTTTTATTTGTACTCGTAGTTGATTGAGTATCGATGAAGAGGATATATCATTTGTGTTTCGGATGTATATGAGATATCTACTCAGTTCTAACATTTTATTGGGATTTTATCACTTGTGCCCCTCCGAGATATCGCAATATCAGTTATACCCCTATCTTTTTGGTAATATCACTTGTGCCCCTCACTTCTTGCTAATTTATCACTTGTGCCCCTCGAGTTAGTGACCGTCCATACACAGTGCAAACGACCGTTAACATTGAGGACATGAGCGGAATTAATTTTTAAAAAAAGTTAAATGGTCATTTTGAGACCATCTTCCTCATCCTTTTCTTCTTCCTCTTCTTCCTCAGTCCTCTTCCTCCTCCTGGACCTCCCCCTCCCCCTGCCCCGCACCGCCCCGTATTCCGCGTGCCGCCCCCTGCTCCCCTGGGCCACCTCCTCCCCTCCCCCGCGTCGTCCCGTGCTCCCCGCGCCGTCCCCTGCTCCCACTGCCCTGCGCCCTGCTCCCCTCCCCTGCGCCGCCCCCTGCTCCCCCTCCCCCTGCCCCGCGTCGCCCTGTGCTCCCTGGGCCGCCCCTCCCCTCCCCTGCGCCACCCCTTGCTCCCCTCCCCCGCGCCGCCCCTTGTTCCGACCCCCCGCAGCACTGCCCCCGCATCTCCCCCCTCCGCCCCCTCCCCCCCCCCCCCCCCCGCACCCCCATCACCCTCTAGTTTTCGTCGGATATCTGAGCTAAGCAGCTCTTGAGAAGTACATCGTTTGAGAGATCTGTTGAGAACGCCGCTGTTGTACACCACAATCCGTCACCGACGTTCAGATTCAATCGATGCTTCTTCAAATTCCATCTTCACGGGCAATCTCAATCCAGGAAATTGGAGTTACATCTGGAGAATCACCTGCAGAACAAATAACACATCAAATCGAGAAATAAATTACGGGTGCATCATCTACTCGAGTCCATTTAGAGAGACCACAAGCCATTGCCATTGCACGAAGATCAAATCTACTAAACAATCGTCGAGAACGATCATCGTCACATTTGGAATTGAATGCGGGCCTGGAGCTGAATCTCATTAAATTGGGGCTTTACATCTCAGTCCTTTGTTTCAAATCTCATCCGACGTGCAGAAATTCGCCACGCGTCGAGTATCCGCGCCCTCCGCCGCCCAACAGCAGCCCCACCTCTTCCATCAGCGCTCTCCGGCACAGCGTGCCGCGCCCACCGCCGGTACGACCGCGCGACCTTCCCCGGTGGACCAAGGCCGCGACGGGCGGTTGCTGGCAGCGTTGGGCTTGAAGCCCTAGTGGGTTCTACAAGCCCCAAATTTGGATCTCTAGGCTGAAGAACACCTTTGGACAATAATACCCCTCTTAACCACACCATGGTTTGAGTAAACTATGGTTATTTCAATTTTTTGACGGTCAATCTGACGGAAGGGCACAACTGATGACGGAGAAAGAAGTGAGGGGCACAAGTGATATTACCAAAAAGATAGGGGCATAACTGATATTGCGATATCTCGGAGGGGCACAAGTGATAAAATCCCTATTTTATTTTGTTCTTACCTTTTGGTTGTGTATTTTTTAGAAGATTTTCGGGTATAAAATGCAAACAAGGTATAAACAAGCAAATCAAGCGCCTTTTTGTCATTTGCTAAGAGTTTAAAAAGAAATAAAATTGAGAAATGCAAAGTTGACTATGGTATATGAAACAAGAGGAATATGTATGCAATTTTTTAAAAAAAAACGTACATGCAACTTTATACAAATGCAGCAATATAGAACTTCTACACACCAAACACATCACAGCCATGATGTTTTTGTTGCAGTTTTAGTGAAATGTAGTAGTCGACAATATCTGCAAAATAAAATTGAGGTTATATTTCTTGATTCTTTTTATGAATTACTTACGAATTAAAGAAACATGGATGAGATTTTCGGTACTTTGATTTAAATAAAAACAATGCAAGCTCAATCCATCCTTAAAAAATCATGTATATGAAACTAACTAAGGCCAACCTACAGTTATTTTATTTTGGCAAAATATCTAATCAGAAGTTCATGTATGTATGTCAAAGTATAGATAAATTAATATAGGTAATTATTTGCACGTCTAGATGAAATAATCAAGTAAATGTAAACCTACGTGACCATATTTCTTTCATAATTTTAAGCAGAAATAAGATAAATGAGCATTTTTTATTTTAATAAATAGAACATGTTTTAAAAAAATAGTATATACGATGAGAAACATTGTAGAAAATATTACTCACTGTCAGAAATTTATTGCAATTGAATTTTTTTGAGAATAGACTTTATATGAACGGTAGTTAATAAATGAGTATATGTGAGCTATCACTACTGGAGGAATGACTATCACAGCTCCTGAACCATAAGAGGATATCCCCCCGATAGGATGGGTTGTGTTGTGGGGTTTGGTAGATGAGATCTCCAAATCAATGCACTACCTGGACGACTACATTCCCAGGGAAAGAGTGCCAATGGACAAATTTAAGAGCCCAAAATTTAAATTATCCTATGAGCTGGATGTGAATAAACTTATGGAAGGCATGGGAGTGCAGTTGCCTTTAGAATTAAATTAGGAAGATCAATTTCAAACATAACACATTACATAGAGATTTATAGGAGACAGGCAACAAGCTGCGCCGTCAATCCTTTTTGGATGACAAACCCAATTCTGCAAAACCCAACATCAAAATGTTATCAATGTAAATGCGAAGGGGATCTGAAACCTCTACTTTATCTTTGAGCCAGTTTGTTGCAGTTCCTTAATGACTACTACAAAGCAATTAGATTTTGTTGCCCATCACCCATTCTTCAATTTTAAGAATTAGTTGTATCATCCTCTTCTTCATGTATATAATCCAAGCTCAACTTAACCACAAGCTCAATTATAGAAACACTTTAAATTTCCTCAGGTACTCTATAGGACCCCTCCGTCTCCACAAGATCTTTGCCAGGATCTTGTATATTAGAGCGAAGCACCGATTTTTCGATGGTTATGGGTGTAGCTGCTGCAAATATTGGCCTGTATTTTTGAAACACACTGTTAGTTTATTTTCGGTGGTTGGCTAACTGTCGAAAATGCATATATCAACGTAAACGAACTATCGGGGGTTGAGCTGACCGCCGAAAATGGTCAACCCAAATTTCCAGCGCTAACATTTCACTCCCCCGCCTCCTTACAGTGCTGACATTTCACTCCCCTCCTCTTTCCAGAACTAACCCCCTCCCCCCTCCCCCCACCCCCCCCAACAACCCCCGATCAAGCCCCATCCCTCCCCAACTCCGGTGACCCCCCTCCCTCCAACAACCTCCTCCCCTCCGTGCCACCTCGTCACCCTTCCCATCTCCGTCACCACCTCCTCCCCCCCCCCCCCCATCTCTGCCATCTACACCTTCTCCATTCCGTACCTCCTCCTCCGCATTGCCATCTCGTCGTCACCTCCTCCTCCCCTCCGTACCACCTGCTCCTTCCCATCTCCGACCCCTCCTCCTCCCATCTACACAACCTCCCCCCCTTCCCATCTCTGCCCCCTCACCCCCCCGGCACCTCCTCCCCCTTCCCATTTCCTCCCCCTCCTCCTCCCCTCTGTGCCATCTCCTATGTTGCCTCCCCTCCGCCCTTCTGGTGCCTCCTCCCTTTTCCCATCTCTGTCGCCTCCTCCCCTCCACCTCCTCCACTCATCTCCATCGTCACTTGAGGAATTTCCACAGGACCTCGTTGCCTCCTCCGAGGATAGCCGTGACAGCCAAAGGGTCATGCTCCTTTCCAAATCCTTACAAAGAATGTATAACTTAGTCCATTTACCATTTTTATGTAATTCAATTCATATTATGTAGCGACAGATTACATATGTATGATGTGAATGTATGAGGTATGATGTATGATGGGATGGCATATATATGGCGATAGATTGTAGATGTATGATGTGATTGTGGATATTTGATTGGAAAAATCAAAACATAGTTGTAGGTAGGTGTTTATATATAAAACAAATGTCACATATAAATTTATTCCTTAATCAGTTTTTATATGAAGACCAACTTTTTAGCATTATATGCACTAAGTGGATTACATCATTATGAACTAATATCAAATTATGGATTGTCCAAACTTTCTATTTAGGTCTTTTGAGTAGGTTGGACCTAAATAACACACAACCTTATCTAATTCAATCATCACTCATTTTGACATTCCTCTTGGTACTTTACTTCAAATTGGTTAATTGTAATTTAAAAAATATTTGTTTTAATGTGTATGTATGTGTGTGTTTATGTATGGTTATGAGTATGTATATGTGTGTAAGGTATGAGTATGATATCTTGTTATGGAACTTGGGATTATGTTCTAAAATCTAATTTATGTATGTGTGTATGTGTATTTATGTATATGTATGTGTATCTACGTATATGGGTAGGTCTATTATATGTTGGTCGGTTTTTTTTGTGATGTGCATGGCATTACACATGTGACCACATGCTTCCATATGGGTAACTAATAAGATGGATTTTGCGAGGGTCTTGTCAATCCACAAGGCAGATCAACAGTCGTCGAAGCAGCCACTCACGAAACTCATCAAAATCAACAATTAACCTACAATAAGAATTAAGCAACAAAAGGCAAATTTTGTGGAGTTAAAATTTATTATAAATCTACAATAGATGTGTATAGTGTGTAACTATGTAGCGGTCGAACAACAGGGAGCGAACGGGAGAATGGTGGCGAATGAATCCACAAAATCGTGTGTTTCTTGTTGTCTATGTATTTTGTGGGTTTTTATTTTTTTTGTTAAGTTTGTATTTATATAATTTTATTTGGTTTTATTTTTATTTTATTTTTATATTTTTCTAATTTTCAATTTCTTTTTCTTTTTAAATATATAATATAGAATATATATAAGTCTATATATATAATATGAAGTAATATAGATATAAATACAATAAAATAAATAAAAATTGTAGAATTAAATATTTTTAGCTTTTAAAAAAATTACTATTTTTATGATTTTTTAAGTATTTTTTCTAATTTTTTTGGATTTTTGAAAGTAAAAATATCCTAAATCATAGAATAAATAAATAAGAAGAATTAATTTGAATATTAAAAATATCAAATAAGGTCCAAAATTCTTCAAATTAATTTTAATAGAGAAATAAAAATATAAAGAAAATATAAAATATAAAATGGTATTTTTGGAGTTTTTAGGAATTTTTAGTTTTTTAAAATGGATTCTGGATATTTTTATTTTTATGGTTATTATTATATTTTTTTGATATTTTCAATGCTTATAGATTTATGCCCTTTTAGATTTTTGATGAATATTAAAGTCCTAAATTGCAAATCTAAGAATATGACATGAAAATGTATTGCAACAGGAGCTTAACCCAATTTTTTGGTAATTTTTGGAGCACGGACACTATATTTAATAAATGAAAGAAAGGCACAAAAAATCAATGAACTGTTAGGGGCATATATATAATTGAAATAATAGTGTGGGGCCTTTCTGCAATTTTCACAAAAATATGTAACCGGAATAAAAATACTTGGGCCAAAATGAAATACAAAAAGTGGTAGGGGATCAAGTGCAAAATGCCCACCTCACGTGGGACCTCACGTGAGGTGAGTTGGCATGGACCATTTTGCAAATACAAAAACTTCGAGGGTCTCTTTGCAATATTTATAGAAAATTTTAAACGACAAAGGAAAATTTTAGTATTAAATATTAAATTACAAAATACCGGGAGTGGAAGGTGTAATTTACCCCCAAAGAGGCGTAGATCTGACCGTGTAGCTTTTCTCACTTGCCGTGCATCGGCCTGTGGGCATGTAATGTCGCTTCCTAGATAGGTATCTAAGATTCGATCTCCTGCAGGAGATCAATGGTGGAGGCACAATGTGATCGGACGCTCGCTGCTCGATTGGAAGAACAGGGGCAGATCGGACGATGTGGAGACGACCAGCAAGAACGCTCGAAGAACTCGTGCCCAACAAATTTGAATTGGCCAAGGCACGAGCTTTCAAACACCTAAGATTCCCCCAACGGTCTCTAAGCACTCCTACGACCCTGCCGAATCCTCCAGGTGACTCAAATGGCTCCGAGGACCCTTGGAAGGCTCCTGGAACATGAGGTTGTCCGACAGACCTGGAGGTGGTGCTTTCGATAAAATCTGAGGCTCAGATACCTCCTTCCAAATGAGGTGCCTGTAAGATGAAATAAAAGAGTATGGGGGAACGTTTGGGTTATTATTGGTCTAGGATGGACGGAAGATGGGTGAGGCGAGTCGAGGTCCAGCGAGGGGTGGAGGGATGGCACCTCGAAGACCAGATCGAGAGTCGATCTAAGTGGAATAGGTGGTGTACGGGGTGGAGAAGCGAGAGGAACAGAAGGTGGGATGAATATGGGAGTCGGAGCGGGTGTAACAACGAAATGAAGGGTGGATAAAGCACAAGAGCTCCGGCGAGGGTTAAGACCTAATTTCAAAGCTAAACACGTGATTAATACAGAAATTTAACACAGGAAATGAAACTATAGTTAATGGCTAACCTAAAGAGAGAATAAAATCATACCTCTGATGACCTAAAGTCCGGAGATGAACCTCGATGGCCAGGTGGCTGGAGATTGCTGGGAAGGGTTCCTCCACGCTTCTTCCTCGCTGTGAAAAGCAAGGGAAGGCAGCTGTCACCTGCCTCCAACCAATGGAGCACTCTGAGGGGTCAAAAGGGGGAGAAAATCGAACCAAAACTCAAATGAAGTGGAAGGAGGGTTTTTGTACAGGTGAGGATGGAAAGACATTCGAGGGCAGATTACGAGTGTAGGAAGAGGATTTGACGCCAGGAGGGTACTCGACGTGGATCAAGGGTGTGCAGCGAAGAGATCTCATGAAGGGTTTCATCCTCCTCGAGTCATGTATCAGTGCGAGGAAAATATAGAAGGAAAGGGAGGCGTCAGGTTCTGACAAGGCAAGGGGTCAAATCAGAGAGTTGACCAGAGTTAACACTCGAAGTCACCTGGTTGGTCCACGTAGACCAACTAGGAAAAACCTGACCCAGATGATTATAAAATTAATAATAACTATTAAAAGAATTTACTACATTTAAGTTATAAAATAAAAAATGTTTATTATTATTTTTATAGTATTTTAATATGATTTTATTTTTTGCGTAAATTAATTACAAGTTACTTTTCGAGTATATTTATAGGTATATTCATCTATGATTTGGGTATTTTTTTATTTTGTATTTTTGATTTTATTAATTTTTTATTAATTTATAAAATGATAAGTTATTTTTATATACATAAATATATTTTATTATATTTTTCTGATATATTTTGTACACTTAAATAAATAAGGGTATACATTGTATTGGTATAGTTATTGTATATTCATCTATGTGTGTTATATACATATTTTATTTTAGTGTTTTTATGGTTTTATTATGTTTTTAATATATAAAAGTGTTATAAATAATACTTATAAAATTATAAAAATGTAAAATTATAAAAATAATAAAGAATAAATAAATTGAATATTTTATTCGGGTATATTATATAATAGGGGTCCAAAACCTAACTTTCACATCTTAACTCCAAAAAATATGAAACCATCTTCATTAAATAGCTTATTAAAAGTTATATACAATTAAAGATGATTTTGATACATTTTGAGTTTTTACTTGAGAGATATGGGTCTGGGAATTTGGGATTTTGAAATCTTATTTAGAGTATAACTTGTACAATATATATTATTTTTGTATAAACTCAATTTTTTATTTTATTTTCATCTTCAACTTTCGTGTACAAGTTTTTTATTTGAGGTAAAAATTTAGAAAATAAAATAAGTGCCAAAATGAACTAATGATTAATAAATAAATGAGATTTTAGTTGGATTTATTGGCCCTTATCTCCCCCTACTATATTCCTTGTCAACCAAATCAATTCTTGACTTGGTCTCGGGGTTTAGGGTCATAAAATACCTTTGGAATTTTATTCTTTTTCTTTTCTTTATTCTATATTTTAGCATTAAAAACTGTATTTTATACACAATAAATGGAATAAAGAATGAATGTTAATTTGTATAAATTAATACTATTTACATGCATTAGCTAAGGTTTTTAAGGCTAAAATGATAGAATAAAGGTGATTAAATGGGTATTCATCACCCCTATACTTTCCTTTGCTAGTCCCTAGCAAACACGTATGCAATAAGTAGAGAAAAGAAAAACAAAGAAAGCGGATTAGATTTAATTCTCAAACTTATCTTCACAAAATCAAAATTTGGATCTCAAGTCAGACCTTTAGAATTTTAGTGTGGACGGAACCTTATTGGGAAACGGATTTGATACAAAACAGCCTTCGAGAATCTCAAAACTCCGCTCAAGTCTCCTCAATAGCCAGGTCAGAATACTTCAACTCATAAGCAAACCCTTATAACTATGAATATCACTTGTACAATGTGCGTGATGGTGGATCCCCTCAACTGAAATGACAAAGAGACTGACTTCTCCAGTATGACAACTAAATGATTCCCCAATCCAGCAATTCCTTCCTCAAGGAGCGTGGTATTCCTTTTTAAGTTCAAGTGACAACCAGCTCAAGAGGAGGGGCTGGAGAGAAGAATGGACAATAGCAAGTGTAGCTACCTATCCTAGGATGCTTGGCCAGTGCAGTCAAGTCATCCGGCTACGGGCTCACATACATATGACTTTGAAGCTTAAGCTTGCTTATTGACTATACAAATATTTTATTTTCAATCAGGCATGTTCACTTTTTTTGGAGTTTTTGATTTTGATTTTTTTTAATTACTATATACAACAACATTTACATATGGACTTTTTTCCTCTTGAGCCAGTAGACTATCCCTCTTTTGAAGCATTATTGCAAAACACACTCTCCTGTCTTTAGACGTCTCAGCTACTGGATGGGTTGGGGTGTACTTCCCTCCCTAGACGAGGACAAATATTTCCACTTATGTGCATCTCATACTGACAAATCCAATTCCCTCACCACTCCAACTGAGTTAAGCCAAGTGAAAGGTGCAGGTGTCCAAGTTAGGTCATTATCAACAATAGCCATGCGTGTGCTCTTAAATATTCTACTCAGGTATTCAAGAACACATTGAATCAAGTCTCACGATTCTCAAAGAATTAAGTCAACTAGACTTGAAATATCTCAATTCCAGTTCCTATAAGGTTCATGTGATTAGGTAGATTTAAGGTCCAACCAAGCTCCAATCTTCGGATTTTATTTAGACTAGTTCCATTATCAAACTTAATCCGAAAAATACAAATGCTATAAATGCTAATATTTTTGTGATGCAATTTCCAAATTTTGAACTTCTTATGGATTTTTGAAAAGATTTTGCAAATTTTTATGCAATTTTCAAAAGATTTTGCAAATGTTTTTGATATTTTCAAATTTACAAATATTTTTTGGAATTTTCAAAATAAAAATTTTGGATAAAAATAGCTATAAATATTTACACAGGGATGCATCTTATATTTACAAGAGTTTGGGTCATTACAAATTTACAAGGGATATGTGATTAACTATTTTTTTATAGATATGTATATACAGTTAATAAGGAATTCTTGTGTGATGCATATATTCCACAAATTTATTTGGAAATGATTTTGTAAATAATTTTGAAAGAGATAGTCCAAAATAATTTTTACAAACATTTACAAGCATTTGAAAATCATTTTACAAAGGTTTTTCAAATAGTATATATAGATTTTTCAAATATTTTTGCAACCATTTTAGAACCTTTTCAAACAGTTTTTTCAAATATTTTTATTTAACGCAAAGAAAAGAAATTTTACAAATAAAAAATTTTTACAAAGTTTTAAAATATTTAACAAAACATTTTTCAAATAGTTTTCAAAAGTTTTTTCAAAGAGATTTTCAAACTATTTTTCAAACATTTTGCAAAAAAATATTTTTACCTGATTTATTTATCAGTATATACAAAAGAATTTGAGGAATAATCAACATCTTTTTATCAGTTGATTTTAATGAATTCTATAGTGTTTTAGCCATAATTATTGAAAATACGAAAGTACGAGTTATGGATAAAGTATGTGCGCAGTATATGCGACCCCCCTATATTTAGCTTGAGCTATGTCCTCATAGATTAGAGAGAAAAAGAGAACATAACTTGTACTGAGTATAGAAAAGCCTAAAGAATACAGTAATAAGGAATGAAAGAAGTAAGAAATGAATGAAGGAGAAGTCGGTCGTCCCCCCTATACTTAGGATCAAATAATCCTAAGTATAACAGAATGTATACAAGGCAAGAAGGGTCAAGGGTGGGAATGAATAAATCACATCGGTATGTCTCCCCTTATACTTAGGGTGAGATATCCCTAAGTATAGATAAAAAGAGGAGAGAGTGGAGGAGATCCAAGAATGAAAGAACTCATGGTGCACACCCCTTATACTTATGACAAAATATGTCCTAAGTATAGCAGACTGTCAAAAAGAGGCGACATCTTTTTGGTTGAAAAAGAAAAATATAAAAATATAGAATTGTAAAAATAATAAATAAATAATAAATTGAATATTTTAATATGTACAAGGTACAATGGGAGTCCAAAACTCAACTTTCAAACCGTAGCTCCGCCAAATGCGAAACCCCCGCCATTAAATAGCTTATTTTCTTCTATATACAATTAAAGGTGAGTATGCTGCATTTGGAGTTGTCAGTTGTGAGATACGGGTCTAGGAAGTTGGCATTCTGGATTTTTATTTAGACCATAACTTTTTATCTGTACATTTTTCTGTGAAATTAATTTTGTATTTTTCTTTATTAAATTATCTACAACTTTCATGTACAAAGTTTCTTTATTTGATGTATAAAAAGTGGAACCAAAAATAGGTCCCAAAATGAATAAAGAATGAATAAAAGGTATAGGTATTTTATCTGTATTTTTGACCTTATCTCCCCCTACTTTATTCCTTGTCGACCTATTCATCAAGATGCCTAGGTCTCGGGGGGTCGGGTCATAAAATATTTACAATATTTTATTCTTTTTCTTTTCTTTTCTTTATTCAATAATTTTGGCATTAAAAACCGTATTTTATACAGTATTTACACACATATGCATGAATGCTAAAATGCATGGATTAATGCTATTTACACGCATTTACTAGGGTTTTTAAGGCCAAAATGATAGAATAAAGATGATGAAACGTAGATTCATCATCCCCCTATACTTGCCTTTGTAGTCCCTAGCAAACACTTATGCAATAAGTGCAGAAAAAGAAAAACAAAGAAAAGAAAAAGAAGAAGGTGAACTGAATTTAATTGTCAAACTTGTCTTCACAAAATCAAAGTTAATCAAATACTCTCTCTCACAAAAATAAAAGCAACTCTCTCTCTCTCTAATTCTCCTGCTCTCTCTTGTCGGCTAGGGTAGAATAGCCGGCTCCTCCTCCCAAGGCTACTCAGGATCCCCTAGGCGATCCTCCTCGGTCGGCGGTCCCTCGCAAGAAAACAAAAGAGATGTCAGACAGTTCAGAACAAATGATAAACAAGAGACAAGTAAGCAAAAAATGGCTAAGTAACTAAAAAGACCCAAAAAGGTACTCTACAAGCCGATGCTCCCCGGCAACGACGCCATTTGAAAAGCGAGATAAGCGAGAGCCGCTAAATAGTGGTCTGACAAGTCAGACTCACTGTCGCTGATGCGACTGCTCAAACCACCTCGATCTTCAACAATTAATCCACACAATCAATCAGAGAATGAACAGCAAGGATTAAAATTTATTATACCCTACTAAAGATGTACAATGGTAAGCAAGTAGGGGTCGAACTCAAGAAGCAAAGGTGTAGAGCATAGATAAAAATCCAAACCTAGGTCTAATAAGCAACTTAGCCAATCTAGAATTTTTGTGGGTTTTTAATTTTAAAATTTTTTTATTTAATTTTTAATTTTTAATTTTGTATTTTGATTTTTAATTTTCTGATTTTTATAATTTTATAATTTATATTTTTTATTTCTTTTTCAGTATTGGAAAGTAAAGACAAAGGAATAAAAGGTAAGGTCAACTATTTATAAAAATGCATAAAAATAACCAAAAATTCAGAAATTAGATGTTTTTAATATTTTTAGGATTTTTTACTGTTTTTGTGATTTTTGGGGATTTTTCTAGGTGTTTTTGGTATTTTTAAGTACTGAAATAATAGAAAACAGTGAAAATGGGCTGGCTGTAAACAAAATGAAGTTTAAAAAAATAAACAGCAATCAAAATTTTTCACACTATTTTTCAAATAAAGAGAGCAAAATAAAGGGCAAACAGGACATGAGTTTGTATTTTTTAGAGTTTTTTTTTATTTTATATATTTTTTTGAAGTTTTAGAGTCTTTTTGAATTTTTAAGGTTTTTCTTTTGAGATTTTTAGTGAATTTTGGTTTGAAAATAAAACATAGTAAAATAGACACTATGGAATTTTTTTGGAATTTTTCGAGACTTTTTAATATTTTTTTTGGCATTTTCTAAGCTGGACAGTAGAGAAAAAGCATGTTTTTGATTTTTAATAAATATAAAAATAAAATAAAATCCAGAACTAAAATGTTGGCGTGGAAGAACACATGCACAGGAGCTTAAGCTTAAAATTTGAGAATTTTTGGAATCAAAATGAAACTCCAAATAATTAGATCAAGCAAGCACAAAATAGGGGCCTAGCAGGGGCACAAGTGTAAATAGACAAAGCTATAGGGGTACGACTGCAATTTTCGCACAAAAATACTGCTGACTTAAATAATTTCTGGGCCAACAACAAAACACAAAACCCGCAAAGGGTTTGTCCGCAAAAATCCCAAGGCGCGCGTGCGAAGCACGTGCGCCTGGGAGGGATGTTTATGCAAATAGCAGAAAGCGGAGGACCTCCGCGCAAATATTCCAGAAATATTATAACTTATCAAAATTTTTGCTAGACTACATAACAATAACCAAACTCTTGAGGCTGAATTTGTAAAAACGCCAGGGCGCACGTGACATGCACGCGCGCCTGGCGGGGGCCTCTCCGCAATTAGACAAACCTACAAAGACCGATGCGCAAAGTTCATAGAATCTTTTAACAGCAGACGAAAGTTTTGGTATTAACATGCGAAATACAAAAAGTTGCAGGGGAAATTAGGCAAAATACCCCCGTAAGGCGCGATCGGACGGCCTGGGCGACTTCACTTATGCCACGTGTCGCGCGCAGGTCGCGCGATACCCCTTCATCTGTGCGGCCCTGATTAGATTGGCTTTGAGCAATCAGACAGCCAGGAGATGCAAAATCCGAGGGCAGTTGTGCCTCGGGAAGAACTGAGAAGGATCTGACGGTCCCCGAGCTCGAAGGAAGAACCAGCGATGAACAGCGGCCCAGCGAGCTTCGATCTTCAAAATCTCGACGCGCGATGCGTCTCGTTCCTCTCCGGCGTCTCCACGAGCTTCCTGGAAGCCCCCTCGAATGGGAGACGCTCTCAAAAAGGCCGCGAGGCGGCCTGAGCGTCGCTGCGTCGTGGCGGAAGGAGATGCTCCAGGTGGCGGTGGCGCGCACAAAAATTTCGACCCAGAGAGGGTCTCTTGGCGTTCTGGAACCTGCAAAGGAGATGGGTGAAGAAGTCGGGGGCAAAGTGCCCCGACTTCGTGGAGTATTACACACAGGGAGCGGATATTTGGGAAGGTGAAAACGGCCGGCGAGACTCGATGCCGGCCGCGGTGAATCGAGATGAAACGATAGCCACGGGGCGAAGATCTTGCAAAGGGGAGTGCCACTGTGGCTTTTTAACACTAAAGCATCAGAAGAAAGAAGAGAAAAAGAGGAAGAAAAAGCCTCATCTGTGCGAGCACAGTGTGTTCTCCGGCGAGAACTCCGGCGAGGGGACCCGACTCAATTCGACACCGATTCGCCCCGCTGAGATGCCCTCCGCACTCCTGTTGTCACCAAGAGTCCAGACGAGGGTCTAGGTTAGGGATTTGGCGGTGGAAGAGTGATCAAAAATTCAAGGGAAGTCGGGGGGTCCGTTTTGAACCATGGTCAAGTGGCGTGAAAGACGAGGCGGCAACAGGCGCCACAGTGATGCAATGCCCAAGAATAACCCAGGGCGAGATTCATGGATGTATGGGCCTCAAAAGTCCTGAAGACTTCATCGCGAAAAGATGTAAGTGGCAGCTTGGAAAAAATCGAGAAAGTGGGTCAAAACCCACTCTGACACTCTGACAGAGGAGGGTCAGACAGTTGACCCGTGGTCAACTGTCCAGACCTCCTGGTTGGTCCACGTGGACCAACCAGGAAAAACCTCTAAAAAATTATTTTAAAAATAGTAAATAATGTTATTTTATTTAGGTTAAAAAATAAAAAGTGTTTAAAATTTTACAAACTATTTTATTATGATTTTTAATTATTTTTATAAGATGTATTTTTACAAGTTTGCATTTATACCCCTATAGGTACCTATATCTATATATTTAAGTATTCTATTTTTATTTAGGTATTTTTAATATTATTATTTTTATTTATGATTTTATAAAATTATAAAATACTTTTATATACACAAATATATTTTTATTTTATTTTTATGAAATGTTTTGTATATTAAATAAAATATAAAGGTATAGGTAGGGATATAGGTAGTGTACCTATGTATTCTATATATGTTCATTTTTATTTTTATTTTTCTTTGCATTTTTATTCTGATTTTAATACACATAATTATTATAAGCAATATTTACAACATTATAAAAATATAGAATTGTAAAAATAATAAATAAATAATAAATTGAATATTTTAATATGTACAAGGTACAATGGGAGTCCAAAACTCAACTTTCAAACCGTAGCTCCGCCAAATGCGAAACCACCGCCATTAAATAGCTTATTTTCTTCTATATACAATTAAAGTATGCTGCATTTGGAGTTGTCAGTTGTGAGATACGGGTCTGGGAAGTTGCCATTCTGGATTTTTATTTAGACCATAACTTTTTATATGTACATTATTTTTCTGTGAAATTAATTTTGTATTTTTCTTTATTAAATTATCTACAACTTTCATGTACAAAGTTTCTTTATTTGATGTATAAAAAGTGGAACCAAAAATAGGTCCCAAAATGAATAAAGAATGAATAAAAGGTATAGGTATTTTATCTGTATTTTTGACCTTATCTCCCCCTACTTTATTCCTTGTCGACCTATTCATCAAGATGCCTAGGTCTCGGGGTTTCGGGTCATAAAATAGTTACAATATTTTATTCTTTTTCTTTTCTTTTCTTTATTCTATAATTTTGGCATTAAAAACCGTATTTTATACAGTATTTACACACATATGCATGAATGCTAAAATGCATGAATTAATGCTATTTACACGCATTTACTAGGGTTTTTAAGGCCAAAATGATAGAATAAAGATGATGAAACGTAGATTCATCAGTCATGTTCATCCAGTGGAGTCTCGCAGATATCAAAGTGAAAAGGCTTGAACTTAGCACTAAAAGTAGTCATGTCACGTCCAGCCTAGCGAGTCTCTCCTAAGTCAAAACCAGAGGGGATGAACTCATCTATGGAAGTAGTCAGGTCAAGTTCGTCCTCTTAGGTCTTAATTAGATCATCATTCCCATCAAAAGGCCCAAATTCATTGATGAACGAAATAAGATCAAATTCGACCTTATCAGTCTCTACAATGTCCGCCCTCCATTCTAAAGTATCAATCGTGTAAATCCCGCGCTTATCATCAAAACAACACCAATCACAGGAAGAGGAAACTCCAAGGTCTTTGATTTACGAGTCTTCCTCCCTGTGGGGATATTCTCGGGTCTCATCATCGATCATAAAGCAAACCTCTCTGATATCAGCAGATAGGTCATAGGCCTCGGGGTCGGATAAGTCAGGTGTAGTCACATCAGGTGCAGGTCTCTGGTTAGTAGTAAGTGTAGTGATGACCACAACGCTCTCGTCATCGGGATGGAAACGGATCCCTTCTTATCCATAATAAATAACGACTCTCGCAGAGGTGAGAAAGGATCGTCCGAGGATGATTGGAGAGTGCTCCCCAGAGGAGGAGGTCTCCATAGGCAATACAATAAAATCAACAGTGTATCTTATGCCATGAATCCAAACGACAACATTTTCAAGAATACCCTTCGACCTCTTTATTGATCCATCAGCAAACTGAACAATCATCTTGGTTTTCTTGAGAGGCCCTAAGTGAAGAGACTATACCAACGAGAAGGGTAATATGCTATTGAAGACCCGCCGTCAAGGAGAATGTGATCACATGAACAGTTAGAGATAGTGCATTTGATGAATAGAGTAGCAGTGTTCCCTTTCCTAGAACAAGGGTGGTGGCTGATGGCGTGGGCAGTGGCCATGGTCGATATGATGCTCAGATATGTTCCTTTGCTTTCTCTTCTTGGGTTGAGGAGCAAAGAAATGGCTCATGGCCTGGCAAAGAGGGGCATCCATGATCTCATGAATAGCAGCTACTACTTCGGGTTCAATCAATATTCTTTTTAAATTTTTAGATGTCCTCCATACAAGGGAGGAGATCGGAGTCAACATATACACAAGGACGACTAAGAGCAGTTTGTACAATGTCATCATTAGGGTTAAAGGTGGGATAGTGGGTGAGTGAGTGTATGGACAAATGGTCTAATAGGTGGGCCCTCTCCTCACAGTTTGAATAAAAAATGTGTCTCCCGAAATCTTTTTGTATTTTTAAAATTTTTCTCATTTTTTATATTTTTGATAATTGCAAGCTCTCATAAGAATCCTAAAGTGAACCAATATCATCAAATAGTGAAGTGTCATTGTGGCTCTTATTTATGCTAGTTAGGTTGTCAACCCTATGTCTCATCTGCTCCATCATCTGGGTCAAGTGCTCAAGGGTAGACTCCATGAAATGTGACTCCAAAAGATCAGTCTCGGGTGGGTGAGGTGTAGGAAAATGTGAGGGTAATGGTGGTGGGTAAAAATCTGAGATTTAGTACTGTGGCTGAGGCAGATATGTAAAAAACAAAAAATCAGGAGCAAAGTCCTCCTAGGAAAGTGAAGGTGGACTAGCTGGAGGGTATGAGGGATCCGCAATGTCCAGATGAAAAACGCTCATGTTGGCCATCTCCAAAACAAAAGGAAAATGATCGGGAGAACACGAAGTCAAATCAAGAGATGTGAGAAAAAGGTGCAAGTGCATAGAGAAGATCTAGTATACACATAAACAATCAAAAACAAACTCACACAAAACAAACCCCTCAATTCATCTACTCAACTCGGTGAAGACAGTAAAAGTTCGATCTTTTTATCTCGTCTGTTTTAGAGATAGGTGAGAATCACATAATTGCACAAACAATTAGGAGGACAGGGTTTGGGACACTAACCTTAGCGTGTACGTGAGCAAACTAAAATGAATACCATGAGGGGGTTACTCTCCCCAAGACAAATATTTTTTCCTTTTTGATGTATTTTAGGGTCGAGTAATATTAACATTCCCAATTTTATATGTTCTCACTTTTTTGTATTTTTAATAAGAATGCACGAGCCTATCAAGGAATCCATTCTTTTTAGATCCTAGGTTGTCAAAATCAAAGGGAAAGAGCCAGAAAAGCAATGCAAGCGACAAATCGATGATGAAAGCTAAAGCATAAATGCTCATCTTGCCTCCAGCTCTCTTCGTGCAGGATGCTAAGAAGAATTGAAACCTATATATATGCAAATGCAAAGCCGATGAAAGCCCCAGATGAGAATATACTTTTAGCATGAAGAACAATATGCTAATTATCTAGAAATGAGACCAAGGTCCGGACTTTGATGCCACTCGGTGCCCGCCACAACGGGTCCTGCATGCGCTGTATGCGTCCTCTCTTAGCATGCGTTCTCAAGTCCAAATAAATAATAATTCAAAATTTGACTAAGTCCAAACGAGGCTATAGGAACATGCAATTATTGTTAAGTGTTTAGCCTTAATCTATCATCAAGCAATCTTAATGTTAGGGCTCAATCACACAAAATAAGAAAAATAAAATCATGAAACAAAAGAAAAGAAAAAGATAAAAACGCAAAAAACCAACGAGATCCCTAAGGGAACAATCCCTCGGGTACTAGACCCCGTGGAGTGTGATGAGTGTCCTGAGGGTCCTTAATATTACAAATAAATAGTCTCTCTCTCACTTGAATTACAAAATATATGCAATAAAATAAAAGTGGCTTTGTCTTCAAAAATCTCTGTCTCCCTTGGTGCTAGGTCAGAAAACCGATCCAGCTTCACGTGGGTGCACAAGCACTCCAAAGAGGGCATCCCTCGATCCGCGGTCCTTGCAACAAAGTCAACAAAAAGGGTGGTTAGACAGCTCAACAGATAATATCAAAAATAGAAAATTAAATAAAGAAGAAAATAAAGACAAGCAAGAAGACAAAATAAAAACTAATCTACGCGACGTTGCTCTCCAGCAACAACGCCATCTGATAAGATGGCTTTTGCACATGTCTTGTCAATCCACAAGGTGGATCAACAGTCGTCGAAGCGACCACTTACGAAACTCATCAAAATCAACAATTAACCCACAATAAGAATTAAGCAATAAAAGGTAAAATTTGCGGAGTTAAAATTTATTATAACTCTACAATAGATGTGTATAGTGTACAAGTATGTAGAGGTCGAACACAGGGAGCGAACGGGATAATGGTGGTAAATGAATGAACAAAATCATGTATTTCTTCTATGTATTTTTGTGAATTTTAATCTTTTATTAAATTTTTATATATTTTTATACATTTTTAATTTCATATTTTTAATTATCTTTTTATATTCTTTATGATTTTTAATTTAGTTTTATTTTTAAATATATCATATAGAATATATATACAGCTATATATATAATATGGACTAATATAGATATAAATGCAACTATAAAAATATAAAAACTACATAAATAAATATTTGGGGGTTTTAAATAAAATTTTTACTATTTTTGTGATTTTTTAATATTTTTGCTAATTTTTATGGATTTTTAAAATAAAATTATCCCAAATCAGGGAATAAATAAATAAGCAGAATTATATTTAAGATTAAAAATATCAAATAAGGTCTAAAATTTTTTAAATCAATTTTAATAGAGAAATAATAATATAAAGAAATTATAAAGTAGAAAATGGTATTTTTGGAGTTTTTAGACATTTTTTAGATTTTTTTAATGGATTTATAGCTTTTCAATTTTTAAGGTTTTTTTTCAATTTTTAATGAATTATGGTCTAAAAGGCTTAAAATACTTAAATAAACAAAACACATTTTTTTGGGAATTTTTTTAAAATAATTTTATATTTTTTTGGTATTTTCAATGCTAAACATGGAATATTTGTGCTCTTTTATATTTTTATAAATACTAAATGGTCTTTACTGCAAATCTAAGAATATGAAGTGAAAATATATTGCAACAAGAGCTTAACTCTATTTTTTGGTAATTTTTGGAGTGCAAACACTATATTTAATAAATAGAAGAAATGCACAAAAAATAAATGAACTAATAGGGGCATATATATAATTAAAATAAAAGTGTGGGACCTTTCTGCAATTTTCATAAAATATATAACTAGAATAAAAAAACCTTGGTACAAAATAAATAGAAAAAGAAGCAGGGGCTCAAGTGCAAAATGCCCACCTCACGTGGAATCGCACGTGAGGTGAACTAGCATGGACTATTTCGCAAATGCAAAAACTTCGAGGGTTTTTTTATAATATTTACAAAAAAATATTATACAGCAAAGGAAAGTTTTAGTACTAAATATTAAATTACAAAATACTGGGGGTGGAAGGTGTAATATACCCCCAAAGAGGCACGGATCTAACGGTGTAGCTCTTCCCACTTGCTATACGTTGGCCTGTGGATGCGTGATGCTGCTTCGTAGATGGGCATTTGGGATTAGATCTCCTGTGGAAGATCAACGGTGGAGGCACGATGTGATTGGACGCTCGCTACTCGCTTGGAAGAATAGGGGCAGATCGGACGACGCGGAGATGTTCAGCAAGAACGCTCAAAGAACTCGTGCCTGGCAAGTTTGAATCGACCAAGGCACAAGCTTCCGGGCACTTGAGACTCCTCCAACGGTCTCTAAGCATTCCTACGGCCCTGATTATGTCTCCAGGTGGTTCAAATGTCTTCGGGGACCCTTGGAAGGCCCTTGGAGTACGAGTGTCCAGCAGACCTGGAGGTGGTGATTTCAACAAAATCTGAGGATCAGACGCCTCCTTCCAAATGAGGTACCTACAAGATGTGTGAGGCGAGACGAGGTCCGGCGAGGGATGGCGGGATGGCACATCGAAGACCAGATCGAGAGTCAATCTAGGTGGAATCGGTGGCATGTGAGGTGGAGAAGCGAGAGGAACATAAGGTGGGGTGAATAGGGGAGTCAGCATTGGTGTTACAATGAAACGAAGGGTGGTTAGAGCTCAAGAGCTCCGACGAGGGTTAAGACCTAATTTCAAAGCTAAACACGCAATTAATGTGGATAATTAACGTACAAAATGAAACTAGAGTTTATGGATATCCTAAAGAGTGAAGAAAATCGTACCTTTGATGGCTTAAAGCCCGGAGATGAACCTCGATGGCCATGTGGCTAGAGATGGCTGGGAAGGGCTCCTCCACGCTTCTTCCTTGCTACGAAGAGCAAGGTGATGTAGCCGTTACCTGCCTCCAACCAATGGAGCACTCCGAGGGGTCAAAAGGGGGAGAAAACGAACCAAAACTCGAACGAAGTGGAAGGAGGGTTTTTGTACATGTGAGAATGGAGCGACATTCGAGGGTGGATCATGAGTGTAGGAAGAGGATATGGCACTAGGAGGGTACTGGGCGTGAATCGATGATGTGCAACGAAGAGATCTCATGAAGGGTCCCATCCTCCTCGAACCATGTATCAGTGCAAGGAAAATCAATAAGGAAAGGGAGATGTCAGGTTCTGACAGGGCTAGGGGGCGAGTCAAAGAGTGGACCAGAGTCAACACCTGAAGCCACCTGGTTGGTCCATGTGGACCAACCAGGAAAAACCTGACCCAAAAATGATTATAAAATTAATAATAAATAGTAAATGAATTTATTAAATTTAAATTTAAGTTATAAAATAAAAAATTATTATTATTTATTGTATTTTTAATATGATTTTTATATATTTTTTTGATTTAAAAATTATAAGTTACTTTTTGAGTGTATGTTTATAGGTATATTCATCTATGATTTGGGTATTTTATTTTATTTTTTATTTTTGATTTTATAAATTTATTTTATTAATTTATAAAATTATAACCTATTTTTATATACATAAATATATTTTTATTATATTTTTTTGATGTATTTCGTACACTTAAATAAATAAGGGTATACATTATATAGGTATGGTTATTGTATAATCATCTATGTGTTTTATATACATATTTTATTTTAGTGTTTTATTTATGGTTTTATTATGTTTTTAATATGTACAAGCGTTACAAATGATATTTATAAAATTATAAAAACATAAAATTATAAAAATAATAAAGAATAAATAAATGAATATTTTATTCGAGTATTTTGTACAATAAGGATCCAAAACCTAACTTTCACATTGTAACTCTAAAAAATATGAAACCTTCATTAAATAGTTTATTAAAAGTTATATGCAATTAAAGGTGATTTTAATACATTTTGAGTTTTTACTTGAGAGATATGTATCTGGGAAGTTAGGATTTTGGAATCTTATTTTGAGTATAACTTGTACATTGTAAACTATTTTTGTATAAACTCAATTTTGTATTTTATTTGTATTTTTATCTATAACTTTTATGTACAAAGTTTCTTTATTTGAGATATAAAAAATAAAAAATATAATAAGTGACAAAAATGAATTAATGATAAATAAATAAATGGGATTTTAATTGGATTTATTGACCCTTATCTCCCCCTACTCTATTCCGTGTCGCCAAATCAATTCTTGACTTGGTTTTGAGGCTTAGGATCATATTATACCTTTGACATTTTATTTTTTTTCTTTTCATTTCTTTATTCTATAATTGTGATATTAAAATCTATATTTTATACACAATAAATAGAATAAAGAATTAATGTTGTTTTGTATAAAATAATACTATTTACATGCATTAGCTAGGGTTTTTAAGGCCGAAATGATAGAATAAAGGTGATGAAATGGGTATTCATACGTCAGATTAAATAGTTAATTTTTGATAACTAAACTATCACATTAAATCGCAATTAATGTGGCATGGGACACATTGATTCCTAGTTAGGTAGTTAAAATTAAGTTAAAACACTAACTATATATGAAATCGTGCAAAATAATTCAGACATCGTGCATCCCATCCCGGGTTATGTGTGGCCCTACACACGGTGGCTTGTGGAACACATTGGAAGATTTCATCACTTCAATATTGTTATACCTTTTTTTATTTTTGAGCACAATAGTATTGGACTCACTTCAGGATGAGATATCCTGGTCCAATTGTAGTAGATTTTGATGTGTGCAGGTGGAAGATTTTTTTTGCAAGTTAATGCCCACATAACAATAATGTATGGTCACATTAATTAGGTACAAAATTAGAGATACGTAGACCCATATCGTAACCATGAACGAGCCAAATATACATAAATGTCCGATCAACATAAATATTCAACTATTTTACAAACATCTTATTGTTCTCATACATAGTATGCACTTATGAGATGCAAGGTGTCTATATAATGGTACGTTTAGGTTGGGTTTCCTTAGTTCGGAGGCTTTGAACTAAAGGAATCCATAAAGATTCAAACCCTAATATATGACAATCTTTATTGCATGCATACAAGTTTATATTTGAGCACATATTCCGGTATTCTAATTCTTCTCCTCTTTTATGTACAAATCAATCTTGATTGGCTTGTATTTTAAGAGTCGATCATGATTGTTTTATGAGGTATACTGAGGGGATGCGAGTTTATGTGATCGGAATTTACACAGTATAAACTAGCATTTGACAAAGATTATCTTATATTAGAGGGTTGAATCTTTATAGATGGACTCAAGTGATAACATTAATCAATATAGTTCTTCTCTCTTCTCCTAGAGCTTTTGAAATAAGTTTAGGCCCGATTGTATGACGGAGCAGTTTTATGGTTTCTTTTCATCTTGATGTCATAGCGACACCTCTTACTAAATGTCAACTTCCTTTTAAGGTCTTAACATGGACAAGTCATGGATAACAGAGCGATGGATGTATTATCCAACTTACAAGGCATGCGCACTCAATTGCTTAGAGTAGACATTCCATGACGATCGTGCCCGATTTCAGAAAGGCGTAAACTATGACAAATCCCTTGTTCTTGCAAGAAGTGCATGAATGTATGCCATCAGGAGAGGAAAGACGCATTCGAGCATATTATTTTTAATGGATGGTGGATATTATATCAATTGGACAGTTCATGGTGAGCATATTGCGGAGACCTCAGCGTCAGTGGATATAGAAATTCATTTTGAAGGCAGTCAACATGTTAATCAAGATGACATCAAACATGATATCCTTGATCGTGATTCTGATCTTGTTGGTTTAATTGAAGATAGTGATCAAATTCTTCATTTTTCTAAAGGATGTAGATGAACCAATAGTGTCTAGAAATAAGATGCCAAGATTGAAGTTCCTTTTAGAGTTATTTAAGATAAATATGAGACATAGAGTGACCATAGTCTGTATGGATGATATCTTCAATATGATAAGAGAATTATTAGAAGAAAAGGAAGGATTCCCCAAGCGTTGACAAGATGCAAAGAAAGATTTTTGAAAACTAGGACTAAATACCAAAAACAATGATGCTTACCTAAATGGTTGCATTCTTTACATGGATGTTTTTAAGAACTTGGACACATGTCCTCATTGTGGTACATCCAGATACAATCATGAAAAGGTCAATGATTAACACACAAAGTCGATACCAAGTAAAGCGTTGCATTACTTCCCATTGATTCTGAGGTTGCAAAGACTGTAGATGTCAAGTAGAACATCTAAATGGATGACTTGACATCAAAAAATGCTTCAAAGGATGGGCTAATGCGGCATCCTATGGATTCACTCGAGTGGAAGTCGTTCGACGACAATTTTATAGATTTGGTAGAAGATGCACGAAATGCCCATTTTGGACTTGTAAGCGATGGATTTAACACATTCGTGAACATGTTTTCATCTTATTCTATGGGACCAGTAGTAGTTGTGACTTACAACCTACCTCCGTAGATGTGTATGCCATCCAATTTCATAATGCTGAGTTGGCTAATTCCAGTACCGAAAGCACCTGGAAATGCAATAGATATTTACGGTAACCATTAACAGATGAGCTGAAATTTTTGTGGCACCATGGCATGCATACTTTCGATGCTCAAGCTAATCAAACATTTTTCTCATGTGATGCACTATTATGGATAATTAATGACTTTCCTACATATGCCAACCTCTCTAGTTGTAGCACGAAAGGAAAACATGCTTGTCATGTTTGCATGGAGGACACGCATCATGTTCATTTAAATGAGAGTAAGAAGATATGTTATTTAGACCATCGTTGCTTTCTCCCTATATCACATCGATGGCGAAAGAGTTTATATAAGGATGAGTTTGATGGAAAAGCATGTCGTGAGTCTGGTAGATTTCTCGAGAGAGTTGACCAAAACTATTGTTCGTCAATCAGAGCATCAAGTGATGGAGAAGTTGCTACAACTGAAAAACATTAAACTTGGGAAGACATTTAAGAAAAAAACTACAAGGCGTGGGATTAAAAAATAAGAGTGTATTTTTCATGGAGTTTCCTTGTTGGAAATATTTAATAATACAAGATAATCTAGATGTAATGCACTTTGAGAAAAATGTCATGGATAATGTTCTAGATATGTTTAATCTCACGGTCTCTCCAAAGAACACTATCAAAACACGCAAAGATCTGCAATAGTTAGGAATTCGTTAGCACTTACATCTAATAACTAAGGAGAGTGGTGGCTTTGACATGCTGGATGCTCCTTATCATATTGATTCAAATGAACGGGCTCAATTACTCTCCTATATGAGGGATATTGTGGTTCATGATGGTTCTGTTCGAATATTTCCGACCTTGCTATTGAGGTGATTTGAATAGAGGATTGTGGAACTTGAGGCTGACTAAGTTTTAGATCTTTTTCCTAAAATAGTTCTGAACAAACTAACAATCCAAAGGTTTAACTGAGCTCCAGACATTGATTTTGTGAAGATAAATTTAATAATAATAAGCATTCTAAGTTCTTTATTTTCTCTTGTGCATTACTTATTTTTCTAATGTGTTTGCTAGGGACTGACAAAGGTAAGTATAAGGGGGATGATGAATAGTCATTCATCTACCTTTATTCTTCCATTTTCTCTTTAAATCCTTATCAAAACACCCGTAAATACAACTAATATGTATAAATTAACATTTAATATTCATCTATATTAACACTTGAATGTCTGTTATTTAAAACTCAAAATTAAACAATAAATAAAAGAAAAGAAAAATAAATGAAGTATCATAGATAATGAATGATTCTAAATCCTGAGACCAAGTTAAATATTGATCAGAACGATCAAGAATAAAGTAGGGGGAGATAAGGGCATAATATTGTATAGAAACCCTAATTTTATACTCTAAAAATAACCATTTTACACTATTTTATTCACACTTATACACACCTTAAATAATAAATTGATCAACATGAAACTTGTACATAATTATATATAAAAAATTGCAAAAATAATACCTAATAAAAATCAAGCATTGTGCACAATGTACACACACAATGTACACACATATGAAAAAACCAAAAACAAAACTTCATAAATCAATATATACTCCATCCAAACTCAAATTTAACCAGACTCACATCCATTGTATTCCAAGTTAAATTATCTATCTAATGAAGGTGGTTTTATTTAAAATGGAGTTAGGATACAAAAGCCAGCCTTTCGGGGTACTATTGTACTTCGTATCTACATATAAAACTAATATATTTTATTCTTTACATTTTACATTTTTATTTTTTAAATAATTGTATATATTATATAAAACACACTAAAAACATAAACATAAATAAAAAAACATGTAAAAAGATATTAAAATGAATAATACATTATCATATATAGATAATTATACATATAATGTATGTACATACAATTATTTATACATACAAATTATAGTATAAAAATACAACAAAAAACTGTAAATGTGTATTTCATAATGTTATAAATATATAGAATATGTAAATATCATATATGTATATGAAATACAAATAAAAATAAAATATGCAAAATACATGTATATATATACATATATATACATGTAAATATTAACATCATTGTAAAAATAAACAAATCACATAAAGATAGTTTATAAAAATAGAAACATTTTTTATGTTTTAAATTTTATTTAATCGGTAATTTATTATTTTTTATTCAATTTATAAGCATTTTCTATTTGTTTTTGTCTTGACTTGGTCCTACATAGACCACTCAGGACGCAACTTTTGTTAACCCTAGGTCAATCGTACCCATGTTAGCTCTGACCTTGTTAGAGCATGCGAGCCACCCTTCTTCTCCATTTTCCCACACCTTCCCCTTACCTTCTTCCACCTTGAGATTTTCAAGCTTCTGCACCTCCCATATCCCTCTCTCTCACCAGGACCATAGCCTTCGCCAACCCCCCTTCTTCTTCATGCCATCTTAATCACGAGATGGACCTCCACCACCTTTATAAAAACCACCCCAGACCTCCATTTTGAGTTTTGATCCAATTTTCTCCACTCGTAACTCCTAACACCCATGGTTGGAAGCTGCCCTTGTGACAGAAGGTATTGCTCCTTAGATGGCGCCAAGTATAAGGGTGGAGGAACTTGATTCCACATGAGCCAAAGCATCTCAGGTGACAGTCTTCTCCTTTTGATATTTCACTTGTAGAGACCTATTTTAATTAGCTAATTAGGCAGCATTTTAGTTCCTTAGAGTAGATTTAGATTTAGTTTAACCACATTTCTTTTATTTTAGCATTATAATTCAATTTATAGTTATCCAGAGAGAGTGCTTCGGCTATTGTTTCATCGTGCTTCACCCATTGTCTCGACCCCCAAATCACACCATCATCTTCCCCTTTATTTCTTCATAAAACCCCTCATCCTCCACCCTCGATCTTACAAAGATTAAGGTTCTAGATCTCAATCAGTCGACTCTTCGGATATCATCATTGATCACCATCCTCTGGTGCTATCAGCTTTAACCTTGGGTCGAGGATATAACCCTCTAGACCCTTAGTCATTTTATGCAAGAAGAAGGCCCTAAAAAAGCTCCTAGAGATAGGATCAGAGGAAGAACATGCTCCCAGATCATCGGAGAAAGCATAGCCTTCCCGACCTCTTCCAATGAGGTCTGGACACCATTGTGCCCCCTACAAGTGTGGCGATCTTCCAGGAAGCTGAGGAGCTAATCATCATAGCCGGTGGACACTGAAGTAGTGAAGAATCACCAATTGAAGGAAGAATGTGGAAGAGTTCTTTGTTGTTCTTCCACATAGTTCTAGAGCCGTTGGATGCAGGACGCGGTCCATATCTAATTTGGACAATCTATTTCAAGTGAAGTGGCAAGATCTATCCACCGTTAAACATAAGTGAAGGCAACGTGGATGTACATCAGCCGTCGATCCAGCCTGCGTGCGCCAAGCACGCCCCGTTACTGCGTATATTGCATAAGCCCCCACTCCCTTTTGTAATTTTTTTAGTTTGTAAATTAAAGTTAAGTGTAAAATAAGTAAGACATGTTGCAGTTTGGACATGGAAATTTTGTGTATTTACTATTTAATCCTTCAGCATCATGTGTAGTGACATTTGAGGCACTATAATATTTGCATGCATGCTCCTATATTCCTTTGATGTGCAATTAAAAACATGCATAGTTTAATATAATTGAATTTTTATCCATGTGAACTGTGACATTTTATTTCTTATATTTTATGCATATTAATTATTTGTATTGCTCTCAAAAAATTAGGAAAATTAGCATAGATGTTTGATACCTTGCTTGCTCACACATAAATTTAACGAGGCATTTAACTTAGTTTTCTTCTTTATAAGAATATAAAAACATGCATTTTATTCCCTATTTAGAATTAGACATCCATAAAAATTATAAATCCTTTTTCCAAAATTTCTAAAAAATATATTACTTATTACTGTATATTATTCAACATATCCAAAAATCATCGATAATACAAAATATAAAATATAAAAATCATAAAAACCCAAAATTATAATAAAAATTAGCAAAATTTCAAGAAAAATATAAAAATATATCTTTCTATTTTTGAATTATCTATATTAAATATACTATATATTAAAACAGTTGGGTTTATTTTGGACTTATAAGCATTTAACCTAAACAATCTTGGATAATTAATATATTCACTATTTTGCACATTTAATCACTTTGAAATTCCATGAAAATTAGAAATATTCTATAAGAATTACCAAAAATATATCGAAGTATAAAAATAAAAGCATTTTATTTTCTATAATTAGACTATATTTTGAATTATTTATAAATATATATGTTATATTATATATACTATATATTACTTATATAAGATATAGTATCTATATTATTATATATAATTATATATCTTATTTTAATAAAAAAAGACATTAAAATTTTACACAACTAAAAAGAAAATATAAAATTAAAAAATAAAAAATAAAACAATTAAAACCATAAAAATAATATAACTAAAAATCTCAATAAAAATAAGAAAAATAATATATATACACAAAATTATTATTAATTAATTAATTAAAAATAATTATTAATAATTACTTACTCACCATTCTCTCCCAGTGTTCGACACTCAGACAACTTGCACCTATACATATTTTATTCTGAGTTATAATAAAATTTTGACTCTTATATTTTATCGCTTAAACTATTCGTGGTTGATTATTGCTTAAGAGACACTTGGTCAAGTAGCGATTGTTGATCGTGTTTGACTAGCAAACAAGTGCAAAACCTCTTGAACAATGTGCGGAATGGAACGAGGTGCTACTGAACTCTGCAGTATTGAAGAAGAAGTGTGCTCTGGTACAGATGAATCGGCTACAACACTTGAACTCTGATAGTTGTGCATGGTGCTGACTAGAAACTCCAGGGGCTTTGTAATCTCATCCAGCTTATCCAGTTGCTTTGTTCTCCATTTGATCACATTAAAATTTTCAAGTTCTTGTGATTCTTAATTATATCAATCTTGGATAGATGATTCCTAATAATGCTCAAATCTGAGATATCAATCCTATCTACGTCATATGATGCCATCATATATGACAATCTTGTGGGGAAGTGAAGGATGCTTCTAAAATGCACAGGAAGAAGAAAGTGTTGTTGAGCTCCCTATCATCTCCTAGAATATCTATCATAAAATGTCCTCATACTTGTTGAAGTGTAAACCCCCACAAACGACATCAACAAGCCTATGATTCTCTAAGCTCAAACCCCCAAAGAAGTTCTACACTAAGCTCATCTTTGATATATCATGATGGGGGTACTTCTCCATCAAATCTTAGAATCATTCCCACGCCTCGTGAATAGGCTCATTGGACATCTAGCAGAGGTTGGCTATCAATAACCACATTTTATATAATCATCTTAGGGGATATGATTGTTAAAGAAAACTGATCTAATCTCTTCACATGATGTCACCACCCTTTCTATAATGATTAATCCGATAAA